>JAEQBH010001277.1:0-581817 GCA_016808115.1 Tetrastigma voinierianum | reverse complement strand
TTTTTATTTAATTATTCTCAAACTTTGATCGTCAAGTTTAGTTTTCCAAAATAATAATAATAATCATAATAATTTCCTCTACAAAAAAAACAAAAAACTTTTCTTTAAATTCTAAATTTCTAAAATCATTTTCTTCAAATTTCACATAAAAACTCAAAATCCACTATTCCTTTAATTTCCCTAAGTCTCAATTCATTTTTCAAATATCCATTTATCAAATCATTATTCTAAATCTTCCTAAAGCGATATTATATTTTCAAAAATCTTGATTCAAGTTTTTCTTTATCAAAATTACTCTTTTCAACCCGATTCTAAAAAAAAAAAATTCTAAAACCACAATCTACTATATAATTTCAATAAAATGGGGCCACATGAAATTGAATCTTTTGCTAAATAGGGGCAGGAGTGCACCTACATCTTATGTATCCCTTCATTAAATAATTCGATACTCATTTTCTAATTTAACAACGAATGTTTGTATTTTGCACTCATTTTCTAATTTAGAATGTTTGTATTTTATTCTTATTGCATTGTTTTTACATTTAGTATCGCAACTTCTTGCCAAAGTCTGGCATTTTATCTTTTGAATTTGCTTATTTATTTATTTATCACAATATTCATTTATATATATATATATATATATATATATATATATATATATATATATATATATATATATATATGATGTGGTGTTAATATTGTTATTATTTGTCCTTTGATATCCGTTGATCGATTAGCCAAAAGTCGTATTTTTATTTTGTTTAGTAGAAACCCGACTTCAGAACAGAGGGTCTTCTTAAACTTCAATTAATAATTCAGGATAAATAGCACGACCTGGGACTAAGCTGGTTTCCCAAACCTGCATTTTCTTATCAGGAGTCATATTTAGGATTTTCTTTCTTATTTTGTTTCTTTTAAAATGGCAGAAATAAATAAGCGAGTCAAAACCATTTTTTAAAATGGTTTTTCAAAAAAATAAAAAAACGAGTATCACATTTTTAGTGGAAAACGCATAATGACAAAAAAAAAAAATGGGGTCACATTAACCTTTCATTAAGTTGTGTGGATTAGACCATCGGCTCTTGGAGTTCAACACCCGAGTTTGATGAAGTGTTGTTGATGAGAATCGAACCCGGTCTAGTTTTTAAAATTTCAAAATTCTTAAACTAATTTTAAGATTTTTAATACTATCTGGTTTTAAAGTATAAGATGATTGTCATTTTTTTTTTAAGGTGCTCTATTTTTACCTTCTACAAATTTCTTGTTTGAAAATAAAGAATAAAAATATGTCCTAACAAACTTGAAGTCATTATCGTAATCACATGATTTGACTCCGTATGGGGGGGTGCGGGGGCGCACCGATATCTTATATATCCCTTTATTAAATAATTTCATACTCATTTTCTAATTTAATCATGAATGTTTGTATTTTATTATTACACTAACATTGTTTCCTATTTAATGGCTACAGCATCGTCGAGTCTGGCATTTTTATCTTTTGAATTTGCTTATTTATTTATTTATCTGTCTATTCATTTATATATATATATATATGATATGGTGTTGTATTGTCATTGTTTTATGCTTTGGTATTCACGTTGGTCGAGTGCCCAAAATTAGTATTTTTAGTTTGTTTAATAGTGTTGACTTTAAGGGCTTAAAGAGTCTTCTGTTCAATCTGTCTCCTTCCAAATAAATGTAACGACTCCCGGACTTAGACTGGTTTCCCAAACACATTTTCTTATCGAGTGCATTTAGGGTTTTTTTCTTATTTGTTTTTCTCTTTTAAAATAAAACAAAAAATAAAGAAGCAGTGAAAACCATTTTTAAATGGTTTCAAAGAAAATAAAAAAAGCGAGTAGCACATTCTTGGTAAACGCATAATGACAAAATATAGGGTCCTAGCGTGCTCTTTCCAATGGATTGTGTCCGATTAGACCATCAACAACAATTCAACACCCGAGTTTGATGAAGTGTCCATTGATGAAACCCAGGAACTGATCTAGTTTTAAAATTTCAAAATTCTTAAACTAATTTTGGATTTTTAATACTATCTGGTTTTAAGTATAAGATGAGTATCAATTTTTTTAAGGATGCTCTATTTTCTCTCCACAAATTTCTTGTTTTGAAAATAAAGAATAAAAATATGTCCTAACAAACTTGAAGTCATTATCGTAATCACGTGATTTGACTCCGTAATGGAAGTTATCGAACGTATGTACATATAATTGGAAATTATGGTTCAGGAAAGAGTGATTGTGATAAAATAACTATTGAATTGTTTAAAAAAAAGTAACTATCGAATTAATAATTGGGAAAATTAGTATTAAAATTTTGAACTTTTATGATTTTTACATTTAAATCCTAAACAAAAAGGTTTGTTTTTTAAATATAACAACTTTTATGAATTTTATTTTTATATCCTTAACTTTCATGTTAATTGTAGTTCTAAGTTCTAACATCAGCATTTTTATCGTTTCCTCATGCCATGTTAAACGGGGTAAAATGTTATGAGTCTTGTAGAGGATAAAGGCTACAAAATTTATAAAAATTGCTATGTTAAAAAACAACTTTGTCGGGATTTAAATGTAAAAAGAAAGTCATGAAAATTCAGATTTTAATATTAATGTTCCTTAATAATATTAATAATAATATTAATATATATGGATACTTTTTTATAAAAATGATTAAGATATTGACACTATTGCTATCAAAAAATATATGTTGATACTATTTATACAATGTAAATTAATTTTTATTTAACCAATAAAACTTAACTCAAATGGTTAAGAGTTCGGACATGCTTAAGGAACAAATTATAAAAAGAATATATTATTATACAAAGTGAATAGATACGTAAAAAAAAAAAAGGTATATTTTAGTAGCTGGTAAGTTAAAGTAGAATAATGAAGTCAATAAAAATAATAATAATTTAACCGTTGCAAGCTTGTGTTGGTAGTTTCAGTTATCCACCGCCACAAAATTTGTCTCGTCTTCTCATATTACTAAACTAAGCATGCTTGTGTATGTGCTTAAATTAAGAAGAGATTTCAACAAATCCATCAAAATTGTTTCAGTTTATAAATGCAGACATGAACCGATTAAATCTAACAAAATTACCTGATGTTCGGAATATATTTGGTATTTGCTCTTGCATAAAAATTATATAAATGTAATTAAAATTATTAAGAAATGAATATATTTCCGAATTATTTTATCATTATGCATAAGGGTTCAATAAATAAAATAAATTTGAAGTAGAATGTAAAAATATTTTATTGACTTTAGATTTCCTTCTCTATTTTTTCTCGAACTTTTGAGAACCAAACATAGATTACACCAAAACGTCCCCACAATAATTTTAGCCATGAAAAATAGTGCAAAAAAAATAAAATTTTTTACATAAAGTATTTCTTTCATTGAAAATTTTATTTTAAACAATAATTTATGTACGATGAAAAAAAAAAAAATATATATATATATATATATATATATATATATATATATATATATATATATATATATATATAATATATATATATAATTTTATGATTTTTCTTTTGAATATTTATAAGATAAAAAAATCATATTTGAAGATAATATTTATCAATGGGGAAATAGGTCTTTAGAATTTTTTAGATCAAATCTCTATTTGGACTGTTCATCCACCAAAATCAATTTGTAACTAATAAATCATTCTCCATTTACAAAATATTTGATAGAATTTTTGAAAGAGATTAAATTATCAAATGACCAATATTAATAATGTTTTTTAGATGAAGCTGGTTTAACATAATTTGTTAATTAACTCCAAGATCAACTTACTGTATTTTATCAGTGTCAAATTCTCTTCAAAAAAAAAAAAAAGTGTCAAATTCGTGAACAAGATATCTTAAATCTATTTGTATTTTAGAGTGAAAAGACTAGTACGAAGCATATCTATCATCCATTTTTCTTTCATGGGTTGAAATTAAGCTTATCAATGAGTCATGGTAAGTCGTTTAACAGGGACTAGAAAGGGAAAGAAAGAGAATGAAAGAATCGAATGAACGTAAGAGGGTATCTGATTGTGTGATTGAAAACTAATTTTTAGAAATTCCTTAATACTATTTAGTCATTATTAAAAAAAAAAAAAAAAAAGAAGTAAAACAGGGAACAAAGTTTTAAACAATAAATAAAAAATAATTTCACGTGCTTTAAAAAGAAAAAGAAAATCATAAATAAATTTATCAAAATTTATAAAAGAGATAAATAAAATTTTTAGAAATTCATAATACTATTTAGTCATTATGTAAAAAAAAAAAAAAAAGTAAAACAGAGAACAAAGTTTTAAAGAATAAATAAAAACTTTTTTCGTGTGCTTTAAAAAGAAAAAGAAAATCATAAATAAATTTATCAAAATTCACAAAAATGATAAATAAAATTTAACTTCATATCTTTTTTCATCCACGATCTACTATTAAAAATATTTAATGAATCTTTTATTTTTGTAAAAATAATTTGGATATTTAATTATTTCTTTGTTCTTTGCATTGTTGATTTTGTTCTTATTGAAAAGACAGGAATTATTAATAGAAAACATACCTTCATCCTTCTTTTTCTTAGACTTGTGTGTCACTTTTTCCCTTCTCTAACACTGGTTCGACCTGCGCCACCTTGCCTCTCATGAATGCCGCCAACTAGAATGGAGGCATTAGGATCCCACATCGAAGGCATTGAAAAAAGCTTGGCAGCTTTGGAGTTGAGTTGTCACAAGGACAGTGATTGCTTTACTCACATGGAAGTTAACCATGAGGAATTCACTCATAAATTGGATTTTTGGTCGATTTGCTCTCCTCCCAACCCAACAAGGGTGAGATAGCTTGCGAGGGAATGGTGAGGGTGAACCGAGTCGCCAAGAGGAAAGGGAGTCGAAGATGGATAACAGAGGGCTTTGGAGTACCCTTCCTGCTCACCAGGGTAAGGATGGGGATGGAACATCTCCCATCTTAGCCATGAAGATCTAGATGCCCACGCCAGCGGGCTTGACTTTGGGTTTAGTTGACATGAGCCGAGCAATTTCGAGATTAACTTGAAGCGTCAGAGGTGAAGTTCTTTGATGTAGCCAGGTATGAATGGAAGGCCTGACCCTCCACTGGGCTCGTTGGTTAAAAGATCGCACCCCTGGCCTCACTTGGTCTCACTTTCATAAACAATTGCTCCTTGATTGCTAGTGAAATGACGGTGAATCCATATGTGTTTCTGGAAACTATGAAATAGATCGGTACAATCAAGGAGTACATTAGGGAATTTGAGACAAGGGTTGCCCAAATCCAAGGGTTAACTGATGAATTGTATTTAGGGCTATTTATGAATGGGTTGCGGGAAGATATTCGGGTTCAGATCTTCTAGAGGCATGCGATCGACATTTTTTTTATCATGGATTTGGTCTGAGAGGTGGAAAACCGGTTGTAGGTGGAAAGAGGAGACCGCCATGATCAGTAGCTGTAGGTGGTGTTTGGTATGAAACACCTCTTGAAACCCTATGCCGTCAAGGTGGATAGGCTCATAGGGACTAGTGGTCCTCCCAGTTGGCCTAAAACTAACACAATCTGGGCTATAGCCCCATCCGCCCCGCCATGGGCCATAGGTTTAAGGTGTGTCATGGGCTAATATTTGAGGGCTATCGAAGCATCCAACCCCCTTGGCGGCTGAGCACGAAGTGTTATCAAATGGAACCTTACCTATGCTGCTAGACAACAAGGCAACCAAAGACTCATCGATCACGAGTTTCAAGATCTCATGAGCAGAGGGTCATGCTTTCTTTGCAAACAACCTTATCACCCACTACACTTGTTCTAGAACAAGGCCCCTTCGGGGTGTTAATATCGGGTGAAGATGAAGATTGTGATGTTGGCTTAGAGATGTCGGATGAGAAACACATGCCACTAGTGATAGTCCATGAGGCGGAGGCCTAAATATCTATGATGGAAATGTCCATGTTCGCCATAGGGGGTATATTAATGGTCCACAAACGATGAAGCTTCGAGGAATAATGGGGGGATTGAAGGTTGTGGTGATGGGGGACAATGGTGCTAGCCATTGCTTTATCAATGAGAAGGCAATTGACAAATTAGGCTTGCAAATATCATCCACTGGTAATTTTGGGGTTCGGTTAGGTGATGGATCTCGCTCCATTTCTATGGTCGTTTCTAGGGTAGTGATGATAGAAATGGGACCTACGTGAATCCAAGTCGATTGCTATGTTTTTCCGTTGGGTACGATGGGTATCATTTTGGGTGTTGCTTGGTTAGAAACCTTAGGGTAAGTTAGTTCTAATTAGTCAAAGTGCAGTATGAAATTTAGACAAGGGATCGACTAGGTCACTATTCGGGGAGATCCGACATAGGTAAGATTAATTGTTTTTGTGCGCTCTCTGGAGAAGATAGGTGACATTGATTTTTGTGCCATTATATGTCTAATAGAGTCAACATCATAAAATGGGGAATTTAGGGCTAATCTTAGAGAACGACGACAAGAGGAGCTTACTACACTACTTCGACGCTACTAACTCGTGTTCACAAAACCTTCCAAGCTTCCTCCTCGTCGAACACAGGACCATAAAATCTCTCTCCTCCCAAGTACTATTCCTATCATTGTTAGACCGTATAGATATAGTTTTATTCCAAAAAAAAAAAAAATGGAAAGGATGGTTGAGGAAATGCTAGCAGTAGGTTTTATACAACCAAGTAATAGCCCATATTCCAGACTTGTGCTTCTAGTATGAAAGAAGGACGAAAGTTGGCAATTTTGTGTCAACTACCGCCAATTGAACAAAGCTACAATTCGGATAAATCTAATTACGGTCATCCAGAAATGCTTATGCTAGATGAATTGGGTGGTGCAATGTATTTCCACAAATTGGACTCGAGGTCAGGGTACTATCAAATTTGAGTGGCAGCCAAAGACATACCCAAGACAGCTATGCGTACCCATCCCAAGTTTCTGGTAATGCCTTTCGGACTTACAAATGCTCCCTTAACCTCTCAAGAAACTATTAAAGACTTTTTCTGCCCTCATCTACGACAATTTGTACTAGTGTTTTTCTATGACATGTTGATCTACAACCCTACTTAGACACTACATCTACAACATCTTAATACTATTCTGGAAATCCAGCTTGCTAATCAATTCTAGGTTAATCAAAAGAAATGTGCAGTGGGTTGTTTGATGTGGAGTACTTGGGACATTTGGTGTCTAGACAAGGGGTTGAGATGGAACCAAACAAGGTCTCTAGTGTACTAAAATGGCCTACACCGCAAAACCTCAAGGGTGTGAGAGGATTTTTTGGGTTGATAGATTACTACCGTTGATTTGTCAAAAATTATAGGAAAATAGGTCAGCCCTTGACATCATTATTGAAGAAGGAACAATCAATAGGGTTTGATTGGAATAAGGAAGCTAAGGTAGCTTTCCATCGATTACAACTAGCCATGACCTCCATTCCAGTGTTGGTAGCTTCAAATTTCACCTAGGCTTTCATAATAGAATGTGATGCATCAAATACAGGTGTGGGTACAGTATTAGTACAATCCAATACACCCATAGCTTATTTCAACAAGTCTTTGGTCGAGGGATGGTGGGGAAAATCAACTTATGAAAAAGAACCGATGGCTTTAGCAATGGCAATACAACATTGGAGGCAATACTTGATTGGGAAAAGATTCCAAGTTAGAATGAACTAACATAGTTTGAAGCACCTGCTCCAATAACCCATAACAACGCCTGCTCAACAATATTGGGTGGCTAAACTTTTGGGCTATGACTTTGAGAATGTCTACAAGCCATGCAAGAACAACTCCACTACTAATGTGTTGTCTCACAAGGTTGAAGATAAAGCATTGGTCGCGATTTCTATGCCCCAATGGTTGGATTGGGTAGCCCTAGAACAAGCTGTCCAGGAAGATCAAAAACTAAATTATATCATTTAGTCCATGGCAATAGGAAATAATCAAGGCCATTTCTCCTTAGTGGCAAGTATGTTATGCCACAAGGGATGCATCGTTCTTCCCGATACTTCCCCTTGGGTAGTTAAACTAATTGAAGAGTTTCACTCTACTCATTTCGAGGATCATGTGGGGACCTTTGAACTTATAAACATTTAGCGGTGAGTTTATATTGGCAAGGAATGATGAAGTAACTACGCAAATATGTGACAAATTTCCTTGTGTGTCAACGTAATAAATATGACTCTAATTACTTTTTGTTTTAAACACGACTACGAGGAAGACTATTGTCTAATCCTCAGCAACGACGCCAAAAACTTGATTGACGATTTTGTATGGCCAGATCAATTTATTTTGGTTTATCTACGATACCCATGATAGTGTTGCTTAGAAATTCTATCACTGTTTTGGGACCAAAATTTATGTTGCTGGTTTTTCTATTTTTAAAATAGATAAAAGTGTGGATTGGTCTAAATTATATCGTTGCAAGTGCACAGGTTACAAGTAATAAAGTGGACCTTTAAGTCTGGATATCGTACCCACAAGGATCGATAAGAGAATCTATAGATCAAATACCTCTACTACTCAAGGTCATCACTATTTAAACTTCTAAGTTTCTAAGGATGGAAATTAAACTAAAAATGAAATGTAAAAACTAAAATAACAAAATCTAAAATTCACATAAGAAAAATCAGCAAATTCATTTGCCGTAGGATCAGTGTTTTGATCATAAATCTCTTCAATAAATGTCGTGACATAGCTTCCGATTGTCGCGACAAAATTCATCTTTGTCTCTCATATAATCTTCTTAGTTGATGTTGCGACAAGGTTTTTGTTGTTGTGGCAAACTTCTACTAGCTGGCTTGAGTTTATGTTGCGACATTATGAGATTATGTCGACATTTCTACTTGTAATAATTCTGGCACCTTTTCTTACTACTTTTTTCTTCTTTTGTAAATCTATAAACACAAATTTGAATTTGAATACTCCATAATTTGGCATTTAAATATATAAAATATTCATGAAAAATGGGCTTAAAATTAGATTCTTTAGACTCATCGAGACTCCTTAAACCTTGTGGTAGCCACAACCCTTTGTAAATTCCCAACCGTATTTAGGAAGATCTTAAGATGGATTTTATTTTTGGATTGCCTCGTTCCAAAGTAATTGATTGCATCTTAGTTGTGGTGGACCGACTGTCTAAGTATGCCCATTTACTAGGCCTTCAACACCATTTTACAGTAAAAACAATAGCAGAGGTGTTCACTAAGGAGATTATTTGGTTGAACAATGTACCTCAGTCCATAGTGACAGATCGTGACCCACTGTTCTTGAGCAATTTTCAGAGAGAGATTTTTAACAATATGGGGACTACACTAAAGATGAGCGATTCATATCACACAAAAACTGATGGGCAAATTGAGATATTAAATCACTACCTTGGAACCTACTTAAGATGTTTTGCATCAAAGCAACTAAAACAATGGAGTTAAGTGTTGATTGACCAAAATATATGATGATGAGTATGTTGTGTGTGCCAAATTTTTGACGTTGTTACCTAAGACTAACTAAAGTCCCCGACAGTGACGCCAAAACTTGATGATAATGTGTTTGTTGAACTGAATTTCATCACCTAGACCAAAAACTTGTTAATGATTTCTAATAAAAGTATATGTTTAGCCTTTTATTTAATGGGTTCATGTTAAAATGAGTTTTGGTCTATGTCACGGTAAGTGCATAGGTCATACAAGTATTAAAAGTGGATTTTAAGTCCAGATATTGTTCCCATGAGAATTGATGATAAATGTAAAAGATTCAATTACCCCATCTACTCAAGATCTTTACTATTTGAACTCCAATGTTAATAATGATGAATTAAAACTAAAGAAAAGTAATATTAAAGAACTTTCATAGTATACATAAAGAATTTAATAAAAGTGGACTTGAGAGTTCACTGAGTGGAGATAACATTGGGAAATAAACCAACGAATAATTGTCAATTTCTGCATCATTTTCATTCATAGCAAAGCCATTAGTTGGAAAGCCGAATTTTCCAAAGATGCAATGTAGTATAGTTTGGATTTCTCCATTAACCATACATTTCACTAATTAGGTGGTCATGTTCCATTCAGACACATGGCTCTAATTAGTTACTTGTAAAATAAAATCCTCTTTCTAAGATTAGGATATTTTTCCTTTTACTTCACACCCAAATCTTAGGACTGAAGAATTCTTGCCCCCATAGACAAGATATTGAAAGTCTTCTCCAATTTAACTGGCATCTCATCCTTCAATATGATGAAATTCTCCCTCTCCTTGATTAGATCTATGCTAGCACAGGATCATAATCCTTTTATCAAAAAGAGGAGAAACATCTGAGCGATTAAATTGATACTTCATCCAAATATCCTCACACCATGAGTAAGTTAATGATCTATCAAAGTAATCTTTAAGAGTTCACTAGTTCCAAAGTATTAGTCTACCATACTCGGGTGCTCGTATCCTTAAGATTCTCCATGCCGGGCGTGTCACGAAGGGCATCTTAGAAATCAGAGCAGGATATAACCCTTTGTTTTTGGGTACATGGTACTAGTACCGGAACAGTTAAGTTCAAGAATAATACCAATAAAATAAATTCAAGATTTCTTGCAATGGCGTTCTTCCAATTTGGGCAGAAAACTAACAACCACCGTCGACCCATTCCCAAGAGGAAGCTCAATCTTTCAAAACTAGTTCACTCATGTCAGTGACTAACTGATTAGGAAAATTCATTGAAACTACTAACGAACTGAAATAAATGAACTCCATAAATTTTCCAAACTCCATTTAAATAATAACAATAATGAGAAGAAAATTTTACAATAAATTCCAGCTCGAAGTTTGCACACAGTTCATACTCGGCACCAGGAAAATAAAGAAATTAACTAAAAACTACGCTAAAACAAAAGAGTCTTCAGTTACCCAGAAGTTCTTGGTTTTGTGAAAGCTGCTCACAGTGTCTTAGATGCGTCTATTTATAGAGTTTCCAATGATGGGCACACTTTAATGCTGTTTTTGTGGATCCCAAAAAAAATCTAGCCCAATTGGTCGCTCTGTCGCGACATAGAAAGTTATGTTGCGATAGAGTTTTTATATTTGTTCCTCAAATTATGTCATGGCCTGTAGTTTTCTATCGCGACATGTTTTCTGTTCTTTCTTCTTGGGTTCTATCGCGACATAGTTTAGATGAAGCAGTCTTGTTCTTGTCGTGAGCTAAAACTTTGTTGAAACCAGCTTGTCATACTTTTCTGCTCCTAAAAACTGTCGCAACATAAATTTCCTTGTCACGACAAACATTTTACCTTCAGCTCTTCCACTTTGTCGCGACAGAGTTTGCTATGTTGCGACATTCTTTTTGTGGTTCTTCTCTAACTTTGTCATGATAGAGTTTTCTTTTGTCACGACAGAATTTCTTCTCTGATCTTTGTCTCTGACTGACTTGTTTGTTGCAACATAGAAATCTTTGTTGTGACAAACTGTCTTGGCTTGTCTCAATTCTCTTTCATTTTCTGTCGTGACAAAAATCTCTTACTTTGCAGTTTTTATTGTCACGACATAAAAATCTTTTACCGCGACAGAGATTCCACCTTCAGTTATTCATTATGTAGCAACATAAAACTTCTTTGTCGCAACATTCTTCTTGCACTGCTTTTCAAATTTTTGTCGCGACAAAGATTTCTTTGTTGCGATAGAGTTCTTTTCAACTTCATGTTGCGTTTGTCGAGACAAAGTCTTGCTGCCTTCCATGGTGAACTCTATGTTTAGTGTCGCGACAGAGTTTTCTTTGTCGCGACATAAATCATGCCTTGAGTTGGTCACATGCTGAAAACTTTGTCGTAACATAAAAACACTTATTGCAAGTCTTTTGTCGGGACAGAGTTCATCTGCTTTCTTCATTCTCTTATGTTGGGATATAGTTCCACTGCAATTTGCCTTGATCAATGTTGCGATAGAGTAAAGAGTGTTGCGATAATCTTCTTCTCTGACTCCTTCAGCAATGTCACGACAAAGTTTTGTTTCTGCATTGAATTCAGCCTTGTCTTTTGTTCTGTGAAGGCTGCGTGTTGCGACATAGCTATCTTTAGTCCCCTTGATGTGCAGTCAGGCATTCGGAACTATGTCGCGACAAAAATTTATGCCTTGTCCATTTTTTTCTTCTTTTCCTATCGGAATTATATCTTTTTCAATTAAAACCTACATAACACAAAGTTGGTGAATATTCCATGATTTAGCATTAAAATGAATCATAAACTTCCCGAAACATGCCAGAAAAATGGATTAAAAATAGATGAGTTTAGGACTCGTCAAATTCCCCCAAACTTAAAGTTTTTCTTTTCCCTAATCAAAGAAAAGAAAATTTTGTTTGTCCTCAAATAATTTAGCTTTTATTTTTAAAGACATTTTTCTGTTGAATCCACAAATGGGTAGGGAACATAAGTCAGTTGTATAATTATTTCTAAACATGTTTCCAATCTAGAATTAGGAAGATTTTCAATTAAGTTCACTAAACAGACAAATAATTCTTATAGTGTAAACAATTTAATTATTTAATCTTGATTTGTGAGTGTGTGATGGTCTTCTCTCTTCTTCTTTGGCAGATCAGTTAATCTTTTGGGATAATACTCAGTTGGCATACTTCTTCTTCATTCTTTAAGTCCCATATGCTTGTTTACCATATTAATCTCCACTAATGTAAGCATATCATCATCTTCAGGATCAAATAGGTCTTTTAAGCTTGTAATGTGTAGTTTGGGTAATTGGGTAGATGATTGGATACTTTAGGCTCAATTTTACCCAGATTTCACTAACAACTTAACACACTTTCCTTCTTTATGCTTCCTTGATTTTTCCGTTGATATCAAGTTTCTAACCTCCCCACCTGGTTTCGTGCATCTATCTGCATACTCTCCATTATGGTATTTTTCTTTTCATAAACCACACTCAGACTATACCTTCTTTTCCTTATCTTATAAGCTTTTTCTCTTTTCTTCTCTTATCAAGGTTTATGGAATGGTGCAATGTTTTGTCTTTTTAAGCTTTCTACCACACTTAATGAACTTTGGGTCAGTAACTCCCATACTAGTTGGCATTAGGGTACTAGGTGTTGAACACCCCTAAGAACTTAATTGTTCAAGGGACGAAGGCTACAAGACCAAACTCATTCCTCCTGGATACTTTTCTTTTCACGGCTTCTTTTCTTCATTCTTTTCATATCTCCTCACCTCAATGAATTTTTCTTTCTCAACCCTTTTTATCCTTCTCCATAACTTCAAATAATATTCCCCCAAACTTGTCCTCTTCTATCATTTTACGTATTTATCATGTAATACAGAAAATAAGGGTTCCTTATTGTAGAATTATGTTTAAGGCAGGATCTGGGCTTTTCATTTGCTAGTTGATGATGAGATTGGCTATTGGCTCAAATAAGGAACTAATGTGTATGCTTATGCATATCATAAGGGTAGGCTTTGAAAGACTCAATCTTCTAAGAACAGCCTATATCATTTCCTGTTAGTGGTATTGCCTAGGATTTCGCCTTGATTAATAATCTAACAAGTTCTAGGACATTGGAGAGATTACTGTGATGGAATCCAGAAGATGTCTCTAATCCTTGTACAATTTGTTTTAGAGATACTTTTGACCATGTGTAGTGTTTGTCGAGATTCATTGCAAGCAAGCGTTTCTAACCAATTATAGGTCTTATTTGTTCCATCAATTGGTTGCAATCTTCCTTATCCTTGAAGTTCAACATAGTTATTAATATTCTTACAACTTTCCTTTTTTAGTTCATCTCATCCTACCCCAATGCATCTATTAATTTTCATGTTTGTTTCCTGGATATTTTGCTGTGTTATTTATCAAGTTAGAAAGTTCATTTAATTCAACCATTCAGTTCATAGAAATTTAACACAACAACAATTTCAATTCAAATATCATTTCAATTCTACTAAACAAGTCACAACCATTAAACAATTCAATCCGGGTAAACTGGTTTCCCATTATTCAACAAAGCTATTTGCTAAAAATTCATCAAATTCTACTTATTCAAAATCAAGGAAGGAAAAAAAAAACCACACGAATCACGAAAAAAGGACACGAGATTTGCAAAGGATTTCCTTTTTATTGAATTTTTATAAGAATAGGGATATGGTTACAACGAAGGAAAGAGGGAAGAGATAGTAGGGTTCATTTCTTCCTTTATCATGCATAGAGGATGGATTAAAGGTGGCATGTTGACTTTTGTAACTAGTTGAAGAAGGAGTAAACCCAGGGATCTGGACATGTGGTTGCTTGGACTTGCTTCCTTCTTCAGTTCTGTTCAGTGCAGACCGCTCCATTGACAGTGCCATTTGCTTGATCAGGTCATTTTGTCTTTGCCCAATAGAGTTCAAGTTTCCCTCAAACTCACTGTAACGCCCCAAAAATACCCTAGAATTTTTATAATAATTTTATTATATATTTCGGGTATGAATTGACCCAAACTTGGGTGTTTCCGGAAAAATTAATAAATTGTTAAATTGTTAAAAGTGAAATGAAAATGTGAGCATATGATTAAGTATTATATGCTAAAATGAGAAATTGATTTAACCCGGAAATAAACCCAAGTGAAAAACGGCAAATTTGGAATTTTGTAAAAAGATGACCTTAGGGTCAAATGATAAGCTTAAATACTTAAGTGAATTAAATGAAAAATGAAAGTGAAATTATGACCAAAAAGGAGAAAAATGAGAAATGAAAATTGTGTGTAAGCCAAACATGGCCTTACACATTTGGTCTTAGAATGCTCATTTGAGCAAAACCGTTTTTGAGAAGAGAGTGAGAGGCTAGGGTTTTGGGAAGAAGTGAGATTTGGTGCAAAATCCTTCCATGTTTGTGCAAGATATTGTAAGAAGGAAGAAGGAAAAGGCTAGAAGCTTCAGGGTGCAAAGGAATTAGAGGGTAAAGAACCAAACCTAGATTTCTTTAAATGATATTTGGGTTAAAGCCTAATGAATCCGTCCACATGGGTTTTTTCTTATGGTTGGTTTAGGATGATATTAAAATGCCTTTGGGAGAGTTTTCCATAATTTGTTTTGAATTTTTGAGTGATTTTTGGAGGAAATCGCAAAAAAGAAGAAGGAGAAACTAGAAAATCTAGCATGTTCGGGTTCCTTCACCACAGCGAAGAGCACCCATGCATGACGAGGCTAAGGGCCGAAATGGCTCGGCTTCTGTTCTGACGTTGCTTTGCCCTACGCGTGGCAGAGCCTTGTTCATAAAGGCAAAAGTTTTGGATTTTGTTTCCGAGCACCTCGTATTCATGCACCGATAGTTTGGGGACCCTATTGAATGATTAATGGGGGTTCAAATAAGGATGAAACGAAGTGAAAATCGATAGTTTGGGCAGACTTAGTGTCTTAACCCAAAACTGTTAACGAAGATAAATTTGTAATTCACTAAAAATGTTTTATAATTGTTTATCCACTAAGAGTGGCGTAATTTTTATTTACTAGGGACGGGTGAGGATCACCTAATCTAGGGCCAGAGATCGAGGGAAGAAGCGAGGCCAGAAACTGACTTTGGTTTTGTTCATGACCCTTTATCCTTATTTCAAGTGTTTTGGTAGTTTGCAAATAAATGCGAAATGATTATATGGAATAGTATATCTTTGAAATGATATTACGAAAGTGCATATAGATTTGAAAATGTGATATTGATTAGTGCCCAAAAGTGCTATTTAGATTTTATTTATTATGGGTTTGAGCTTTTGTGTACTAATCATTATGATCTTGTTTACACATTAAGGTCCATACTATTCTACTGATCGCATTTTATGGCTGTTTTTGTAGTTTTTGCAGGAATTGGAAGCCAAATCTTCGTGTCAATTGTTTGCCTTTTTCTATACAGACTAAAACCCCTCAAATTAACATAATTACAAGAGCCTTACACTTCTCTTGCATACATGTTACTTTGGATAATTTTGATTGATAAAATAGTTTTCTCTTAATTGTTCATGATTTAAAAGTAAGGGTCAAGTCTATGACACTGTAAGTGCACAGGTCATACAAGTAGTAAAATCTGAATGTAAGTCCAGGTATCATTTACGAAGATTGATAGCGAATTACGGTCGACTACCCGACTAAATTTCATACTATTTGGACTCAAAACTCATAATAAGAGGTTTTATCTAAACAACACAAATTAAAAATTCCTATACTATTGAATATATTCAAATTAAGCTAAAACAAAGTAAATGAATAAATAAGTTGTCTATAAAAGAATGGATTGAATCGGTTTCTGTATGAGAAAGCGAAAAAAAAACCATCGATGAAGTACGTACGGCGGTCAGTTCGACACTAAAATCCATTGCTCTGTTTTATGTATGGATCGATTTTTTGTCAAAGATTTCCCAATTATTGGAATTGGATTTCTCATATTCGCGATTAGATATCCTTGCTTCTCTCGAAATGAGATCTAACCTGACTACTTGTATTAAATTTTCTTTTAGAATCACGGGTGTTTTTCTTTCTCGATACTTCCACTATTTCATGTTGACGGTAGGAACTTTGCTTTACCTTCTAAGGATTTTCGCAAAATTTCTACTACTCAATCGATGGCTCAACCTTCAGATCTATGGGTTCATCCCTTTCCCTTGATTAGATCTGAGCTAAAACGGGGATTGGAACTTACCTGTAGATTAAGGTGAACTGTCTGATTATTTATATTGTTAAATACACCCCTCGACTTCAATTATAGGCGAATGGGGGATTTGTCAAATGAACTCTGGAGCTCGACGGGTTCGTCAATGGTAGTCGAACATACCCCGAATGCTCTCTCGATTCTCGAGAATCTCGATCTCTATGTCACGGAGGCATCTGGATATCGGTAAGATCACATTCCTGTTGGTACTAGGTACTACTATTGGGAACTTATCCATTAAAAACGACACCGATTAAGTAAAAACCGACCCAAATTAATTCTCCGTAAATTGTGCAGGAAAGACTGTAACTAATTGTAAATCAAATCCAGCAGAGTTGCATTCGATTCTTGTGTGCGCGAATTAAGAAATGGAGCAGATCACCTTGACCATTATAATTGCAATAAGCGAGAAGAAATGAATTCGGAAATTGTCTAGATTTCATAAATTTTCAGGCAGTAATACTTAAGAAAAATAATAGAACTAAAAATCCAGCTCTACTCGTCTCTTCACAGTTCGCGGATTCAAAACCGAAAAATTAAACAAAAAAAAAAAAAAAAATTCTACTCCTAAAATATACCTTTGAGTTCTCTTTGCTTTCCCTTTCTTTGGGTAGTGAAGGCAGTACCTTTACTATTCTAAAGCTATCTATTTATCTTTGTAAGCGAATGCGGGCGAATCCCCAAAATGATCCGGTGGAAATCGAAAAAGCCCGACTCAACGTCACATGTCGACCTCAAGTTGATGTACGCGACATGGCCTTGTCTTGATTGCTGTGTCCGATTCGCGACCTCTTTTCTTTTACGTTGCAACCCGGTTGTCTTACCGCGGCTTTGATCGATGGTCGCGACATCGTGAGTGGTCGTGACTTCATTTACTTGATGTTCGCCGGTGTTTATGTCGCGACCTCGGTTACAGAGTCGCGACATCATTGTCTTTCTTTTCTCTGGCTTCTAAGTTCTTGGCCGTGAGTTTGGTTGCGACCGCTTCTTCATTGTATGATGACTTCATGTTGTGACTCTGATTCCTTTGGTCACAATTGTGTTGGTGGTCTTCTTGTCTTCAGATCTTTCAATTTTATGTCGCGACATCATGATGATGTCGCGACCTCTTTTTCTTCCCATTCCTTTTCTTCAGTTTTTGCAACCTCGGTTCGTTGCAACTAATTTCCTTCTTCCCTTATTTTCGGTCGAGACCTCGGTTGCATCGAGCCTCGGTTACATCTTCGCGACATCAATTTCTTATGCTTTCTGACTTTCTTCGGTCGCGACCTAAATTAGTGGTCATGACATCATTTACGATCCTTGACTTGTAAAGGTACTTAAAGTTCGATTCCTTGTAAGTGCTTATTTGGCTTCTGAGGTTGCGACCTCCTTTCTTTGCAAAGACCTCTCTTGTGGCTTCATGAAGCGGATTCTTGTGGCATTTCAGTGGTGTCGCGACATCATTCATCTTTTGGTGTCGCGCGACATCAAAGTGATGTCGCGACATGAATTTCGTCATTTGATTGTTTCCTTTAGTCTCGACCACGTTTTCTTTGTCGCAACCTCCTTTTTCAAGTCACGACTTCAATTGTTCAAGTTTTAGTTTCTTCTTCAAAGCCATATTTGTTGATGTATTGATTTTGGAATGGCGGCAGCGAGCATTCTGTCGCGACTTAAATTTCAGTCGTGACCTCAATTACTAGCTGCTTGATGATTTCTTACGATTTTGCTAAAATTTCGGTTTACGCTATTTTCTGCAAAATGAAATTTGAGTCAATTATCGACTTTTCTTCAAACAATCAACATTTATCATAATAAACTCGAGAAAAATGGATTAAAAATCTAATGAGTTTTTAGACTCATTAATTCCCCCAAACTTAAAAATTTGGCTTTGTCCGACAAAGAAAGAAGAATTGTTTGTCCTCGAACAAATAAGCTTAGAAAATTTTTAAGGACATTTTCTTATTCATACCAGTCTTTCTCATTCAGCAACCAGTATGGGAATTTAAGAGATACCAACATCATTTAAATTTCAGTTTTGATTAAAGAATGGTGGGTATGGTATACTTCTATCACAAAATTCTTGATAAACTAATGTATTTAAGCAGTTTATTCGAAGTCTTGTTTTTGTGTGTGTGTGCGAGTTTTTCAATCCTTTTCATCTTCATGTTGGATTTAGTTAATCTTACGAGAGTTTTCTTAGATTTGTTTGTCAAAGTCCATAGGCTTATTTTTCATATTGATCCACTAATGTAGGTAAATCCAACCTTCAAAATCAATGAGGTCTTTCAGGCTTGTAATGTTGGGCTTAGGTAATTGGGTAGATAATGGAAAAATTTAAGTTGTAAATCACCCAGTTTCCACCTTTTCTCTATACTTGTTGCCTTCAACTTTCACCATTTTTCTTCTTTGTTCTTGCTGATTCTCTTCAATCTTGGCCTGATTCATCTTCATGTTGAATTCTTTTTAGGGAATTTCAATTTCCATATGTACTTTATTCAGGCCAGTTCCTTTGTTTCTTGAACTCCTTTGCTTTTGTTTTTCTAGAATTGGGAATAGTGCAATATTTTGTCTTCTTAGGCTTTCTATTACTCTTAGAACTTTGGAGCTAACTCTCATACCAGTTTGGCATTAGGGTACTAGGTGTTGGCTCACCCCTACAGGCTTGTTGTTCGAGGAAATAGGCCACAAGACAAAACTTATTCCCTTATTTCACTAGCTTCTGCTTCTTTACTTCTTCACCTCCTTCATTGTAAAAATTTGGAAATATTTTTCCCCCAAACTTGTTTCTTCCTTTATAGTAAACTTTTTTTCTGAACTAGAAACTGGATAATATGGGCTCTTTGCTGTAGGTTTATTGAAAGGAAGGGAATTTCGGTTTTCAGTTGCTGTTTTATTGAAGAAATAAGGCTTATTTGGCTCAAATCAAGGAACTAGAGAATATGCTTAAGCATATATTGAGGGTATGCTTAGAAAAGCTCAATCTGCCAAGGATGGCCTCTATCATTTCTTGTTGGCTGTTTTCACCTAAGATTTTGCCTCAATCAATAATCAAACCGGATAGGATCATGGACTCTCAATCTGAAATTCCCGAGAAGATGTTCTAATTCTTGTCAAAGTTTCATAAGTTTTGTTGACCAGGTGTATTATTTCTTCAAGACTTGTATTTATTTACTATCTACTTACATTATTTCATCAAGTGTTTTTGTTCCATCAGCAATAACCAATTTTCAATTCTTGCAAACTAAAGCGAAAGTTAAGCATTGACGTACCACAATTTCAAGTTAATAGTTCACGCCCTGATTATTCTGAATTGTTCTTGAAAACGAGGTATTTGTGATTCTTGCACAGAAAGAAAATGACACGAAACAAAAATTCGAGATATCATAAGCAATCAATTTGTAAAGTCAACGGGAATTTTATTCAAATATCAAAACATTTCGATATTATGCAATTTGCTTTCTTTACAAATAAGGCGTAACTAAATTCGAAAACTCTCTGTTCTTGATCTAAAATCCTAGATCTTCCCCACCTGAAGGTTGCGGCTCACCTTTAAAATTTGATTCCACCAGACCTTGAGCTCCTCCCAAGTGATTCGGGTTAACAGTAATAGGTTCAACAAATTGGAGCTTCCCTGGTTGATGGGTTCTAATTAACCCTTCTTCTATTCCCTTCCGCCGACCACTCTCTTGATTACCTGGCGTTTTATGGAATAAGGAATGGAATTGGTTTTGTTTTCGACTCCATTCATTCCATAAACTCTTTGTGTTCCTTCTCAAAGCTCTTCTTTTCTCTCATTCTCCCTTCTCTTCATTCTCTTTGTTTGTTTGTTTTTTTTGTTATCCCATTCAACTTATAGTGATTTTTAGTCTCTTGGAAGAACAAAGGCCATTTATTCTTTCTTTAAATTTCGATGAATGAATTGAATGAGGTTTCTCGGTCTTGCTCTTTTTGATATTTCAATGGTTTTGGGCATTTGGTGAGAATATGGATCGTTTTCTTGAGATTTAATAAATTTCTCGATTATTCTCCTCGAAACTAAGCATACTAAACCAATTCGTTCAATCGCGATGACTTTTGTTTTCTGCATTAATATTTGTTTCAAAGATTAAGATGAATGATGCGGAAGCTGAAAGGTTTGGGGGTGGTGCGATCTAATGAATTTGAGGTTAGAGCAGTGGTGGGTTCAATGTCATAACATGGGTCTGACAGTAATATTGGCCTCTAAATTAATGATTTTTCAATAATTTTATTTATTTTTTCTTTCTTGGGCCTTGAAATGAGAGGTTTAGCCTTCTTTATTTGACTTGAACTATGGGTCGACTTTAAGTACGGATTTGTGACTTGAAATGTGGTCATAATGAGGAAAATGGTGTTACAACATAAAAATATTCTTTCCCTCCTTTATTTCGATGCGTGACCTCAGTTTCATTATTTTGACTTTCTTTTCCACTTTTTATTTTTCACATCAATTCTTGGTTTGCAACTTTTGAATTAATGTTGCGACCCCGAAACATAAACACTCAAATTCATCAATTTTCCAATTTATTCGAATTCCAATCAAAACAACTACAACTCAACTCATCTTCATCATGCACAAAAATTCAACAACTTCCACTATGTGCATTTCAAAGCAGCACCAAAACAAGATAAAATTCTCCCCGAACTCAATCATCTTTATGTAAAAAGACAAACTTTAAAATCAAATCAAGAAGAATATGCGCCTTTTGGTCTCTTATCTTGATTGAATTTTGATTCTTGAATGCACTCCTTTTATATCTTCATTGTCCATAATAAAACTAAAAATAATAATAATTATAATAATAATAATTCTTTACCTACTCTTGATGATAATGAATAAAATCAAATTAAGCTATTAAGAAATTTAAACCACGAGAAATTTGTAAACTATAACAAGAAAAATAAAATTTAAAATCAAGCGGGTGTGGATTGCCTTCCACAAAATTTGCTCAATTTTAGTCTTTAGTGGACTTCTGACCATTGTTGTTTTACTAATTCTTTATTGTTCGAAACGAAGGTTACTCTTCTAATTGCTTTCTTCGAGATAGTGCTTTAATCACCGACCATTAACTTTGAACTCCTCGCGATTCTTTGGTTCTAAGTGTCGCTGCCTGGCATGTGCTTGATACCACTGTAAATGGTCCACTCCATTTGGACTTGACTTTCTGGAAAGTGCTTGGTGAGTTGAATAACGGGCTGATCTCACATGAATTCCTACTTCAAAATTCGTTGATCATGCTCATTTTGTTTACTCCTTGTAGGAATTAGCCTTTACCTGGGCTTTGTTCCTCAACTCTTCCATTCTGACAGCGGGGTGGCCTCTCTTCCTTAGGCTTTAAAATCAAAATTAAGCTTCTTGATAGCCCCACATAGCCTTATATTCTAGCTCGAGGTGGTGACAAGGTTTCAAAAACAGGCTTTGTATGGGGACATTCGATAAGGAGTTTAAAGGCGATTCTTGTATGCCCAGTGAATCATCAACTAAGAGACCAATCTCTTATGCTGGAACTTGGTCTTTTCGAATTTTCTTTGCTTCCAATTTCAACACCCGTTTGTTCGGGGATGATCGCGAGCTGTAATGTGTTTGATACCATAATATGCATGGGTTTATTCAAACACCCCTTGTGCAATAGCTCCCCTCCATCGCTGTGATTGGGTGTTCCAAATCTCTGCAAGAATATTTCTTTGTAAAATCCCACAATTTGTATTGGCATCATTCTTTGGACAAACTCTTTGCCTCTACCCATTTTGATACATAATCCACGGCTAGAGTATGTTTATATTTCAAATGGCCCGGAAAAGGCCCGATAAAATCCATTCCCCATACATCAAACAATTGCACCACTAGGATACCTTGCGGGGGCATCCTCATTGCCTTTTTGTTTGTCTATTTCCCATTCTTTGGCATTGATCACATAACTTCACCCATTCAAAAGCAGTCCTTTAAAATAGTAGGCCCGGTAAAATCACGGGGAGAATTTTGCAATGAGCTGTTTATCTACTGAATGTGCCAGAAATATGGTGATACATGATTGTAAAATCTTGTTTTGCTCACCTTACAGTACCACAACTCTCGCTATAATCGAATCAGCTCCTCTTTTAAAACCAGCCAGGTCATCCCGGATGTAGTACACATTCGTGATCCTTAGCTTCTTTCACATTTAGTGCATTTGAATCACGGTGGCATAATTCTGGCTTAAAGGTTGCAATATCGGCTATACGGGGGTGATTGGAAGTAATCGTGAAATAGCGCTCTCTGGAAGAATTTTCTATATTTCTCTTCTTTCTTCTTATGCAGTGGGTTTCTCTCTTTGTTGACAGATCAACTATCACATTGTCACTACCCTTCTTGTCTTTATTTCTAAATCAAATTCACCGTAATAATAGTACCCACCTGATCAATCTGGCTTTTGTGCTTCTTTCTTTGCCATTAGATATTTAATTCTTGCATGATCCAATGTGGCATAACAACATGGGACTAAAAATGTATGGCCTAAATTTTCCACGTCTGGAAATACTATTGCGACATCTCGCACCATTAGTAAGTAATTTCTTATTAGCCATTGGTTTTAACATAGTGTTTGGCCCCTTGAACACTTTTCCTCTTTACGTCCCAATCTGACTCCGTTCTCAAAATCACTTGGCATCACACATAGTTTCAAATTCTGTTCCAATCTTGTTTTACATGATGGGAGCAGCGATAGTTTGATTTCTTGAATGCTTTTATAGAGATTCATCGAAATAGAACTTAGTATCTTTCGGCTGATCTGCATAGTGAATTACAGCAATTTTTGAGAAATCGATAAATCTTCTATAAAATCGGTATGTCCTAAGAAACTTGATTCCCTTGGCGCAATTAGGTGGCATTGATTTCTTATAATTGAACTTTGCTTGATGCGCCGAAGCCTGGCTGAGAGAAATCATGTGCCCCGAAGACAATTCCTTACGTAACCATAAAATGGCATTTTCCCGATTGAGCTAAGATTCTTGTCTTTGCACCTTTGAAATCTTTGTCCACAGTTATGCGAGCCTTGTTCAAAACTAGATCCATACACTGTAAAATCATCCCATGAAAGATCTATAACTTCTTAACTAGATCAATATGGGCTATCATGCATCTGGAAGGTACCGGGGCATTACCTGAACCAAATGGCATTCTCTAAGCAAAGTACGAATGGGCATGTAAAGTGGTTTTCTCCTGATCTTAGTTTTAATAGCAATTTGGTTATATCAGTATCCATCAAGAAAACAAAAATAAGGGTGTCACCGCCAGCCCTGTCTGACATACGATCCCGATGAAGGCGGGGAAAATGATCCTTTAAGTTCTTGATATTGATTTTACGCCAGTAAATACACCTCAGTCTGTCGCGATTCTTGTAGGAATCGGTTCGTTCTTTTCATTTACGATCCACGGTGAATCCACCTTTCTTGAGAACCACATGCACCGGGCTTACCCAAGAACTATAAGATAGCATATATAAAACCTGCATTTAACCATTTTGAGCTTCTTTTCGATAACTTAATCAGGTTCGGTACTCCTTTGATGTCAATGAAGTTTATTATCCTCGACAATATTTGTGCATGCAAATAGAGGGAGGTGATACCCTTCAGATCCTCGATTGATAAGCAATTGCTTCCTTGTATTTTCTCGGAAATTACCTGACAACTTCTTTCTTGACGGTCAATCTACATTTGATATGATACTTCAGTTTTCTCTTTTACGGTTCTAAAAACTCATATTTTAAATAGTAGGCAAATTCAACAAAATGTCATTACACGCTAAGTTTCTTACTCATGAGTTTATTGTTTAAATACCTTACTTCATCTCATTGTTTTCATTTATACTCGAGAATTGTTTCATGTTAAACAAATTTGAAGGCGTGCTACAGTAGAGCTCTCGAATCACGAAAAATTCATCTCAATTCATTGATAGAGTGTTGAAGGATACAATCAGAATTCAATTCATCATTGAGAAGACTATTGTTTCTTACAGCCATACAACTGTCTTCCTCTACATTAGGATGTTCCGGACTCCTTTTAATATTAAAATGTTCTTCATTTTCAACCTGGTGTCGATTCACCTTTACATGTCTATCAAGGAAGCTCAGTTGCTACAGAAAGGTCTTCCATTAACGAGAGGAACATTGTATCTTCCTCCCATCTGCATATTGGCAAAATCCCTTTGGGAAGATGAATTTCCCAACCTTGACAGTACATCTTCAAGAATATACGGTTGTGCCATAGATCTATCGATATCTGCAAATGTAATTCAGCGTTGGGGTAAGTTCCCCCAAATTAAGTCTCTGTACGACTGATAGAGGCATCAAATTTATACTTGCTCCAGAATCACATAAAGCTTTCTTGAATTCATATTTCCCTATGGAGCAGGGAATAATTGAAGCGCAGGATCTTCATCTTTCTTCAGGAGCTTTGCTGAATAATGGCCTTGCTGCGTGGTAGTCAAGTTAACTATACCCTCCTCGGCTATCTTTCTTTTCTTGCTCGGTATTTCAGCCCATTTTTGCATAAGGGCATTTGGCAAATCACCTCACCAAATGGGATATTTATTTCTATTTTTCTTGAAAATATCAAGAATTTAGAAAGCTGTTCTCTCTTCTTGACAAGTCTACGTAAAAATAGCCCGAAGGTGTATAATTTGGTACTCCTTCTTCTTTTGGTCATTACTTTCTTTCGGAGGTGATTCAATCGTTTAATTTCTTCTCTCCTTCCTTTTCGATCTTGCTTTTACGCCTCAGTCTCTTCTTTTCTTTTTGTTCTTTTATTGCTGCTCAAATCCTTCCCACTTCTTAATTGAATTGCCATGCAGTCTTTTGGGTTCTTCTGAGTATCACTAGGGAATGTACCCTTGCTGCGATTGGCATATTAGGGACGGGTTGCCCCACTACTTGTGTCTCGAATTTTCAGCGAGGCACTAGCATTCTTACGAAACATTTGAGTATCGAACTTAAGCTTCCAAGTCGATGGTTTGTTCATGGAATTGTAATAGCCTCTTGTTGTCCCCATGAGTACTGGCATTTGTTTCTTCCAGTGGTTAGGTCCTCCTCGTACAGATATTCATTCGATTTCACTCCTTCTTCTTCTTGCTGGAACCTTGGTGTTTTGTTGATATCCTTCTTGAGGATTCTGTCCATGCCTTGGGTATATAGCCCTCCACCATATGAGAAATTCTCATGGTTCCTCGATCTTTGGATTGTAGTGTGTAGGCGGGTTAGGATTTAGCTTGAAATGACTTCTTGGCTCGCTCACGTACTTAACCTCCTTAGCACCACTCAAGAATCTTCATACGTTGGCACATCGGCACTTCTTCTCATAAGTTCTCTTTCTCTTTGCTCCCATTTCATGAGCGGTGTGCATCTTCCTCTCTTGTTTGTCCATCCCACATGCATTGTGGCATCCAACTTTGCCTCCATGGCTGTCATCTTGCTGACTCCATGACCCTTTTCTCTGCTATTTCCTCTTGAAAACTTCGGATGGGGCTTTCATATTGCATTTTGCTAGGTCTTCTATCAGATTTCTCGCCTCTTAGGCGCACTGCGTTTGAATTCTCCGCGGCATGAAGCATCGATAATACTGCCAGATGTATCATTTAAAGCATGATACATGTCCATGCAGGTCTTCAAATCTATGCCATGCATCGGGCATCTCTTGACAACCTTTGAATCTTTCCCGAGCTACATATAGGCTCTCATCTTCCTGTTGGAATACTATTATCTCTCTTCTTCTCTCAGTGAAGAGATGGAAAATTTGCCCCAGTAGGCTTCTACCAAATCTTCCCAGTATCAACGACCATATGGTAATGATTCATACCATGTGGAGTACGCTATATCTCCCGAAAATGGAAGGGTACAATTTTATCACCTTTGGCCTCACCCCATTCATTCCTTTGTATTACCGCCATCTGAGAATCTTCCTAGGTGCTCGTTTGGGTGGTCTTGATTAGGATGACCGATGGCGATATTCTTGAACCATTGTAATCAAAGTGACTTTGAGATTCGAAATTATTGCATCTAGTAAGGTATGCGATTGCGAATATTCTTCTGAATAATAAGCCTCGAGAAATCCTCCGTTGTGTCATTAATGGGAGGCCTTCTTCCTTCTTGTCCTGTGCTTACATGCACGATCATGTCTCTCATCTGCCGCCAGGCTGCGTTTTACTGCTCTTTTCGTCTTTCTCAAGCTCCTGAGTGTTTTCTCCCGGTCCCAGTGTCTGCTTTGGAATCGAATTCGAATCTGTTTCTATGCATTAAAAGTTTTCTGAAATCAAAACACCTCAAATTAATAGGATTAGTCAAACCAAACAAATATTTTCAATATGGCTTGTTAAAGATTAATTAATTTAAAATAGCCCTTTAGCATAAGCTATTTTTGCTTTTCTAAAATGTCCAAATTGATCTTTCCTTCTTTTGTTAGAACAGATCTAATTTGATTCTTTCCCGTCCACACGGCAACGGCACCATAAAAACTTGTTTGCCTTTTTCTATATAGACTAAAACCCCTCAAATTAACATAATTACAAGAGCCTTACACATCTCTTGCATACATGTTACTTTGGATAATTTTGATTGATAAAATAGTTTTCTCTTAATTGTTCATGATTTAAAAGTAAGGGTCTGATCTATGACACTTTGCAAGTGGAGTCATACAAGTAGTAAAATACCGAATGTAAGTCCGAGGTATCATTCCTGAGATTGATGGCAATTACGGTCGACTACCCGACTACTAAAATTTCATCTTTATTTGGACTCAGAAACTCATGAAGGTTTTATCTAAACAACACAAATTAAAAATCCTATACTATTGAATATATTCAAATTTAAGCTAAAACAAAGTAAATGAATAAAAATAAGCTGTCAATAAAAGAATGGATTGAATAGTTTCCTATGAAAACGAAAAAAAACCATCAGTAAAATCTGATGGAGCAATCTGATTCCGGCCTAAAATCCATTGCTCTGTTTATGTATGGATCCTGATTTTTGTCCAAGATTTCCCAATTATTGGGTGGATTTCTCCATATTCCGCGATTAGATATCCTTGCTTCTCTGAAGACAAGATCCCAGCTTGACTACGTATTAAATTTTCTTGCAAGATGGGTGTTTTCTTTCTCAATACTTCACACCCATTTCTGATGACAATCGGGAGCTTTTGCTTTACCTTCTAAGGATTTTTATAAAATTTCTACTACTCAATCGGTGGCTCAACCTTCAGATCTATGGGTTCATCCCTTTCCCTTGATTAGATACGAGCTAACCGCGAGAGGATTGGAACTTACGTAGATTAAGGTGAATTAATACGATTATTTATATTGTTTAAATACACCCCTCAACTTCAATTATGGCTTGAATGGGGGTTGCTCCGAAATGAACTCTCGGAGCTCAGCAGTTCGTCAATGGTAGTCGAACATGCCCGAGAATGCTCGATTCTCGAGATCTCTGTCTCTGTGTCCACGTGAGGGCATCTGGATATAATTAAGATACATTCCCTCAGCGATACTAGGTACTACTATTGAGAACTTATCAATTAAAAGCGACCTTGGAATTAAGTAAAAGCCGAACCCCAATTAATTCTCAGTAAATTGTGCGGGAAGGCGTAACTAAATGTAAATCAAATCCAGCGGCTGCGTTCGATTCTTGCATTGCGAATTAGAAATGGAGCAGATCACGCATAACCATTATAATTGCAATAAGGCGAGAAGAAATGAATTCGAGAAATTTGTCTAGATTTCATAAATTTTCAGACGATAATACTTAAGAAAAATAACGAGAACTAAAAATCATTTCTGCTTTCGTCTCTTCACAGTTCATGATTCAAAACCGAAAAATTAAACGAAAAAAAAAATTCTACTCTAAAATATACAACGAGTTCCCTCTTCTTTTCCCTTTGTGGGTAGTGAAGGCGGAAGGCGCTACTATTCTAAAGCTATCTATTTATACGTAAGCGAATTTGGGTCGAATCCCAGGAAATGATCAGGTGGAAATCGAAAGAAAAAGCCGACTCAACGTCACATGTCGCGACCTCAAGTTGATGTCGCGACATGCCATATCTTGATTACTCATGATCAGTCGACCTCTTTCTTTTAAGTTGCAACCAGTTTGTCTTGCAACAGCTTTGATTAGTGGTCGCGACATCGTGAGTGGTCGCGACTTCATTTGCTCAATGTTCCTTTAGTGTTTATGTCGCGACCTCAGTTCCATGTCGCGACATCATTGTCTTCCTTTTCTCCCAACCACGAGTTGCGGCGTCGGTTTAGTTGCGACCACTTTCTTTGTTTATTATGATGACTTCATGTTGTGACTCTGATTCCTTTGGTCGTAATTGTGTTGGTGGTCTTCTTGTCTTCATATCTTTTAATTTTATGTCGCGACATCATGAGATGTCGCGACCTCTTTTATTCCTTTTCTTCGGTTGCAACCTCAATTCTCACGTTGCAACTAATTTCCTTCTTCCCACTTATTTTCCAGGTCGCGACCTCAGTTGCGTGTCGCGACATCAATTTCTTATGCTCGAACTTTCTTGGTCGCTGACCTAGAATTGGTGGTGACATCATTTCTGATCCTTGACTTGTAAAAGGTCGCAAGTTCAGTTCCTTGTAAGTGCTTCTATTTGGCTACAGGTTGCGACCTCCTTTCTTTTGCAAAGACCTCTCTTGTGGCTTCATAGACGGATTCTTGTCGCGACCTCAGAGTGGTGTCGCGACATCATTCATATCCTTTTGGTGTAGCACCACCTGGAGTGATTCGTGCCACGGTAGGGTGATTCGGAATCAACAAAATTTGTAGCCCTAAGTTCCTCCTACTGTCGTAGTCAAACTCTTTGCCCGATATAGCGGTCTAGGGTCGAACAGGGATGAGTTTTTCATCCACATGAATGACCCTGCGTCGGTGTTGAAAATGGTGAGGCTTTTAATTTGGATTTTTTGATTTGTTTCAAAACAGTGGAAGTTGTTTGGATGGTGATTAATTATGAAGCGAAAGTAGAAGTGAGAAAGAGTAACTTTGAAGGTTTAGGTCACTAGCTTGACAACATGGGGTAACAGTGTCCTGGGTTTTATCCTCTCATCATGGCAAGCGACTATAGTCAACCATACTTCTTAGGATCTTTGTTTAACTAGAAAACCTAACCCTAGAATCACTCCTATTTGAGTCAACACAGGTAATATGCATCTACAACTCCTTTCAGTTTGAAACCCTAACATTCAACTTCATTTCAGTGGCTCGTAAAGGCCATCTAAAGAACAACAGTACATCTAGCAATAAGTATGCACTGTATCCTAAAGCATGGTAAGTATTTGCAGCAATGACATTAAATGATATTGACCTAGTTTGAGAAAGATCGAGGAACCATAAATCACGATTACACCGTAGCATTTAGCAACACATGAGGACAACGCAGCGCCCACAACCAAGCTAGCTACCTTCTCTTCCAAAGTTAAGAGGAAACAGCCAAGCATCTCTTGAGTTTGTCATCCTCGAAGGGTTGTTTGGTAACTAGAAAATGAGAGAGGAGAGAAGAGAGAAAAACAAACCCTAACTGAAGCTGCGGAGATATTTACATAAAATGAAAAGTTGCCAAAAGATTGCTCTCCTTTTACAATTTGGGGGGAGGGGGCGCTTATATAGGCCACCCAATGTATGAAAATACAAGAAAGCCTAACATATTGATTAATACGGAGACAGAGGTAATACACGAAATGAAGTCGAGTTGGCATTAATTACAAAAATATATTGAGCGAGGGGAGATTCGCTATCTCGAAAAATTTCGCTAGGTAGCGAAAATTTCGCTAACCTAGAGAAATTTCGCTAGCCTATCGAAATTGGACAGAGATAGCGAAATCCCAGAAATTTCGCTATGCACAGTCAATTTCGCTAGCTAGCAAAATTTCGCTAGCCTCTTGGGCTATATTTTAGAGATAGCGAGGTGAAGGGAATTTACGCTGACCAGTCGATTTTCGCTACATAGCGAAATTTCGCTAACTATGAAATTTAATAACCTAGCGAAATTTCTCGATTTCTCCCAGGATTGCGAAATTCTGCTATATTTACGAAATTTTCGCAATCAGTAATTAAATCTGACTAAATTTTCGCAATCATGTGAAAATCTGCAGGTTACTTTGTTTGCATCCTGAACCTCCGGTACGCATCGTTTCTTCTTCACTTTGCCTCCATTCCTTCAGCGAATTACGACATGTGTTTGATGGTGGAAAATAGTTTCGATCTTCATTATTCAACACATCTCGATATCGAATTCCCAAGGTATGCAAAAACCTGCAAAATAACCAAAAATAACCTCTAAACGGCATAAGTGATACTAAGTAGATCCGAACACTTCAATTGGCTTAATTGACATGATTAGTGCAAAAAAAGCACTCAAAACCTATCTCAAATAGGGCTCAAAATAGCACTTTTTGGGTACTAATCAGTGGTCTTCTTGTCTTCATATCTTTCAATTTTATGTCGCGACATCATGATGATGTCGCGACCTCTTTTGCTTCCCATTCCTTTTCTTCAGTTTGCAACCTCAGTTCTACGTTGCAACTAATTTCCTTCTTCCCACTTATTTCCAGGTCGCGACCTCAGTTGCATGTCGCGACATCAATTTCTTAATAACCGGCTTTTCTTGGTCGCAACCCTAAATTGGTGGTCGCGACATCATTTCCTGATCACTTGACTTGTAAGGTCGCAAGGTTCCGAGTTCCTTGTAAGTGCTTCTATTTGGCTACAGGTTGCGACCTCCTTTCTTTTGCAAAGACCTCTCTTGTGGCTTCATAGACGGATTCTTGTCGCGACCTCAGAGTGGTGTTGCGACATCATTCATATCCTTTTGGTGTCGCGACATCAAAGTGATGTCGCGACATCATTCATATATTTTTGGTGTCTCGACATCAAAGTGATGTCGCGACATGAATTTCGTCATTTGATTGTTTCCTTTAGTCTCGGCCACGTTTTCTTTGTCGCAACCTCCTTTTTCAAGTCCCGACTTCACTTGTTCAAGTTTTCAGTTTCTTCTTCAAAGCCAAATTTGTTGATGTCTCGTGACACGGAATGGGCATGTTGGCAGGCATTCTGTCGCGACTAGAGCCACTGGTAGTGACCTCAATTAACTATGGTGATTTCTTCTTATTTTGCTAAAATTTGAGTTTTAACTTTATTTTCTGCAAAATGAAATTTGGAGTCAATCATCCACTTTTCTTCAAACAAATCAACATTTATCTACGTAATAAACTCGAGAAAAATGGATTAAAAATCTAATGAGTTTGACTGTGTCGATCAAATCACTAACAAAGTCGGGTTGATTTCCATTAATTTTCATATGGTTTTCTATCAATTTCAGCAAGCCGAGAATGAAGAATAATAAAGCAAGAAGAAATGGGGAATAGTCTTTGTGTGAATAGTAGCGGCGGGGAGCAATGGAATTGATAGCGACATTGATGAAGCGATTATAGCAGTGAAAATTCGCTGGCCCCGGAAATTCGCTATATAAGCGAAACCACGTAGAAATCTACGCTCTTTGTTTGTGTATAAAGCGACCCCATTTTGGTTTTTCTCCTTTCTACCCTCATTGTAATAGTTTTAGTTGGGTTAGTTTGGTAGTTCACTTTGATTGTAAGGCTATATAAGGCATTGTAATACACTGTTGACCTAAGTTTTGATTTTGGGAAGGAAGCAAATACAGGCCCCTGTTTTTGGCCCTTCACATTCCCTCTTCTCTCTCCTCTTTCTCTAAACTCACCGTGACCAAACACACCCTTTGGGGATGACAACTGAAAGGATGTTTGGCTAAAGCCTCATATCCTTGAAGAAGAGGGTTGCTAGGCTTGGGAAGTAAGGTTTGCATTTTGTTCCCCTGTTTTTCACGCAGTAGGTTTTGTTATTTCGGTTCCCAAATTTGCAACTCTAGGTTTAAAGCTCTTTGATGTACTTTCTTTGTGATACTTGTAAAGCTTTTAGGTTCAGCGTATTCTTAACTTTAGATACAACGATATCCATTAGTTGCTATTTGCGAACCCCTTTGAGTAGGTTAAGGGTTTATATTTTCATTGTAGATGCATCCTCATTGATCAATACTTGGTAATCTTTTAGGGTTCAGTGGATGCTTATTATTAGATCACTGAGATTCATTAGTTTCCCTTTAAGAATCATTGTAGGATGGGTCAAGATGATAGATTTCAACGTAAAGACCATAAATGCTAAATAAATGCTTTCTATCAAAGGAAAATTATTAGGGTTTAGTTTTTAAAAAGCTAAATGAAGATAGGTTCGAATTGACTATAGGTCATCCCCTCCTCAGCGTGAGGAAATGAACCCGAGGACCTCTTTGTAACCCTATCAACCCAACCTAGCAACCCAACACTTCAAGGATTTCTTTTTACACTTTATTTTATTTTAATTTGTTTTTATTTTAGTTTAAACCCCAAAACCTCATTGTTTTTAACCAAACACGAAAATCGAAAACAAATTCACCATTGAGCCTACGTAAATTATTTGGTACAAGAAAACCCATCCACAATGTTCGATCCTAGAGCCGCTATACTGTGATGGTTTTACTACGACGGTAGGGAGGCCCAGGTTTAAATTTTGTTGATCCGGACCACATTGCGGCACGAATCCAAATGAAACGTTATAGGGATGGTGCTGAGTGCGAATGATGACTGTTGAACACTTGTGATCCTCGAAATCACAAGTTTTGGTGAATTTTCTAGTATATATCTTTTTAGTGTTTCGGTGTGTTTGATTTGTTGATTTTATTTTGTTTTTATCTAACTTTACCCTTTTGAGTAGAGTTGTTTCCTTGTTTGGTGTTTGCTTTGTTCTTGCTGCAGGGGGTCAGTTCCAATGGGTTAGAGATTGTAAATCAAGGTTGAATTTGAACTGATGGAAGAGGGCCAGTCTGATCGACGTAATAGCGGTAACCACAGATGCATATATGTCCATGAGGGATTACGAGAAACCGGCCATTTAGAAGTCGAAACTAACAGAGTGGAGAAGGGAATCCCAAATGAATATAGGTCCATGAGGGACTATAGAAACAAATGGATGAGTTCACCATATGGAAATTCTTACAAACCTAGTTGGAGGAACCACCTAGCTCCTCACTTAGACAAGACCTCCACCGGTATGCATCTCACGAACCTCCATGTGTCTTGACTCCTCGGTCACCTCGACCACCACGGTCAGTCCTCCATTTGAACAAGCCATTTTGGACCTTACCCGGATAATGGATGACTTTGTGGCAGAGCAGAAGGGGATTAATGCCCATTCGAATAAGAGAATTGTCACTATGGAAGACAATTTGAACAAGAAATTGGATGGGCTGAAAAATGATTTTGAGAATAAATGGGACAACTTGCAAAACTCCATTGAAAACCTCATCGATCAACAACAATGTCCACCAGAGGAAGAGTGCCAAAGTGACACCATGGTAGAGGAGCAGTGCCAACATGTAACGCCCCAAAAATACCCTAGAATTTTTATAATAATTTTAGTATATATTCTGGGTATGAATTGAGTCAAACTTGGGTTTTTCCGGGTAAATTGATAAATTGTAAAAGTAAATTTAAAGTGTGGGCATATGATTGAATATTATATGCTAAATTGAAATGGATTGAACCCAGAAATAACCAGTGAAAAAGGGAAAAATGTGGAAAATTGTAAATAAGGACCCTAGGGTCAAATGATAGCTTAAATGCTAATCGGAAAATAAATGATAAATGATAAGAAAGTGAAATAAGAAGTTAGAATGTCAAAATGGAAAATTTAAGTTTATTGAATGATCAAAAGTGGAATAATAGGAGACTTAAATGAAATAATGGGTTTGAGCCAACATGGCCTTAAGAATAACTGATTTAAGAAGCCCAGGAGAAAAATTAGAAATGATAAAAAGGTGTATAGGCCCAAAGCGAGGCCTTACACTTAAGTGGATTTATAAGCCAAACTTGGTCTTAGGGAGCTCATTTTTTCGAGCCATCGTTTTGGAGAAGGGGAAGAAATGGAGAAGAAGGAGCTAGGGTTGTAGAGATCCAAGAAGTTTTGGTGTGATCCTTTCCCCCGCTTCTTGCTCTAAAGACCCCAACATCATACAAGAAGAGATTGAAGAGGTTCAAGGTAAGAAAAATCAAAACCCTAACCTCATATTTTGATTTGGATTTTGGGTGAAAAGCCCTAACTTGAGGAAAATGGATTTTATGGAGTCTAAACCACATTTGGAGTTGTTTTTGGGTAGATTCCATGGTGGATTTTTGATATGGGACGAATTGGAGAAGAGTTGTGGATGAAAAATGTGTGAAAATGAAAAATCCCTCATTTAAGGCAAAAACCATTAGGGTGTACGGTACGAGTTGAGCTGTACGCCGGTATGGGTATGCGTGGGTAGCTTTGTGCCGGTGCGGTCGGGTGTCTGCGGTGCGGGTGTGCGGGTAACTTTGTCTTGAGTGCAATTCGGAATATCTTAGATACAGGTTGTTCCAACAGCCCCATTTTTGCATGTTTTCGCGTCGTTAAGTCCCGTATTCGTATACCGATGTCTAGGGACCCTAAGAAATGATTAATGGGGGTTCAATTAAGGTTAGAGCTAGGTGAAAAATGTACCGTACCTCGCCGCCTCGGCGAAGCGAGTTCGTCTTCGGGCAGACTTAGTGTCTTAACCCAAGACTTTTAACAAAAATAAATTTGTAATTCACTAAAATTGTTTAACAATTGTTTATCCACTAAGAGTCGTGAATGCTATTGACTAGGGATGGGTGATGATCGCCCCACAACCTAGGACGAATCGAAGAAGGAAATTTGGGTCGGCCGGCTTACGTTTGTTCTCGACTCTATTCTTATTTCAAGTATTTTGGTAGTTACCAGAAGTAACTATGAAATGATACGTAAATGAGTATATGGAATAAGTACATAGATTGAGTATATCTTTGAAAGATATCTGAGTGAATATGAAATTGAAATGTGATAATTGAAAACCGAATAAATGTGAATGATGATAAGGGCCGTGATTCATCAAACGGAATCGGAGTCATAAATGTGAATTGAATGATATCAGATGATAGGCAGTGCGGCCGGGATGCACCAATCGGCATCCGTCACGAAGGCACCCCGAAATTATCCAATGTCCCACTTAGCGAGATGCACTAATTGGCATCCGTCATGATGGCATATGGCATTGAAGAAATGTCCCACTTGGTGGGATGCACCAATCAGCATCCGTCATGATGGCGTATGGCATTTAAGTGATACCACGTAATCGCGTGCAAAGCGGCATCGTCATGATGGGAGACCGAATAAGTGATACCACGTGTCGGGATGCACCAAATGGCATCCGTCATGATGGGAGATCGAATTGTTAAATGTATAAACACATTACCGAATGATAATAAGGGCGGGATTCATCAAACGGAATCCACCAGAAATTGTGAATTGAATAGTCAAGGTGAAATAGCCAACATTGACGAATGTAATGGGATTTTTATGTATATGCGTAAATCTCATAAATTGAATTGTGAATTGAATTATTGCGTTGAAAATGCATGTTGTTATATGATAAATGACTTGAAAAACGAAAGCATGCAGAATTGATTAGCATGGGTATATGTTGATATAATAGACATGGTTTGATGTTAAATGCATGTCAAGTTAAATTTGAATATTGAAATAGAACTGTATAGAACCACTAAGCATGAAAATGCTTAGCGTATAGTTTTATCTATGCGTAGGTATCGAGTAAGAAAATAAAAAGAAGGCCAATCGCGCGATATCCTTGAGTCATAAGTAGGGGTATAAGTATATACTCCATAATTTTCATATCATCTCTTTTGAACAAATTGGTATTTGTAAAACGAAAAGGGTTAAACCTTGAACCTTGATTTTGTATATCATTTTGAAAAGGCATGAATGCCTTCTTTGTAAATGTATTTTGTTAAATGTTTATGGGCCTACCGAATTGCATTGAAATTGTAAATGATTATGGGCTTGCCCAAAACTGAAACCACTTCCACAACGAAATGACATAATAAAATGTTTTGTTAAGATAAATGAAAACGTCGGAGTAAACCGGGCTCCTGTTTGGATCCGCCATTCGGGTCGGATCAGGGATTCGGGTCGCGATACTTTTGAAAAAGAAAATTTAATAACACGAAAAATAAAAAGAAATAAAACCGAGCGTCCCCGGGGTTTCGGTTCGGACTCGCCAATCGGGTAGGGTTGAGCTCGGGGGTCGCTACACAACAACAGCCACAACAGGGGCTTATAGAGGATTTTATTGAATTGTCTGAAGGGTTGTCGAGATCTCAGGATACGTGTCTTTGTTGTTTTCGAGGAGAAGAAGAAGAAATCCTTCCCTTTATAGCGAGGAGGCGGTGGAAAGAAGCAGTGGAAGAGCCCGAGAGCTTGTTTTGAATCCATTTCCCGCCCAACAACCTTTGCCAGTAGCCCCCTCCCCTTGACCAAGTGTACATTTTTGCTTACACACGAAGCATACCCGACTCTGAAGCACACCTGTTTGGCCAAAGCTAAAACGACCCATCCGCTGCCATGCAAAACTTCAAGAGATTATTGGCCTTTATCACGAATTTTGCCACTACATCCAAAAAAAAAAAAAATGGCGACTTCTCACATCGCACATGGCACATCGGATGGTTAGTCTTTGGTTCGGATTTGGAGCACCGAACCTCGACATTCTAAGCTCCGCTGGATTCAGTGACCTCAGGCCCTAGTGATTTGGGGGACACAGTCTCTCCCCTACTTTTTGTTTTAATTTTTCTTGTTTTATTTCATTTTATGACACTATTACCAAAGGACTATTGTCTAATCCCAGAACCTTGGCCTTAATAAACATTGACATTATACTATATAAACCAAAAATCTCCTAGAATGATATTTTCAAAGTTTGGTTTTGGTCACGATATTACGCAAGTGCAATTAGACAAGTAATAAAATGGATTTAAGTCCCGAATCTCGATCCAGAGATCACCAAAAATTTTAAATCAACTACGACTACTCAATTTCCATACTATTTGGACCACTAAATGATAGTAAAGATCCGGCATTAAGGTCTTTGGAGAAAATTAAAAACGAATCAAAGAAATACATGAAATGAACAATAAGCACGAATATAAAGAATAAAGAATAATTAATAGTTAAGAAAATGGGTGAAGTGAATAACTATCGTTTGGAGAATGCATTGAGAACAATGCTATGAGTATCAATTCCTATTGTCAACTTGTAAATTTTTTCTTGTGAATTTGATTTCAAAAAATCTGTCCAAGGCATTAATAGTTATTTGGATCTCTCCCACACCTCACATTTCATTACTCCCGAGTACACGACTGATTCTCTGAATACGGGATTAGATAACTACTAAACGGGACTTCCTAGTGCAGGTATTTTTTCTTTTGCAATACTTCATACCCATTTTATGGGTACACCTTAGTTAAAAGTTATCGGTCAAACAAGGATATACAACTTCCGGGTTACTCTTCCTCCAAATTAAAATGAATCACCCTCTCCTTGATTAGATCTCGGTAACACGGGATTAGCTACACTATTCGAATTGAGGTGAACTCTCTGCTTGTTTAAATTGATAACTCATTCAACTCGTTCTTGATTTCAAGTGAGAAGAGGATTTATCAAGTAAACTCACAAAGCTCATTAGATCTCTAATAGAAGGTTAATATACCTTTCAGTATTCACTGCTCCGAGATTGTCATCTACTGTGTCACTCAGAGGACCCTCATGATGAGCAATGAAGCAGCTTCTTAATACGGGTATAAGAGGCGATGTCGGATCAAAAAACCTTAAACCCATAACTTAGAAAGTAAATTCATGGCGAAATTCGCAATTTCTTTTTAGGAAATAACAATAGGAAAGATAATTTCGACAATAACATTCTCTTAATGAAAATGGGTTCCTCGATTCTTGAATTACACACTACAACTTCCTCGATCATAGAATCTTGCATTTGGCTTGGGCTTGAATTCGAAATTTGTACGAACTTCCAACATTCAGGTAGTAATTTGAAAAAAAATTGAATTACGCATTCGGCTTTGCTTCAACGATAACATCAGATCCGGAAAAAAAAAAAAAACTAGAGCGATAAATCTAATCTAATCTATCCATATTAAAAAGAAAATAAAAAGAAAAGGAAAAGAAAAAAAAACTAAAAAAATGAGCCTTATTTATCCGGTTACTCTACAAATGCATTGGCATGAAACTACTTTCCTCTACGGATAGCTGGTATTTATAGGGTTTTTAGAGTTGGGCCTAATCCCGATGGCAACTGCATTAGTTTAGAGTATCCGGGCCCCGAGTCAGCGTTCAAGTCGCGACCTCAATTCCATGTCGCGACTTCATCCATGTCGCGACCTCGATCTCACGTCACGACCTTAGCTTCTTGTCTATACAGTCTTGAACTGATCATTAGTGATGTCGCGACATCATTCTCTTGTCACGACATCAGCTTACTTCTTTTGTAGGCTTCACATGTTGCTCCTGATGTCGCGACGTCATTCTCTTGTCGTGACATCAACTAAATAAAACTCAGCTGTCAATGGAATCTTCTGATGTCGCGACATCGATCTCTTGTCGTGACAGCAGTTCATTTCTTTTCAGCTTTCATCCCGAGAAGGTTCGGATGTCACGACATCGATCTCTTGTCGTGACATCGACTTAGTTCTCTAGGGCCTTCAACTGGTTGTTCTAGGTGTCACGACAACAATCTCTTATCGTGACATCTAGTCACGCCCTTTGTATATTTCAACTGGTCGCTCTTGATGTCGCGACCTCGATCTCACGTCGCGACGTCAGCTCCTGTCTTCTGCAGCATTCAACTTGTCTTCAGATGTCGCGACATCAATCTCTTGTCGTGACATCAACTAAAGGATCTGCAGGTTTCAACTGTTTTCTCATGATGTCGCGACATCAATATGTTGTCGTGACATCGGCCCGATTCACCAACTTGCCCCGATCGCCATCGCCACTTGTATCTTTCCGCTTTCATTGCTCTTCTAACATCGCGACATCAATCCCTTATCGCGACATCGCCCATGCCTCCACAATTCTCAAGCTGTTTGTTTCACGATGTCGCGACATCGGTATCTTATCAGCGACGATTCATGACTCGCAGCTTTGAAGCTGTGGTTCTTGATGTCGCGACGCCGATCTGCGTCGGCGCCACGGCTCATTTCTTTGCGGCTTTCTCGCGAAGCGGTCTCAGTCGTGACCTCGATATATCTGGTTATCCGTAGCCGACCTGCATCAGATTTCCTTCAATTTCACGATGTTGCGACCTCGCGGTAGATTTGTGTAACCCAGCGCAACGTAAGTTAGCCCGGTTGCTTTCATTTACGCCTTCTTATTTTACGCATTTTTACTACGCGAGTTCTTGCATTTTCCATTTCTTCTTTCTTTTATACTTCCTGCAAATACCAAATTTGGTGAGTTTCTTCATATCTCTGCGTCTGAATTATTCCTTTTTACATTAAAATCAATCAGAAAAATGGACTAAAAATAGATGACTTTTAAGCTCATCAAACTCCCCCAAACTTAAAATTTTGCTTGTCCTCAAGCAAAGAAAAAGAAAGATTTGTTTGTCCTCAAACAAATAAAATAAAAAATTTTTAGGACATTTTTTTCTCTGATTTGATGTGCAGTGGCATTCAATTTAATTGCAATGCAAGGTATGCATAATTTTCTGTACATCTAGCTTGAGTCAGTTCGAGTTGGTCTCTTACTCTTTATACTATGCAAAACTAAACTGTTGAAATTGTTTTACAAACAACATATTCATTGGATCCTGTTGAACAATAGATTATTTTCTTTTCTCATTTTCATACTGAGTCATTTAACTCCCTAAAGTCCTTCACAATTTTGATTGTTTCTATTCTTCCAAATTCCATAGGCTTGTTTTCATATTGATCTCCTTTAATGTGGATGATTTGACCTTCAAGATCAATCGGGTCTTTTGGGTTTTTATTGTTAGGCTGGGTAATGGGCTAGGATGGAAGGAGTTTTAGGTTAAGATTACACCTGAACCTTTTCTCTCCCTCTTACGCCCTTTTTTTCTTATAGTTTCTATAATAAACTCCCCTAAACTTCATGTTTGGGGCGTCTCTTTAATTTCTTCAATTCAGGCTGTATCACTTACTTCTCACTTGTAATTCCCTTTGGGGAAACTTCTTGTTTGTCAACATTTAGAGATAGTGCAATGTTTTTAGCCTTTTTAGGCTTTCCTAACACTCTTGCGAACTTTGGGTTAGTAGCTCCCGTACCAGATGGCATTAGGGTACTAGGTGTTGAAACACCCCTAAGAACTTAATTGTTCAAGAGAGTTAGGCCACAAGATAAAACTTATCCCTATAAACTTTCTTTTCTATTGCATTTTCTACTCTTTGTCTTTTCTTTTCATTGTACAGGTTCCTCAAAAATCTATACTCCAAACTTCATTTCTTTCTTCCTCCTTGGTCTGGGTAATCATGGGTTCTTTACTGAAGGATTGATGTTTTAGGATGAGTTGGGGTTTCCATTGGTCTATTTTTGAAAAATAGGCTTGTTGGCTCAATTTCTGGAACTACTGTATATGCATCAGCATATGAATAGGGATGGCTAGAATGGCTCAGTTGTCGAATAGCTGCATCATCTCTTGTCTGTTTGTATCACCTAGGATTTCGCCTCCCGATCAATAAATCAAACAAATTCTAGAATTTGGTTTGAGCAGGTGTGACTAACCATGCAGGGAGTACCTTGACTCATTTTGTTATTGACGACAGAATTAATTGATATTCAACGGGTTCTTTGACTTATTGTTCATCTTCTTTCATTTCGAAAATATGTTTTGTTCCTTCTATTGTATTACCTTAAGTAACTTTGCACCTTGTGTTTCAATCAAAGCGTATTTATTTGGCCCATATTTACTTTTTATTTCATTCACAATCTAAGCTGCTTCATTGATTTAGCTCATTACATCTCGTGGGTTTTTATTAAGATTTTTCTACTTGATTTCCTAATCACCCAGTAAGCCCAAACACAATCCATGGAATCGAGCAACTTCAAATTAGCACCTGACAATTCAATTTAAAATTCTCATTTTATTCTGATTGCCGGCCAGTTGGATACCGCAGTATGAAGAAGGATGGTAATGAAAGTTAGGCGGGGAGGGTCCTATTTTTCTTTTGAAATGGCCCAGGGGCGAGATGTTGGGTGGGTGCAGATGCAATGTACCTAAATGGTACGGAATTCGGAATTTTCATTTCTCTTCTTTCCTTTCTCTTCTTGGTTTCCTTCTCCATTTGTTCTTCAGAAAATCTCATTGGAAGATCAACTACATTCAACTCATCACGCCTCTTTCCCAGACCATTCATTGTATTTTTCCATTTCGGTCATAGCCTAGGAATTTGGCAAGATTGTTCATTAATCGGATCTAAGTTTCAGCCATTCTTTACGCTTATAGGATTACGCATCTGCCCATGCTTCTTATCTCTATCATTCAATTTCTTCTCCAAAGTCTTTTTGTAGAGACTTGTGCAAAAACTTGAATCCTTTACTTGCTCCCAATTTGACTACCTTTCTGTATCTCTTTTTATTTATCATAGTTAAAGAGTTGAGAATCACGCTCAAGCTGAGTTTGTTATAAAAGCTTCATGGCGAGTTTGAGTTTTACGCAGCAGTTATGATCTCTTCCTTCATTCTTTTTAAACTCACCTTCTTTGCTTCAAAATTCTTCCCGTACATTACTCTTTTCTATTCGACTCTTCCTCTCCTTTCTTTGTCTCTTTCTTGTGGCTCTACTTCATGCTCCTTTTTGCTTTTCTGTTAGCTCTTCCTCCCCTTTGTTGGTCTCTTCTTTTCAATTCTTTTTCATAAATGCTTTCTCTGAATTCCTGTTGTAGTTTCCAATCCTTCTCTCTTTCATCTATTCTCTTACAACAGGCATGGAGAGGCTTCCCGATCTGCATTGTTCTCTTGTGCTCCCATTGAGCTTTCTCCGGGTTGGAAGTTTAAATTGCACGGGAGGAGAGCTGGCTAAGGGATGGAGAAGTCTATTGGTTGCCTTCATCTTGCCACGTGTGCTGCAAACATGTAATTATTGTGCAGTGGTTTTAAGGTGCTCACATTCCTTGTTCCGACAACCCTCGGAGTCTCCCCTTTAAGCTCTTCGGCTTAGGCTTCTTCTACATTCTCCACCCAGCCTCCCTTTTCTTAGAAGGGTTCTTGGTCCTTGCTAACTCCTGATCGGAAGGAGTGGTGAAATTACAGGTACTTCTTCTTCGACTCCCAATTCCTTTATTGACCTTGAAGCCGCAGGTGATTGTTCTTTGGGTGAGAATAAGACCTCTTTGTTCCCTTCATGATATCTCATGATGGGAATTCTCGATGATAACTCTATGTGATCTTATACCCCGCACGATGTGGCATAGAAGTACAACGCATTTGCTGACTTCTCTCCTTTGTGCATACATGTTTGTTGGGACGAGCCGAAGCTAGAAAATCGAACCATACCTTAGCCTCTTGATAAGGCTTCCCTCACATTCCCTTTGTTCTTAGTCTTCCTTCTTCTTGGTTCCAAGCGCACTTCACAGATTGGCAAGGCTTCTTAGCTTAATCCTTCAAACTCTGGTTTTCCAACAATTTCTTGAATTTGGAACCATGTTTGTGGCTTGTCATACCATAGGCCTCGATTGATGGCTTTGGCCGTGGATACAGGACCCCTCCCAGCAAAAGCGCAACATCCTTCGCACCCTACCATATTTGAATAAATTCTCTTACAGTGCTATATACCTTTTGGTGTCTTGCTGAAGACTCTCCCATCCTCTCACCTTTCCGATCATCTCCTTGAAAGGAGTCACGGGGTTTTGAATCTCCCTCTATGACAAACCCCCTTGTTAGCATAATACTTCTTCCACTTTGGGAATAAGCTTCAAGTACGAGACGAAATCTTCCTCTTCTTCTTCTTCTTCTCTCATTTTTCCCTTTCCCTTTTACTTGCTCTTTCTTGAAGTCCCGGATCTACGAGGTGCTTGATGGTATCTCTCACCTTGTTCTTCTGAAACCAGAATCTCATCCTAGCTACATTATCCTTGGCGAGTTTCTTCTTCTTAGTTGTTCGTGTTCTCATCAATCTCGTCACAGGTTAGGGACCCGAGTGGAAATTTGACCATTGGAAGCGGAGAAAAGCTTTAGGAAGGTTTGGAATGCTAGGGTTTTTCGGAGTTGAGGTGAGGAAAGCCAGAGGTGAATGGTTATGTGGGTTGGAGTAGATGAAATAGTTTCCAAGCCCATTTGCAATTCAATCAATGTTTGTGGGCTAATTAATGCTTGATTAAGACGTATCGGCGACTTGATTCCGCCTCTTTTTATTTGAGATCATTAAATTTAGGGCTTTTTTTTTGAAGTGAGTAGTTGGCACATGTCGCGCACATGTCGCGACATACCTAGGATAATAGCGACAATACGGGGTTTTTCGGAGATTTGTTTGATGGCGACAATCCTTCTGTTTTGAAACTTAATTCCTTGTCGCGACATCACGGTGGTGTCGCGGCCGTGTATCCTCCTCAAATACTCACTAATTGTTCTTTCCCAGCGGTCCGCATCAATGTTTTGTAGGGACACTTGGCTTTGTCAGCGACACCCATACATGCGTGACCTTATTATATCAATGATTTCAAAAACCTTGAATTCTCTTATTGATCCTTACCCGTTTAGACATTTCTTGAGGCATATTTTAAGCAAAGATTTAACAATTAATTCAAATATATCTACGAGGGGTGGGTTAGGGAAGGTTACTCCCCCTTTTTTCTCTTGTCGCGACTTCTGCAATTTCTTTGGAATTATTCCTGTAGTTGCCTTGCTATTCATGTCTTTAACCCTTGCAGAAGATCACTGCAATATTCAAGAAAATTCTAATTAAACTACAATCGATTTCTAAAAATTAAATCTATCTTTCTAAAAACAAATCTGACCTAATTAATCAGCAACCAAAAGAAAAGAAATATTTCAAAATTTAAAATCAGAATTTAAATCCTCATGGGTTGCCTCCCATTAATTTTTCAGTTTTAGTCCTTAAATTTAGACTTCTTGTTGTGGTACTTCTTCTTTTCTCCAAGAACCGGTTGGATTTCTTCAATTTCCTCTTCCACATTGAGATAATGCTTTAACCTTTGTCCATTGACCTTGAATTCTTCCCATTATCAGTCTTCGATTATTCTTTTGCTCCAAATGTAATTACTTGATACCAGCGTGTATGGTCCCTCAATTAGTTTTAATTTCCTGAAACAACTTAGGTCTAGAATTAAACGGGAACCTGTTCCTGACTGCAAATTCTTTTCTCAAGATTCTCTGATCATGCCACTTCTTTGTCTTGTCTTTGCCATATTCTAGCATTATCACTTAGGCTTCATTTCACCCAGTTCTTCCAATTCGAGAAAGTTGGAGCAATCTTTCTTCATGCGGCTTTAAAATCGAGTTTAACTTCTTAATGGCCCACATTGCTGTATTCTAATTCGAGGTAGATGACATGGTTTGCAGCGATACGTATGGGACATTCGATGGGGTCTTGTATGCGATCCACCTTAAGCCCAAGTGCATCATCAGTTTGGAAGACCAATCCTTCACCGTGAGCTCTGATCTTTTCAAGTATTCTTTTGATCTCCACATGTTGGAAATTTACGCATCCATTAGTGCAGGGATGATAGGCTAAACTCATTACATGCTTGATCCATGCACACTCATAAGTTTTGCAAATATTTTGTTTGCAAAAATAGGTTCCCCATCATAATGATGGTTACAGGGTTCAAACACACTCAAAATATTCTTTTGCAAGAAACTCACAAGCGTGGTAGCATGTTCCTTGGACAAACCAACTGCTTCCCACCCATTTGGAGGCGTAATCTACGCTAGCGAGTATGTATAGGTTTCAAATGATGGTGGAAAAGATCCCCATAAAATCTATTCCCCAAACATCAAAAATTTGTATCACCATAATACCTTGCCAAGGCATTTCATTCCTGGCTGCGATATTTCCAATCCTTTGGCATCGATCACACAATTTCACCCACTATGCACAATCTCTGAAGATAATGGGGGCCAATAAAACCCTGATTGGAGTATCTTGTGAGCTGTTCTTTCTCCAGAAAAATGTCCCCCATATGGTGATGCATGGCATTCATTTAAAATGTTGCCTTGTTCACCTTCTGGCACACATCTTCTTATTATCATGTCAGCACCTCTCTTGAATAATAGTGGGTCATCGAATATAATATCTGCTTGTCAGATTCACGAGTTTCCTGTACATTGAGCGCTGAATTCTGAAGGCATTACTCCACGAAGCCAGGATAATTCACAATATCGACCTTACCATGGAAGTTGGAAGGAAAAACCTTAACAATTGCTCATCTGGGAAGTTCTCACATTGGCGGAACATTTTCTTCTTCATCACTGCTTCTTTCTACTCTTGACAAGTGATCGGCTATCACATTGTCACATCCCTTTTTATCCTTGATTTCCAAATCAAACTCTTGCAAAAGCAGCACCCACCTTATCAATCTTGGCTTAGCTTCCTTTTTCAACATCAAGTATTTGATTGCTGCATGATCAGTGTGAATTACCACATGGGATCCCAAAATGTATTGCCTAAACTTTTCACAAGCAAATACTATGGCTAGCATCGCACCGGTTGTTGAGTAGTTCTCTTGTCTTGTTGAAGGTCTTACTAATAAAGTATATGTGCGAATACTTTTCTCTTTTCTTTGCCCCAACACAGCTCCCATAGCAAAATCCTTTGGCATCACATTATTTCAAATCCACGATCCCATTAAAGTGCGGCCATTATAGGTGCTGTACGATTTGAGCTTGATTTAGTCAGCATTCCTTGCGAGGAGTCATCAAAATTGAACCCCATCTTTTTCCGATGTCATAATGATGCGGCTATTTTTGAAAAATCTTTGATGAATCTCTTGTAAAACCCAGCATGCCCCAAGAAACTTCTTACTCCTTTAACTGTAGTAGGTGGTGCAAGAGTTTTGATGGATACGCTTAGATTGGTCAACTTCTAGTCCGATGGCGAAATTTTATGCCCGAGGCAATTCATACATTGCCATAAAATGGCATTTCTCCCCAGTCGGTGCTAGCGTTTGTCTTGGCATCTTTGAAATCTGTTTAGATTGTTTAAACATTGATCAAAATTTGGATCCATACACGGTAAAGTCATCCATAAAAATTTCCATCACTTAACTGACAGTCTGAGAATATGGACATCATTACACTCTGGAATGTAATTTGAGCATTACATAACCCAAAAGGCATCCTTACGAAGGCAAATGTACCATAAAGGGCATGTGAATGTGGTCTTCTCTTGATCTCGGGTGCAATACTTAATCCCGATTGTATCACGAATACCCATCAGAAAACAAAAGTGAGGGTGTCCACGCTAACATCCAACATCGATCCATGAAAGGCAAGGAAATGATCTTTTCACAGTTCTTTGTATTCAACTTCACGCTAATCAATACATACCCTCCATCCCATCCTTTGTTCTTGTTGGAATCAATTCGTTTCTTTCATTTCTGATCACAGTAAACCCCCCTTTCTTTGGAACCACATGGACTGGGCTCACCCAAGGACTATCTGAGATAGCATAGATAAAACCAACATTTAACAATTTTAGTACTTCCTTCCTGACTACTTCCTTCATCACTGGATTCAGTCTCCTCACGGTGTTCCTCTGAATGGTTTGAAGTCTCTTCTAGCAGAATCTTATGCATGCAAATTGATGGTGATGCCCTTGACTCTTGATGGACCAAGCTAGCGATTCCTTGCTTCCTTAATATTTTTCGGTAATCTTTTGTTCCTCATCCTCACTTAATCACATTGAGATTATCAACTGGTTTTTCTTTGGTAATTCTAAGTAAGCATACTTTAAATGACATGGCAACTCTTTCAAACTAGCCCATACCTTGGTTTCTTGATGAATTTCTTCTTTTCATTATTTTCCTCATTATTGTTTTTACGTTTGTGAGCTCGGCCACGGTTTCACTATAAATTCACTTCTTTGTATGGAAATTCGAGTAGACATCACCCGATTATCTTGAATTCATCTCTTTCATTGATAAAGCGGAGTGTTACAATCATAGTTAATATCGAGGATTAGGAGTATAGACAAAATCGGCTACATTGCAGCTTTCCTTGTCTCTTATGCATATTTTGTATACTTTTGATCAAATTGAATGCGGCCGGCTCTTCTCGACCCTCAAGATGAGAACTCCTTTTTGCATATCAATCGGGGCGAGTTCTGATGGCTAGAAATGGTCTTCCCAATAGCGGGGCACTTGTGAATCTTCTTCCATGTCGAATGATAAAATCTTGGGAAAATGACTTCCAGCGGTGACGATACATCTTGACCAATCTTTCGGGTTTTACCATCGATCATGCGCCATTTGAAGAGTAACGAGTTGTGGAATTAAGCTCCTAAGCGTAAGTTTCTTAACCTTGAAAGAGGCATCAAATTGATACTAGCTCAGGTGCAGAGGCTTCACGGAATTGATTCCTCGGCAATCTGAGGAATTGTCAAACTCCACGGTCACTTCGTCTTTCTTTGGTAGTTCTTTCACGATTCTGCTCACAGTGGCGGTGAGATTCACTATTCCTTCTTACTATTTTCTTTTCTTTCAGTATGTCCTTGGAAATTTTTGCATGAGTGCCATTTGAGTTACCACCTCGAGTAAAAGGCATACTTATCTGGAAACCTGGAAGGTTTTGAACCTTGCAGCGCTCTTCCATTCTTGACACGGAGTCTTTGTGGAAATGGAATTTGCGGGCTTTGATCAGCGGATGTTCTTCCTCTCTATTCTTTCTTTTTCTTTCTCAGTTCCTCTTCACGATCTTGAGTACGTCTTTGTTGCAGTCTTTCTCTTTCATTTCTTAGCTCCTTCCTTCTAAGTTTGCCTGACCATGTAGTCTTTTGGGTTCTTCCTTGTGTCACTTGGGAAAGGCATCTTTCCTGCGGCTGCGCGGGGTTAGGGCCGGTGCCCTACTTGTGTCTCTAGGTTCTTGTTTGCATTGGTGGTGTTGGGTGAGGTGGTAGTAGTTGTTTCAGACCTCTGCGAACTTTGCTCATGGAGGTTCAACGGCTTCTTAATATCCCCAATGAAATCGACATACATTCTTAACCCGAAGATTGGAGCCTCATACGACCACGGTATTCATTCCTGTGCTCATTTCCGTGCTCTTTACTCTTTGCTGGAACCTTAGTGATTCTTGATACCCTTGTTGAGGTTACGTCACCTTGGGCCTTAGAAGCCTCCGCCCCATGCGAGAAATTCTCATAGTTCTGAGTCTTTGGGGTGTGTGTGTTGGAAAGGTTAGGATTGGGTTTGAAATGGTAAGCTCTTGGCTCGCCCCGAATAATTAACCTCTTGACATCATAACGTTCTTGGGTTACCTCTCGGCCCTTCCCTTCAATAACTCCACTTTCAATTGCTCCTGATTTCATGAGCGTGTGTGTCTTTCTTTCTTGCTTATTCAACTGTGCATAATGGCATCCAACTTGGCTTCCATGGTACGTCATCTTGCCCAGCTCATGATCCCACTTTCCTCTGCTGTTTCCTCTTGAAAGCTCGAGAGGAGTTTCATATTACATTTAGCAGTCTTCAATCGACTCTTTTGCCTCTTCAGCACTTTTCGTTTGAATGCTCCTGACATGAAGCATCCAGTGATCCTTTTGATATATCATTCAAAGCATGATATACAATGTCCATACGAGTTTTCGGTCTATCCCATCGTGGACATCTTCTCGATAAGCGTTTGAATCTTTCCCGAGCTACATCTGAGGGCTTTCATGCTTCCCCATAACTGGAACACAGTGATTCCCTCCTTAACTCTGTGGTGAGGGTGGAAAGAATCTACCTAAGTAGGCTTCCATTAATTCCTCCCAAGTATCAAAACGAGAACCATATGGTAAAGATTTATACCATGTATTTCTTTGTATCTCTTAGAGAATGGGAATAGATACGGTTTATGACTACAGTCTACCAATTTCAACAACGGTATTAGCCATCTGAGGAATCTTCCCAGTGCTCATTTGGATCTTCGATTAGGATGACCGATAAAGCGTCTTTCTTTGGACCATTATTGATGCAGCAGTTCAAAATTATGCTTATCAGCTGCTGGTACAATACGATGGCCAGTATTTCTTCTGTATAGTGGTCTCAAATCCTCCATTGTATCGGTATTTGGAGGCCCTAGCTTCTTCTATATGTATTTCTTTGATCCTTTTCCATCTACCATGGTTGAATTTTTACGCTATTCTTGGTCTTTCCTCAAGCCCGACTTCCTCTCTATTCGAGTGTCGGTTGGAATCGGATCGATTAATTTCCTATGCATCAAAGTTTTAAAGCAAAACCACACTCCACGTTAATAGGATTAGTCAAATCGACAAATATATTCAATGTGTTTCGTTAAAGGTTAGTGGCCAAAATGAACCTCTGCTTGAAAATCTATTTTTGTTCTTTTTCTTTAAATGTCAAATTAGTATTTCCTTCTTTCTTGAATATTGGTTATTAAATTCTTTGATCGACAACGGCGCCGTAAAACTTTTGTTGATCGAACCTTAGAAACACACCTTAAATTTATGACACTATTACCAAGGACTATTGTCTAATCCCGACGGCGCCAAATAAACTTTTGTTGACATTTATACTATATAAACGAAAATCTCTAGAATAAATCATTTTCAAAGTTCGGTTTTTGAGTCGATGTGCGAGTCTGCAGTCGACAAGTAATAAAATGGATTTAAGTCAGGATATCAGTCCACGGGAATCTGAAATTTTAAATCAACTACCACGACTACTCAGAATTTCCATATATTTGGACCACTAAATGATAGTAAGATCCAGCATTAAGGTCTTTGGAAAATTAAAACGAATCAAAGGAAATATTGGGAAATGAACAATAAGCTTGAATATAAAGAATAAGAATAATTAATAGTTAAGAAAATGAATAGAAATTGAATATAGTTTGGAGAACTCATTAAGAACAATGCTATTGTGAAGTATCAATTCCTAATTGTCAACTTGTAAATTTTCTTGTGAATTTAGTTCAAAATCATCCAAGGCATTAATAGTTAAATTTGGATCTCTCACTTCCTCATTTCATTATCTAATTTTGACTGATTACCGAATATAGAGATTAGATAAATACTTTTAAGCGGGGACTTCCTAATTAAGATTATTTTCTTTACTGATACTTCATACCCATTTATGGAATTTGTACCTTAGCTCCCCGAGTTATCGGTCAAGCGAGGATATCTGACTTCCGGGTTACTCTTATCCCAGGTCAAAATAGATCACCCTGCTCATGATTAAGATCTCGACTAACACGGGTTAACCACTATTCGAATTGGTGAACTCTGCTTGTTTAAATTGATAACTCATTCAACTCGTTCTTGATTTCAATTGAGAAGGATTTATCAAGTAAACTCACAAAGCTCATTAGATCTCCTAACCAGGTTAATATACCTTTAGTATTCACGCTCAGGATTTATCACTTACATTAATCCTTGGAGGCTCCTTGAAATCGAGAGCAATAAACGCTTCTTAATAATTATAAGCCCGATCTTCATATCAAAACCTTAAACCCATAACCGATAAATTCATAAAGCGAAATTCGCAATTCTTTGGAAATAATATAATAGGAAGATATTCGACAATAACATTCTCTTAATGGCGGGTTCTCAATTCTTGAATTACACACTCTGACATTCCTCTGATCATAGAATAAATGCATTTGGCCCAGGCTTGAATTCAGAAATTTGTCTGAACTTCAACATTCAATTAGTAATTTGAAAAAATTGGTGCATTCGACTTTAGCTCAACGATAACATCCGTCCGGGAAAAAAAAAAAAAAAAAACTAGAGCGATAAATCTAATCTAATCTATCCATATTAAAGAAAATAAAAGAAAGGAAAGAAAAAAACTAAAAAAAAAAATAGGCCGCTGGCTATCGGTTCTCTAGATCTATGACGCGAGCTACTTTCCTCTTGCGGATAGGCTGCGTATTTATAGGAGTTTTTCGGTTGGGCTAATCCCGATGTAGCTGCTGTGATTTTAGAGTATCCAGGCCCAAGTCAACTGTTGATGTGACCTCAATTCCTTGTCATACGACATCATCCGTCATACGCGACCTGGTCTCACGTCCGACCTTAGCTTCTTGTCTATACGATCTTAGGCCCGATCATTAGTGATGCTTCGCTGACATCATTCTCTTATCCGCGACATCGACACTTCTTTTGTAGGCTTCACATGTTGCTCGATATTCGACGTCATTCTCTTGTCGTGACATCGACTAAATAAAACTCAATTTATCATTCGGAATCTTGATGTGTGACATGATCTCTTAATAAGTGGCGAGGTTCATTTCTTCGGCTTTCATCTGAAGGTTCACGATATGTGTGACATCGATCTCTTGTCGACCCTTGACTTGATTCTCACAGGGCCTTCAATGGTTGTTCTAGGTGTCACGACAACAATCTCTTATCGTGACATCTAAATCCGCATGCTGTATGTTTGAACTGAGTCGCTCTTGATGGCCAGCGACCTCGATCTCACGTCGCGGCGTCGGCTCTGTCTTTGCGGCGTTCAACTTGTCTTGGATGTCGGCGACATCAATCTCGTAATATTGACATCAACTAAAAGGATCTGCGAGTTTCATTGTTTCTCCAGCGATAACCAGCGACATCAATATGTTATCGTGACATCAGCGATTCACGCGCTTTAATCTTGTCGCCACTTGTATCTTTCCTTTGATTGCTCTTTGCTTTGTCGCGACATCGATCATGTCGCGACATCACTTCATGCCCTCCCACAGTCTCAATTTGTTTGATTTCTGATGGCGACGCCCGGTATCTTATCGCGACCCGATTCATGACTCTTGTAGCTTTGAAGCGTAGTTTCTTGATGTCACGACCGATCTCCGTGGCGCCCTGGCTCATTTCTTTGCGGCTTTCTCGCGAAGCGATCTCGAGTGCATTGACACCAATATCACAGTTATCCATGCCGGCGACCTGCATCAGATTTCCTTCAATTTCGATGTCGCGACCTCATGGTAGGCTTGTGTAACCCCCAGCGCAGCATAAGTTAGCGAGTTGCTTTCATTTACGCCTGCTATTTTACGCATTTACTCTGCCCGATTCTTTTCCCTTTGCATTTTCTTCTTTCTTTTATACTTCCTACGAATACCAAATTTGGTGAGTTTCTTCATATCTCTGCGTCTGAATTATTCCTTTTTACATTAAAATCAATCAGAAAAATGGACTAAAAATAGATGACTTTTAAGCTCATCAAATAAGCCATCTTCGTGCCTTTTCGCGGCCATCATTACTGATCGCTTGCCTTTTCATGCCGTGCTCGGCCCATTACAGCTCCTCTTTCCCTCTTTTCTGGTTTCTTCAACTGATTGTTCAGCCACTGCTCTTACTTCAGCTCTTTCTTCTTCCTGCCCTATTTCTGCTTGAGTAGCTTGGACTGCCTCTTGCTCGCCCTCTGCATACTCTTCCACCAATTTGAACCTAGGGTCGGTCTGGTTGGAATGGCTCCAAACATTGTTGGAGCTTGGTTCTAGGAGTCTAGGGTTTGAAGGGAAAGAGAGACGATTTGGTGAAGAAAGATGGGTAGGGTTGAAGGATTATGGCGAGATGACCTTTAAGTTTTCAAAATTTTCTATTTATAGGCCAAATGTTTGTTGTGCCTTCATTAAATGTTGTGATAAAAATTGACCTAAGGTTTGTTCCCTTTTTAATACTATGTCGTGACATAGAGAAATAATGTCGCGGCCAGAGTTTCGCGATCAATTGCATAAGTAGAAATTCTTGTGGCAATAGAAGCGAGGTATCGCGACATCAAAATGTGTTGCTTTAGTGGCTTGACATTGCGACATAGAGAAATCATGTCGCGACTTATTTTCTGATGTTCATGTGTACTTTTGTTGCGACAGAAAGGAATAATGTCGCGAAAAAGTTTATTTTGCAAAATCAAAGGTTAGAATTAACCTTGTCGTGACAAAGAGAAATCATGTGACGACAGAATTTTCTATGACTTCCAAAATCAAAATCCACTCTTTGTCGTGACAAAGGGAACCAATGTCGCAACAGAGTCTAAACCATGTCGCGACAAAAGATTATACGTGCGACAGTCCTTGAAACTTTCCTCAAAATTAGCCTGATTCTGATTAACATATTTCAACAGGTGACACCACATAACATTATACGATATATTCCTCCGCTCAATTCATGCCTTGAAAACACATCTAACATGAAAGAACCTCAATTAAAGCCTTGAACAACAAATCTCATTCTTCACTCCCAGTAGAATTAAACATGATCGTATTAAAGTAGTCAAGGGATGAGTCACAACAAAGCCATTTAAGATTTCATGTTCTAAAAAAAAAAATTCACATCCCCCTAAACTTTAACTGGGCATTATCATTAAAGAACAAGTTAGGAAAAAAAAAACTTCCCCTTGTAACACTTCTGCGTAGTGATTTTGAGAAAGAATGCTACCAAATAATATTCATCTCTGGTAGAACTTCATTGTCCTAAAAAATTAACAAAATCATAAAATAAAATAAAATTTCAAACAACACTAAAACTAAAATTCAAAAAAAAAAAAAAAAAAAAGAACAAACTAAATGTGAAAATTAAAATTTTAGCTTAGGTTACCTCCCAAGAAGCTGCTCAGTTTAATGTCTTTAGCTAGACATTTGTTGCAAAATGCCTTCATTTCAACAAAATTCTCTTATCTCTTCAAAATCTGGATCTAAACTTCATTCATGCTTCCTCCAAGATAATGATTCAGTCTCTGACCATTCACTTTAAATTCACTTCTAGAATCAGTCTTCAATGTTACTGCTCCAAAGGGTGTACTTGTTACTACGGTGTAAGGACCACTCCATCTTGACTTCAGTTTTTCTGGAAACAACTTGAGCCTGGAGTTGTATAAGAGGACTTGTTCTCTTGCTTTAAATTCCTTCCTTAGAATCTTATGATCATGCCACTTATTTGTCTTATCTTTGTAGATCCTTGCATTATCATAAGCTTAACTTCTAAACTCTTCCAGTTCATTCATTTGGAGTAATCTCTTTTCTTTGGCAGCTTGAAAGTCAAAATTTAGCTTCTTAATGGCCCACATAGCTTTGTATTCTAGTTCTAAAGGGAGATGACAAGGTTTTCCAAATACAATTCTATATGGGGACATTCAAATGGGAGTTTTGTAAGTAGTTATATAAGCCCACAATGCATCATCTAGCTTTATAGACCAGTATTTTCTACTTGTATTCACTGTTTTCTCCATAATTCCAATTTCTATTTGCCCATTTGACTGAGGGTGATAAGCCAATCCCATTACATGATTGATTCCATATTTGCTCATTAGTTTTGCAAAAACTTTATTTGCAAAATGGCTTCCCTCATCACTAATGATTGTTCTAGGTGTTCCATATCTACTCAAAATATTTCTTTGTATAAACCTAACCATTGTGCTGACATCATTTTTGGGATAAGTTATTGCTTCCACCCATTTAGATAATCTAAGCTAGGAGAATGTAAGATTTCCAAATGAGGTTGGTTTGGCATCTTTTTTTGTCATTATATATTTAATTGTAGCATGATAAGTGTGTATGATAACATGAGACCCCAATATGTAAGGCTTGAATTTTTAACAAGCAAACATCATTGCTAGCATATCCTTTTCTATGGTAGAGTAGTCCTCTTGTGCCTCATTGAAGGTTTTGCTGGCATAGTATATGACCCTGAATATCTTTTTAGTTCTTTGTCCCAATACAACTCCCATTGCATAATCACTGACATCACACATAAGTTTGAACTCTTTTTCCAGGTTAGGTATCACCATGATGGGAGATGTCACTAATATGGATTTAAATTCATCAAATGCAGATCTGCATGATTCATCAAAATCAAAATTTGCATCTTTTTCAAGTAGTCTGCATAATGGTCTGGAGATTTTTGGGAAGTCCCTTATGAATCTTCTATAAAAACCAGCGTATCACTGAAACTTCTTATCCCTTGATTATTGTAGGTGGCAAGAGAGTTTTATGATGCGACTTTGGCAGTACACTTTGATTAGTGCTAAAGTGCTATTTTGAATACATTTATTTAGGGTTTGAGCACTTTTTTGTGTACTAATCGGCGTAATTAGCAATTGACACATTAAGGTCAGAAACATACTCTTGATCGCATTTTGTGGCTATTTTGTAGTTTTGCAAGATAATCGACGAAATTATCAAGTCAATCCAAACACGAAGAAATCGAGTTGAACTCATCGTTCTGGTCGAGATCGGAAGGAAGAAAGGCAAAAGTGAAAAAAATGGAGCACTACAAAATTTTGCGAGGGTTCACGAAGAATTTACGCCCAACTGCCCGAGGAATTTGAAAGGTTCTGAAATTTCGCTGACTTGCGAAATCCTTTCCTAGCGCCCTTTGTTCGAGTTCTGCCTTGTTCACTCCTCTCTGCGTCTTTTATTTTTTTGACTCTTCTGTCACTTTTTGGTTTGCTTCCCATTTTACCCTCTATGTAATAGTGATAGTTCATGTAATTTGGTAATTTTTCTTATCTTGGTGGCTATTTAAGCCATCTGTACACAATGTAATCGGAGACTTTTTGTGCAGTGAATAAATTTTTGGCGTGGACAACCAATTTTTCCCGCTGCTTTTATTTTCTCTCATTTTCTTTCATTTTATTTCATCTTTCTCGGCTTCCAAACACTGCTTGAGGATGACAACTCAAGGATGGTTGGCTAAACCCCCTCCATCCTTGAGAGGCTACTAAGCGCGGTTTAAAAAGGTAAAATTTTGGTTCTCCCTATTTTTTAATACGGCGGGTTATTAGCATTTATGTTTCTATCTTTCAATGCAGAGTTTAAATCCTCTTGAGATGCCTTGATTGACCCGGTGTTGACAATCTTTTTGGGTTAGGTGGATGCTTGTGCTAGATTCACTGAGATTCGATTCAGATTGTCTTCTATGAGTCATTGTAGGGTGAATCGGGGACATGTTTCCTTGTTTAGAGCATTTATGCTCAATAAATACTTTGTTTCAAAAGGAAAATGTTAGGAGTTTAGATTTTAAAAGCCAAATGAAGATCGAGTTCGGAAATGACTATAGGTCATCCTCCCAATGCGAGGAAAGGGCCGAGAACCTCTCATTTACCTTAGGACCTCGACCCGACTAGCTGTTCAGCTAAGGAGTTGCTTTTTTTTTTTTTCTTCATTTAATTTTCAGCCTGCAAACCACCATACTCCACTATTTTTACAAAATCCCAAAATCCAAATTGAATTCACCATTTTGAACCTCACTGTAAGTCATTTATGCGAAGAAATCCATCCCTGAGTTTGACCACAAAGACTCTGTATATTGCGGTGGCTGAGCTATGATAGAAGGTATATGATTAGGTGCCATAGTGAATTGTCTGAATTAACAATATTTGTATCCTAAATTTCCTCCTACTACTTGAAGTAGTCAAGCTCTGCTACTTGATGTCGAAACTCTAGGTCGAACACGGGGATGGGTTTTCTTTGCCTGAATGATGATTAACAATGAGGCAAAAAACGGTGAATTCACTTTGGATTTAAAGGAATTTATAAGCGATTAAGGGTTTTGGTAGTGTGCAGGATGATATTAAAATGAAGGAAAATAAGAAAAAAAAATAAAAGAGGCCTCCTTGAAGTATCAGGGTACTGGGCTTAGGATTCTAGGGCAACTGAGGGGTCCTCGGGGTTGTTTCCTCGCGTTGGGGAGGATGACATATAGTCATTTCCCGAACCGGCTCTTCATTTAGCTTTAAAACCTAACCCAAAATATTTATTCTTTTGATAAATGGCATCTCTTTTGCCCATCGGTGGTCACCGGCGAGTGAAATGGTCTCTTGGACTCCCATTTTTATGGGTCATAGAAGGTAACTAATGGTGCTCAGTGGATCTAACAATAAGCATCCATGAACCTAAAAACACGAATAATAGCCATTAAAGGAGATTGAAGGACCAAAAACACCTCTGATTAGAAAGGAGGAACACGGTGAAGGCGGTGAATACTGCGTGAACGAGGGGAGACCTCCGGCAGCTAGATCTGCGCTGGCCGACCTTCTACTTCCAAGGAGGAAGGGTTTTGCGAGCCATCCTCCTGTTGTCATCCTTGGAGGGTGTTTGGCTGCCAGAGTGCGAAAATGAAAAAAGGGCTTCAGTGAAGAGTAGAGCGAAATTTGAAAGCTTCCCCCAATTGTGATGAAGTGATTGATGTTTACAAAGCGGCTCTGGCTTATATAGTGTGCGAGCAAGGAAATTACAAAAACAAACCGACATAAGTTATTACAAGGGTAGAAAGGAGAAAAATGGCAGTCGTTTGAACACAAAAACAGGAAGCAAAAATTTTTCGCAATGAAGCATTGATTTTTGCTATCATAGAAAATAAGCGTGCATAGCAAAGTGGAAATTTTTCGCTATGCCGCGGTAACTTTTCGCTATGATAGCGAAAATATGGCATAGCGAAATTCACTGTTCCTTGCATCCTGCGGCTACTGTTCCTTCTGCTCCCTGCTGCTAGCCTGCATCCTGCATTTTGCTATTTCTTATATTTTCTTCTCTTCTTTCTTCTTAGTCTCTGATCTATGATGTTGAGTTTGACTCGAATTCTTCATGTTTGGATCGACTCAACAATGTTGGCTTGGATCTTTCATGGCGCAAAATTTGCCACAAAATGCGATCGGTAAAATAGTAGGGACAACAATGTGCAAATCGGGTTAATTAGAATGATTAGTACACAAAAGCACTTTCGAAACCTATAATAAATAGGGTTAATAGCACTTTTTGGGCACTAATCACCACCCTAACCTACACGTGCTAGTCCCTTAGCAATGAAAGAAGAAAGAAAGAGCATACAAAGCGATAACAAAGAGTATATTTACAAAAGTTTGCATTTCAAAAGGTTGTGAAAGTAATGCCCAACCTAAGTAAGAATCATCAAAACCTAGCCCGATAACCATCTCGAGAGAATGAATGACATACAAAATTGAGAGTATCAAAAGAGCTTCCTTCTTGATGACTCAACTGAGAACCACCAAAATCTAAGTGTTTATTTGATTAGCTCTCAACAATAAAAAGAAAGTAATCCATTGCCACTCTGCAAACCTAAATTTCTCTGCGACTAGTATCTTCAGCTTGACCTAAATGGTCGGGACCACCTCTTATTCCACAGACCTTTTGTGTTGTAGGGTGCAATCTTTGAGGAATGGAAACCTCCTGCAAAGTCCATGTAACAGGGGATCACGATGGCTCTGACAATTAAGGCTTAGAGGCACCAAGTCGCGGGGATCTTTCGACCACTTAACTCTTCGAGGTTTCACCGATTTGAATGATTTCGAGACTCAAGCACCTACAACGCTCCAACTCCACCTATCCACCCATGTACTTGAACTGGTAGAGGTGACTCCTAACCCGGTGAAGGTTTAGGGCACGAGGGCTTTAAAGGCTTTAGCCATATACCCCTCGGACCGTCTTTCGGGTTTCAAAATGACGTTACGATTTTATTCTTTTTCTTTTCTTTTTCTCTTTTTTTCGAAGACGCATTGGCCTTCTTTCCACATGGGTCCCTTAACTATTAAAGGCGGTCAATGAAACTGAGGTAGTTATGCAAAGTAAAGGAGGTTGTGCAGTTTTTCAGCCTATCATTGAAACCTAATGTGCTCGGTGTGTGGTTAGCTAAAGGTGGAAGAAAAAGGTCGAAATCAAAAGAATTCAACTAATCATTCACTCAACTAGGCATGGAACCAATCTAACATCAATAGAATTGGACAAAGTTTCAATTTTTCAAACCACAGGCTAGGCAAAACACACAAAAATTTTGGTTGCAAAGTAAATTCCAAATTTTGAAAAAGTAAGCGTATGGTATAACGACTTTATAGAAGGGAACCCGACAAACCCGCGAACATCCTGTAGGTGGAGCACTCAAAAATAATAACAAAACATAAATACAAAAGCTACTTCCTTCGCTAACTCTCCCCCCAACCCAAACATCTCGGTGTCCGAAATGGGGCTTGGATTAGAGTGAGAAGGAGAGTGTTACCTCCCTTGATGAGATGTGATCATTTCTAGATAAGAAACCGCAAGCTTTCCGCCGACACCTTATTCACTCGTTTGGGCTTCAAATAAACAAGTTAGGAGAAGAAAAGAGAGGAAAAAAGTGACCAGTTGGAGCATTTTTAAAATTACACCTTCATAATAATTTCAAAAATATTCTTTCTAGCCATATTTGGATTCTACACTCTCTAAGCTTTCCAACGGTACCAAAAACGCCTAAAACAGAGTTCGGATGAAAAAGTTATGAGCGAAACAAAATTGGAGGTCAAAAGTGAGGCCCATAGCGAAAAATTTTCGCTAAGCTAGCGAAAATTACTGTGCTAGCGAATTTTTTTTGAAAAATAAAATAAAATAATTAATAAATAAAAATAATAAAAAAATAAAACTAAAAAACAAATTTTTTTTTTTAGAGGAGCAATATATATATATATATATATATATATATATATATATATATATATATATATATATATATATATATATATATATATATATATATATATATATATATATATATATATATATATATATATATATATATATATATATAAAATAAAAATAAAAATAATAATAATTTTTTTGAAATAAAAAAAATATATATAAAATAAAATAAAAAATAATAAAAAATCAAAGCGTTTTTTTTTTTTTATACATTCTTGTTGGCTGGCTTGTCGTTTAGTGGAGGAACGAAATTTCGGCTAGCTTAAGCGAAATTTGGCTATGCTAGCAATTCCATTCATTTGTCAAACACAAAAATTCGATGATTGCGAAATTTTCACCCTTTCCTCACCTTGCCATTTCTTCATTCCAGCGTTCAAAATTTTCACTTAAACTGCAAAAATGAATGCAAGAAAAATTAAGAAAAATTTCAGAAAAGTGAAAATTAATCTATAAACAAGAATTAACTAAAAATTAGAGAAAATCTATAAAGAAAAATTAAAGAAATCAAAATAAAATACGATATAGGTTTATAAATTTTGTTGGTTTAGAGCTGCCTAGCTACACGTTTACATGCGAATCAAAATGGCGTCGTTGCCGGGGATGGTGCCTAAGTGCAAATGATGATATACTGAACACTTGTGATCCTCATAACAAGTTGTGGTGAATTTTCTTTTATCATTTTACTGTCAGTTTTTTAGTTCATTTCATTGTTTAAAAAAAAGAAAAAAAAGGGAGTAGGATTGTTTCTCTATTGTCTTGTGCTTGCGATGTTCTTACTGCATGAGTGCATTTTGGCTTGAATTTTGATCAAATGAACACATAGAGGGAGAGCAACACAGTCAGTACCCAATGGAGAGAAAACCTAATGCATATAGGTCCATGAGGGACTATATAAACCCTCCATGGGTGAGTGCACCCTCCTACATGGTTCCCCCAAAAAAGGCACCATATGGAAATGCTAACCTAAGTTGGGAGCACCTAAATCACTCATGGGGACAGTATGCACCTCCTGCTTCTTCACAGTGTACTTCTTCACCTCAGCCTCAACCACCACCGCCAACCTCTCTAGTTGAGCAAGCCATTTTGAACCTTACCAAGCTGGTGGGTGACTTTGTGGAAGAGCATAAGACATTCAATGCCCAATTAAGTCAAAGAATTCATAATGTGGAGAACTCTTTGAACAAAAAATTAGATGGGCTTCAAAGTGAGTGTCCAGAGATTTGACAACTGTGGAACTCCATTTCAAGGCTCTGATGACCTTACGTTCATCAAGAGGAAGAGAGTCCATAGGAAGTGTGCCTGAGTGACACCATGATGGAGGGTAATGGAAAAGCCGGGGGAAGAGCAAAAGCTTATCCTTGACCAATTCCCATAAATTGAATCCACAGTGCCTTTGCCCGAGCCACGAAGCCCTTTGCCAGCTTGACACCCTCTCTAACCTAGTGCACATGCTGCACAAGCTTGCGGCATAAGAAACACGCCTGGAACACCTCTGCTAAGGCCATCCCTCTCCTTTGCCTATCTTTGCAAATCTTCGGGAAGTTAGTGGCCTCTTCAAACCTTTGCCTAATCCAAGACATAGCGAGTGCTCACCTTTGTATGGCATAGCGGATGGTTGGTCTTGGTTGGTTTATGGAGCACCTATACCTCAATGATTCCATTAGCTCCACAAGTTTTGTGACCTCCAAGGCGAGAAACTTGTTTTAGAACTCGAATCCCCCACTTTTGTTTTTAATTTTATTGCTTTATTTTATTTTATTTTGGTTTTATTTAGTTTTTTCTCTTTAGATTTCCTCAATTTTAATTTAATCTTTGTTTCTGGCTTATTTTTTATTTTTTTGCATATTTTCTAATTTTCATGTGTTTATTTTTGCAGTTTGGGTCAAATTTTTGAAGCAGGAGAGATGCAGGAGCAAAAGAGCAAAACCCAACAATTTTTGCAATTTCGCAACCCCTACGAAAATGAAATTTCGCAACTGTGTTCGAAATTTCACAAAAGCACTATAGCAATGAGTACGGAGGAACCAGTAGGAAGAAGACAAAACATCCACAATGCATTTAAAAAAAAAAAAAAATCTTTTCTTTTATTTATATATATATATATATATATATATTAATAATAATAATAATATATTTAAAGAATTTCTTTGTCTCTCCTAAAAAAAAATTTATATATTTATTATTATTATTATTGGCCAATCTTATATATTTATTTAAAATAAAATTTCGCAACTTGCGAATTTTACTTAACCTACAATAGCATAATTTGTTTTTCTTGTAACTTTCTCGTAGAACTCCGTTTTAAGCGTTCTTGGTACCGTTGGAAAGATTAGAGAATGTAGAATCTAAATCTAATCAGAAATAACACTTTTGAAATTTTTATAAAGGCGAAATTTTCAAAATTCTCCAACTGGTCACTTTTTTTCCTTTCTTTTCTTCTCCTAACTTGTTCATTTGAAGCCCAAACGGAGTGAATAAGGTGTCGTTGGAAAGCTTGCGAAGTATACTATCTAAAAATGAGCATTTCATCAAGGAGGTATCGCTTACTCCCTTAAATTTCCATCCCATAGTCACATTGAGGACAATGTTGAATTTGGTTGGGGGTGGGGAGTTAAGGAAGGAAGTGTTGTTTATGTTTTTTGAGAAAGTCTATTTTGTTAGTTTAATGGTTTATATTTAGTTTCCTTTTGTATAGTTGTTTGTTTTGTTTGTGAAAGCACATTAGTTTGTTTTTGAAAAATGAATATAGTCATTTTTTATATAATACACACTTCTGACTTACACTGGGTTCAAAGTGCACCCATTTTTTTGTGTTTTACAACTGTAGTTTGAAACATTGAAACTTTCAGGTCTGGTGATGTTAGATTGATTCGAAGCCCTAGTTGCATTGGATGATTAGTTGAATTCTTGTTTGCTTTGACCTTTTCTTCCACCTCTAGCTAACCACACTGCCCAATGCACATTAGGTTTAACTGACAATTTGAAGATTTCCTAACCTCCTAAACTTTGCCAAAACTGCCAGTTTATTTGACTGCCTTTAATAGGTTAAGGACCCCAGAAGTGAAAAGAGGCCAATGTGTCTTCTAAAATAAAAAGAAGTGGAAAAAGTGGAAAGAAAAAGAAATGAAAGAGAAAAAGAAGAAAATTGCAATGCTTTGCCTTGAAACACGAGCTTAAGGTCGAGGGGTATGTAATGAAAGTCCTTAAAGCTCGATGCTAAGCTGACTAGTTGAGAGTCACGGAGCTTTGTATTCTTTCATTACATGGGTGGATGGGTAAGGTTTAGCAAGTTGTAGGTGCGGAGTCTGAAATCATTAGAGTTCGAGGGTGAAACTTGAGTTAATGGTCGAAAGATCCTTATGACTTGGTGCCTAAGCCCCTTAATTGGTTAGGAGTCATCGGTAGATCCGATACATGGACTTTGTTGGTCGATTCCTTAACGTACTACAACACAAAGAGTTGTGGAATAGTGGAGTCCCCGATCTATTTGGGTGGTTGGTGTCTAGGTGGAGCGATACCTTGGTTGGGAAAGTCACGGTTCGCCGGTTTATTGTTGAGAAGCGTCAAAACCGCAGAGTTTTGGTGAAGTCTACGGTTGATTCACAGAGGAAGCTCTTTGATACTCGATTAAATATGGCATTCATTCTCGAGATGGATTATTGGGCAAGGGTTTTGATGACTCATTAAAAGGTTAGGCATTACTTTCATTCACACACTTTTGAAATACCATTTTTGCTTAAACCTAATTTTGATGTGTTTTGCATGCTCTTTCTTTCTTTCTTTTATTCAAAGGACTATGATGTGTAGGTTTTAGAAGTGTGATTCTTTCAAAAAGTTCTATTTTGAGCCTATTGTCGAGTTTATGCACTTTTGTGTGTACTAATGTCGGCGTAATTAACCCAGGTGGCACATTAAGGTCGGTATGCGTCGCATTTGTAGCTATTTTGTAGTTTTTGCAGATAATGGGTGTCAAAATTATCAAGTCAATTCAAACACGAAGAACTTGGAGTTGAACTCATGGTTTGAGATCGAGATCAGAAGGAAGAAGAGTAAAAAGTGAAAAAAAATGGAGCACTACTGGGAATTTTGCGAGTTGCGAAAATTCCATGACACATGAATTTCATGATTCACGAATTTCTAACTTGAAAACCTGCGATGCCAAATTCAGTTCTTGCTGTTCACTCTCCTGCGCCTTTTTATTTATTTTATTTCTTCTCACTTTTGGTTTGCTTCCATTTCACGCTTTCCCCATGTAATAGTGATAGTTCATGTAATTTGGTAATTTGTTTTGTCTTGGTGGCTATATAAGCCATTTGTACACACTGTAACCGGAGACTTTTTATGCAGTGAATAAACTTTTAGTGGACATTCAGTTTTCCCGCTTCTTTTATTTTCTCTCCTTTTCTTTCATTTTCTTTCATCTTTCTCGACTGCCAAACACCCCTTGAGGATGAAAGCTTCGAGGATGGTTGAAAGCTAAACCCTCGCGCCAGAGGAGTGCCCCGGAGCAACGGTTTTAAAATAAAATTTTGGTACTCATTTTGCCTGACCAGGTTATTAGCATTTATGTTTCTATCTTTAATCTAGGTTTTAAATCCTCTTGAGATGCCTTGATTGTTAGGTATTTAGCGATCTTTGCCAGGTTCGGTGGATGCTTATTGCTATATTAAGATTAGGATTAATTGTCTTTATGAGTCCTTTGTAGGGTAGATCGAGACATTTCACTATCAGGGAACATTTATACTCAATAAATGCTTTGTTTCAAAAAAGGAAAATTGTTGAGTTCGGGATTTTAAAAGTCAAATGAATATCAGGTTCGAAGAAAATGACTATAGGTCGTCACTCCCACACGTGAGAAAGGACACGAGACCTCTCGTGTTACCTTGGGACCTCGACCCGGTAGCTAGATGCTTGAGGAGTTCTTTCTTATTTTCTTCATTTTATTTTCAGCTTGCAAACCACCATACTCCTTGTTTTACAAAATCCCAAAATCAGAATTGAATTCACCATTTTTAAACCTCAACGCAAGTCGTTTGTGCGAAAACCCGTACGAGTTTGACCCTTGGCCGTATCTTTGCCTGGCTAATTTCTAAACAGTAGAAATATAGTTTATAAATTTTGTTGGTTGGTTTGCTGGCTACTACACATTTGTCTGAATCATACTTCCAACCCAGCTATAGAAATTTTGTGCCCCAAGACAATACTTTTTGTTACCATGAAATGACATTTTTCCTAATTCAAAGCTAGATTCTTGTCTTGACACCTTTGAAGTACGGTTTCCAAAATTTTCAAACAATTCTCAAAACTAGATCCATATACTGAGAAATCATCCATGAAAATATCCATAGCCTCTTCCACCAAGTCTGAAAACATAGACATCATATACGAAGGTGAGCATTACATAATCCAAGGCATCTTAGAAAGCGAAAGGTTCCAGCAAGACGTGACAAATGTGGTTTTTCTGATCCTACAGGGCTATAGGAATCTAGTTATGGCAGGAATATCCATAAGAAAATAGTAATGGAATGCCTATAACACATCGACATTTGGTGATGAGGTAGAGATGTGATTCACTTTCAGTATTCTTATTTAGTTTTGTAATCCTTCTCTCCATCTGTCACGGTTCCTTATAGGAATCAATTCATTCTTCTCATTTCTGATCACAGTGAATCCACCTTTCTTGGGAACCACATGAACTGGGCTCATTTAAGGGTTGTCTAAGATTGCATATATGAAGCCTGCATTCAGCCATTTCAGTACTTATTTTCTGACAACTTCTTTCATTACTGGATTCAACCTTCTTTGATGTTCTATAGAGGTCTTTGCATTTTCCTCTAACAGGATCTTGTGCATGCAGATAGAAGGATTGATTCCTTTTAAATCTTCTATAGACCCAGTTTACCGGGCTGTATCTCTCCGAGAGTTTCCAGTTTTGTTCTCTCGCTTCCGCTTAATGTAGTCTAAATAATGAATGGCTTTGCTTTTTCTGGTTGCAAGAAAGCATACTTCAAATGTTTAGGCAATTCTTTTAGAATTAAACCCTATAATCTTGTGTTTACTTCTACAGCTTTCTCTTCATAACTACTGTTTTTTTCTATACTGTTTTCTTTAATACTGAGTACCGCCTCTTTTAATTTAAAATTAGAGTTTAGAAATTCAACATCAAGATGCTCAAGATATTGGAAATTCATCTTATTCTCATTCATTGAACTCTGAATTTTACAATCATTTATCAGTTCAAAACTGATGGGAATTTTTGTTTCTATAATCTCATAATTAGCGAAATCAACTTCTGGCTATTTCAAACTGTGATTGAGATTGAAGTGCACTGCTTCATCTCTAACCTTGAGAGTCAGTTCTCCTTTCTTCACATCTATCAAAGCTGCTCCTATAGTTAGGAAAGGCCTTCCTAACACCAGTGGGACTTGTTTGTCTTCTTCTATCAATAACTACAAAGTCCAGCTGGAAAAATGAACTTTTCCTAATTTCACCAAAGACATCTTTCAAAAATGCCCTCGTGTTGGGCTGTCTCGTCTCGCCATCTACAGAGGTCATGGTCGGTGGGAGTAAGCTCCAAACTCGGTCTTTCAATTATAGATAAGGGCATCAAGTCGGGATGCTAGCTCTAGAATCACATAAAGGCTTTTCCATATCACTGCACTCTTGCAAGTGAATAGTGAAGTTGCCTCGTATCCCATTTTTCTTCTAAGAAAGATTTATGGATAATCAGATCAAGCAGTGTTCCCTTGCAGCTTTACTACCCTTCTTAGCAATTTTTCTTTTCTCGCTTCAACGTATCCCCATAAATTTCTAAGATGAGGCATTTCCGAGTCAATGCCCTCATGTGCTGGCTATCGATCTCATCTTCTGAACATGTTCAGAATATAGAGAATCTGCACTCTAGCTTAGCCTTCTCAGAGCCTCCGAGGGAATGCACTCGAGGATCGTAAGCTCAACCTCTTTCCTTCTTCCTGTATCTCCCTCTTCAACTTGTCGCTTTTCTTTTCTTTCCTTTTCAAGAATCGAACTATGCCGCTCAATTCTCCTCCACTCTGCATGTTTCTCCCGCCTTTCTAATTCTCCTTCTTCTCTTCACTCTCTTCCACTTCTTAGAGTTACTGCCATGAAATCCTTCAGATTCTTTCTTATGTAACTTTGGAAAGCATCCTTGGGCCGATTCTGCATGGCTATGGTCAACTGCCCTACATGTGTCTCCAGATTCTTCAAAGAGGCATTTGTGTTGGCCTGAAACACGATTGTGTTTGCCTGGAATACTACAAGCTCAGCAAACTTCTACTCATGTATGTTTAGCAGCCTCTTATTTTCTCCCATAAAAGAAAGCATCTGCTCTCAAAGGAATTTCAGTCTTATCTCGATCTTTGGATTTTTGGTCTCCTCGACTGCTTTTGTTGTTGTTATTCCCCTGCTATTGTCGAACCCGTGATTTGAGGCATGATATTGCTGGAAATTCTACCTAGGTCTTTGATCTTGCTGTGCTCCTCCTCCATATGAGAAATTCTCATGGTTCCTTAGTGTTGGTGTATAATGAGTGGGCAAGTTGAGGTTGGGCTTAAAAGTGTAACTCCTATTAGCATTGAGATACTGTGCCTCCTCAACTTAGTAGGGACTCTCATGGGTTGGTCCTTCTTCAGTACTACTCCTCTTCTCACCTTCATCTACTGTTCCCACTTCATGTGTTGTGTGCATTTTTCTTTCATTGTTTCCAAGCTTGTTCATCAATGCATGCAACTTTGCTTCTATGGCAGTCATCCGGTTCAGCTCTATTACACCACTCCCCTTCAGTCTGTTGCTGCTCCCTGAAGTCTCAGATGGAGCTTTGTAGTTTCATTTGGCAAGGTCTTCAATCACTTGCCTTGCCTCTTCAGTACTTTTTCTTTTGAAAGCCCCACAGCAGGCTGCATGTATTATAACCTTAGAGGCATAATTAATGGAATGATAAAACATATCCATCTGAGTGGTAAGATCTATTCCATGCATATGGCATCTTTTTAACAATCTCTTGTATCTCTCCCATGAATTGTAGAGACTTTCATCCTCTCCCTACTTGAAGACTATGATTTCTTCTCTATTTTCAAAAGTAAGGGCAAGAGGGAAAAATCTGCTCATATAAGCCTCAACTAGCTCTTCCCAATTGTTCACTGATCCAACATGTAGTGGCTCAAACCAAGTTGTTACCACATCTCTTAGTGAAAATGGAAACAGTTGCAGCTTGATCAATTCAGGTCTCACCCCATTCAGCTTGACTGTATTAGCCATCCTCATAAATCTTCCTATATGCTCATCTGGGGTCTTCACTAGGATGCCCCATGAATTGATGCTGCTGCACCATTGCAATGAAAGCTGGCTTGAGTTCAAAATTGTTGGCTTTCATAGCAGGCTATCTCACAGCAGAGTACTGATCTTAGATAGCAGGCCTCCAAAAGTCCTCCATAGTCATTTGTCTCTGAGGTATTTATGCTTCTGCTTCTTTTGGAATAGGTTGAAATCTTTCTCTCCGACGGCCATATAGTCATGGATTCAAGACTTGTAATTTTTTCTCGCATTCTCGTTCTCTCTAATCCGGCATTCAAAGAAACATATTTGCTTATGGTTTTCTTTTGCATTTAAAATCTTCCCGAAATAGAAACACATCAGATCAATTGAAACATGTGGATACCGCTTTGTCAATTTAAGTTTTCATAAATTTTTTCAAGAGCTTACTTAGTCAGAGTTAAAAACTACTTTGTGATTTTATGATAAAAATAAAGAAAATGTCCAAATTAGTAATTTCTTTTTTCAGAATATTGATATTTAAATTCATCAAATCAATCCCCATCAACGCTAAAACTTGTCAGACGCACAAAAAGCAGGTATATGAGCAACAGTGTGTACTGTTTCGCGATGTAGATCGCATCTCGACGCCATCCGTGAAATCAGACATCCAAGCACTTCCAATTCCGAATTGGAGCACAAAGCTTATTGGGTAACTAGAATGATAAATATGAATATAGAAATAACCGAGAAGAAAAGAATGCTTCAGTTGAATGAGCTAAAAGAATTTCGTCATAATGCTTATGAGAGCTCACTGATCGACAAGGAGAAGACTAAGGTTTGGCATGACAAGCATTTAGTAAAGACTGAGTTTAAACTAGGACAACAAGTGTTACTTTTCAATTCTAGATTGAAGTTATTCCCGAGAAAGCTCAAATTAAGATGGTCCTGACCTTTTGTGATCACTCAAGTCTTTCCTTATGGCAGTGTCGAGTTGACTCACCTTGAAAAAGGTAACTTTAAAGTGAATGGGCAACGAGTGAAGCCTTATTTCGAAGTCATCTTGAAAAGTACAAGTCTAACACAACCTTGAAGCAATATACAATACGAAGAAGTATGCTTGTTAAATACCATTTCTCAAGGCTTTGAACACCCGTCATGGAGACACATCTTGGTGGAGCTAACGACATTAAAGAAAGCGCTACTTGGGAGGCAACCTAAGAATTATTAATTTTTTCTTTTGTCATCGCTGTCTTAAGTGTTTTCATTAGTTTTTCTATTTAGATTTTTAGAAATTTCAGTTTTCTCGGAGTTTATACACTTTAACGTAATTGCGTTGTTTGTTTTGTTGTGTGTTTAGGCTCTGTGGTTAAAGTGGCAGTATAGAGATAACCTTGAATGCCTAGTGCAGGCTTGGGAAAGGGTGGAAATTTAATGAGGGAGTTTTCTACACTTAGAATAATTTTTTCAAAACATGGTTTGAGACTCTCGGAAACGTTGCGACGTTGGATCCTAACTTTGCGACATTGGAAATTAACCTTTTTGGATCCCAACGTCGCGATGTTAGAAAAACAACTCTCGGGAACATCACGACGTTGGCGCTCAATGTCGCGACGTTGGCTAAAATGACTTTTCAACACTCTCGGGAACGTCACAACGTTTGCTCGAACGTCGCAATGTTGCCCTCTTTTAAGAACATGCTCGTTCATATTTTCGAACAAAACTCAGAAACCCTAACTCTCTCTTAGTGTTTTTACATATTCGTTCGTCAAACCTCTTCTTAAGTCTTCCTAAGTTGATTTTGAGTGCCAAGGAGATCCATGAACAACTTTTGATCCAAAAAATCTAGGGTTTTTCCATTCTCTATCAAATATTTGGGTACACGACCATTTTTTTTTTTTTATTTCTAGTGATTCCAAGTAAATCATTGGTTCTTTTTGCTTCTTTTAGGATTTATTTAAGCTATGAAGAAAGTTGGTGGTCAAGCTTAGAGGTCAGAGACACCTAGATTTTTGTACCACGAGCATTCCCACGTGGTGCCCACCACGTGTATGATATTTTGCCTAAGTGACATTTTTGGAGTTCTTTGGCGATTAAAATTGGGTTTATTCACACTAGGTGTTTGGGTGTCAATTTCGGGTTGAATTAAAAGCCTAGGAACCCTACACTCACTAGGTTCTACAATGTCATCCAAAAAGAAAAAGATTAGCTCGAAGAAAAAGCTGAAAAATGGGGAGAGGTCATCTCATGATTACAATCATGAGAAGTTCATAACCAGAGTGCTATCGAGAAATTCGGCCTTATCTCCAAAAACCAATCCTTCATTAAGGAAAGGGGTTTCACTATCCCAAAGATTTTTTTGGTAAAACCATAGCCAATAAGGGATGGAAGGCACTATGATAACCCTCCACTCGCCAACAGAATTATGGTTATGCGCAAATTTTACGAAAACCTAACAGCCAATGTACTGAAAAAGGTCCGGGTGCACGGGGTTTTGGTAGACTTCAATGCAAAGTCTATCAATGCGTATTATCCTTGAGCCAGTTAATTCTAAAGCATATGATAGGCTCCAAGCAACCCCAAACCATCCCGAGGTTCTTAGGATGCTAACAAATGGCTGATGTCACACCCCGATTCCCGGTCCGACCCGGTTGGTGGATCCGACCGAGTTCGGGGTGCGAAAACATATACTGGGAATCTTTACCTGCTTAATCAAACATTGGTATATCCAAGTCTTATAATATATCAACATATCATATACAAAAGTCCAAAATACAACTACCACCGTAGTGGTGTTTACAGTGTCATATGTACAGTACTGAGTCCCATTTACATATTCAAAAACTATACATTTACAATTACTAAACAGAAAGCACTAACCCATGGCTGATGAACCCCTTACTGGTAGGTTTCGAGTCTCGTAGGGATGGGGTTCTCGACATCTTCCTATACCTACACGGATTAAAACCCATGCTAAGCTTCTTTACACTTAGTGGGAAACATATGTAATATATGTGTCATTACTTATGTTCAAGATATAACAATACCAGATATCAAATTGGCATTGCATTCATATCATAGACTTATACAAGTACTTATGCTTGAGAACATGCTTATACTTATTCCTGGATCTCCGTAGGGAGTCTTAGAGTTTATTCTTATTCAAATACCGGCTGCATGCATCGTAACGCATACACATTTGTTTCCTCTTATTCATTATCCAGTTATTATCATATAACTATGAGAATAATTGACCTCGTTAAGCAATAAAAGTGTAAGACACAAAGACAATAAGTATCCGAAGATACTATACATGGAAGTGGCCAGAAGATAAAGGATTGTCAAGTATTTTAATGTATGCCGTAGCACTAATCAGATAGGTGCCGAGCACTAGTCAGATGAGTGCGTGAGCACTATCAGACAGAGTGCTTCGTGAAATTAATAGGACAGGAGCGCCGTAGCACTAACAGACAGAGTTCCGTAGCACTACCGTGGACAGAGCTGCCATGTAATCCAACAGACAGAGTGCCGTAGCACTATCGAGTACCGAAGTACTAATCGGGAGCGCCTTCTGAAAGCACTAATCGAGTACCGGGCGTTACCTAGGAGTGCCGAGCACCTAATCAGAGTACCGGGTACTAATTCGTGGGAAGAGTGCCTGAGCACCGACTCAGAGTACCGAATACTTCAATCGAGGCCGGAAAGCACTAATTAGGAGTACCAAGTATTAATCAGAGTGCCTGAAAGCACTAATCAGAGAGTACCAGTAATTAATCGTGGACGTGTCTCGCCCACGTCGTATTTGTATGTCGTGTCATTTAATACTTGGGGCCTTAGGCATTCCTACGATCAGATGTGTTCGTAAACTTCCTATCTTATTCCGGGCATGAACTTTGCTCCTATCGAAGCTTCGCCTAAGTGATGCAGGTACCTGCGACATTTCACTTAATTTCATCCTTTCTATACCTGCACGCATATTTTAAATTAAACACGCAAAAACAACAAAAACGTGGTCGCAGTGGACCACCGTATCTGCATGTACTCCGACCGCACCTATACTGTGTGCTCAGTTCCGGGAGGGCTACACCGCATAGCTGGCTTTATCGTGATCACCTTCGGTGACTCATAGTTCAAAGGTGTACCGGTACAAGTCTCCGAAATTTGCCCAGAAATGGTGATTTCACCATTTTTCATGCACTTTTCTTCCATAATTCACTTCTATTTCACTCCTCATCAAAAATCAACATGAAATCCCTCCACAATTACTTTTAATTAGCCAAAGAATCCAAGGATTCATACCCAAGTTCACCCAATTCTACATAACCTTGGAATTGTGAAGGATTCCATATCCAAACATTATCAACTAGGGATTTTCAACCAAACTTCCCTTAAATCTAGAGTTAGGATGTCTTCCTAACAAAAACCCTGTAGTATGTGTCCAATTTAATCTCTAAGTAAAACCCTAGCAACTTCATATCCAATTAATTCGTGTACAAAAATCAGACCAAAATCCCTACAATTCCCTACCAAAGTCATGTATCCATACAAGAATCCATACCTTGGCTTGATCTCTCTCCTTCTTCCTCTTCTTCCCCTTCCTTTTCCTCTTCCTCCCGTAATTCCTTGTTTGGAGACCAAAATAACTCATTTTTGGTCTCCTCCTCTATTTATAATTTAAGTTTTTCATATTTATTCTTTAGTCCTCCAACTCCAGCTTAATTACACTACAATTCTTATTATTTATACTTTGGCCTCTAATCCCTTAATCCATGTCTTTGATGCCCCTGACAATTTACGATTTTGCCCCATTGTATAAAATTTTCTGTTTAACTTTCCGTATTTTTCAATTAAATTTTACTTAAAAATTCAATTATGCTACAAAATAAACATGTTGAAAACAACTGGTAAGTATTTGGTGAGCATGTACCGAGGTGAATGGAAACTCAACAATGAAGGGCACATAATTCACTTCAAGGCTAAACACTTAGCTTACGTCCTTAAGGTGTGGCACCACTTTATCACCTCACTTCTAATCCCGATAACAAATGTGTGTGAGGTGAAGGCAAATAAGGCCTTGTTGAACTATGCCATAATTCAGGATATCCCCTTCAATATTGGTCAGGTTATAGAGGATGCTATCCTCTATAACAAAGATGCTAAAATGAACCTCGGGCACCCCTTTCTCATTTATTGATTATGTAGGAAAGCCGGGGTGCCCTTAGAGGCCAATGAGGCTTGGATACACCTAATCAATGTGGTAGTGGTTAAGAAAAAAAAACTGGGTGTACCAAGGCTTGACGAGGCTTATGATTTATGGCATGAACCCTCTGATGAGGAAGAGCTTAGAGTCTACCATTGGCATGAGAGAGTCAATCGTCCACCCAACCCCCACCCCCACCATCACATGCCAAGGACCTTTCTAGTCCTTGTCCAACCCCATGATCATGTTGGCCTCAGCATAAGGTTTGATGCCTACTGGGATGAAATCTAGGAACATCAAATATCCATTAGCTAAGAAAAGGACGTGCTAAGTGCCGAGATGAACACAGTATTGCTCAACCAGGCGGTAATCTTGAGCAACTAGGAGTTAATCAAGAAATAGCTTGCCCAATTTCTCGTATTTCACACTCTAACACCACTACCACAGTGATCTTTCTAGCCCACAAGGGAGTTTTCTTCACCCTCGTTTTATATTTCAGACATTGAGGACACTTCCCATTTTTATTTGGAGGGTGTGTGTTTGTACTTGCCGGATCATCATGCCTCATTGTTTGATTGCTAGATGGTTAATGTGGGAGGTTTGTACTTCAATTTGCTCATTTTGGCCTAATATGAGGCTTTGGAGATTGTTTGGGTAATTTAGTTAGTTTTTATGTGTTTAGGTTAACATGCATGCTTATGTTTATTAAATATGTATTTGCTTGTTTTAGGTTGCTTTAGCATGATTGTGTGGTTGTTTTAGTTTAATTGTGTGTTTGTCTTTAGGTGTGTTTTAGGTATTTTGTGTGATGATGCCATGATCATAATCGAAGTCATTTTTGCTTGTAATTCTTTCAAAAGCATCAGAGTAAAAAAACAAGAAAAAAAAAAAAAAAAAAAAAAGGATCCTTAAGTTGTTGATGATCTAGAATTGTATGATTTGAGGTGTAAGGGCGTACTCTAGTTTATCACCCTCTTGTGTTTCAAGAAATCATTTCAAGTAGTTCATTGCATTACTACACATGTGGACTTCCAACGTATATCTAAGCCCCAAACCCTGTTTACTTGATTTCTACGAGCCTTAGGGGCTAAATACCTAAGTGATAGGACACCTTTGAAAAAGAGGATTGCCATTGAGCCCCAAATAAAAAATGAGAAAAATGCAAAACCAAGAGAAAAATTGAAAAAGAAAAAAAATCTAAAAGAGATGTCAGAATAGAATATGGATAATCCAATCTAACTACAGACAAGATGAGGGGCCTTTCAAAGCCTAATGCTTTGAGCCAACTGGTCGAGAGCCATTGACTTTGTCACGCCCTACCCCACACCCAGTAAAAGATAGGGGGTACAACACTCCGACCGACTCCTTTACTCGACTTTCGACATCAGAGCCCATTTCAATAAACAACCATATCGAATATAACTTGTAAACTACCATCAGAAGGGTGTTTAAAATGTCCTGTACATATACATGCCTAAGTCTTATTTACTTGTGCTCACACAAACTCCACTATTACAAAAACTTTACATTTACATTACAAAATAGAATAAAAAACCTACATCAAAAAGGATCTTATCATTGGTATGTCGGGCTCTGTGATGCTAATCACTGCCCTTGTAGATTGTCCTTCAAGACTTACACTGATGAAAATGACCTATGCTAAGCTTGCAACATGGGAAACATAACGTATACTCATATGACCACTTGGAGTGGTCCACAATTACAGGATACCTATAACATAATGCATATGTCAGAGTTTACGTATAATAGAATTCTATAACAGAGTTTTCATTTAACATAACTCTTATAGCAGAATTTCATATCTCTCGTAGGAGTTCAGAACAGAGATCTTGTACAGAAGGTGCCCATAGGTACATTACAGGACATAACTGATTTCTTATGCTTTCTTCTTGTTCATTATTCAGATTCTTATCATATAAATGTTTGCATATGTCATATTATTCAGATAGACAACATATAAGTATTTACCTGCTGCATCAAGAATGAATGAATGATATGACACAAACACAATAGGTACCAAAGGTATGGTACAGTTGTCAATTCAGAGACATGCCCGCCACGTAATGAGAGGTGTGTGTCGTAGCACAATGCAAGAGTGCCATCGCGACTAAACAAAGACATGCCCGCCCACTTTAATAAAGTGTTGTAGCACCGGGCAAAGTGAAATGTCAAAATTGTACTGCAGGTGCATATTCATTCTCTATTCGGTCTTAAGTAGGCATACAATTGTATGTCTTACTGAGATTGTTATATTGTTCTTAAACACATTAGCAAATAAGGGTAAGAAACCTTGTTTGCCCAACGACAGGAGTGCAGAGTATTTTTAATATAACTATTGTACTTGTACGGACCCTTTCATTCACTTAATAGGATCCTCATTAATCCAATGGATGATTGTTAGAATTAACGGAACAAAGGAAACAAACATGATCCCATGTGCATGCCTAGGTGAAGCAATGCTATGCCTAAGAGGAGTGGTTTGCCTAGGCGAAGCACTACTATGCCTAGCGACTCAGGAAAGTACAAAAACTCTGGAAAGCTGCCCGCCCCAGGCGTAAAATCCCGCTTTAGGGGCGGAGCCTATGCCTAGGCGCACCTACGCCCCAGGCTGGGGTGGGTGTCGAAAGGTAACATAGGAATGGCCATTTTTGGCCATTTTCACCGAAAAATTTCTTCCAAACCAAAACCACTTCAACCAAAACTCAAAATAAACCATAAACTTTCACTTATACAACAATGATTTACTTAATAGGATTTTTTCCTACACAATCCTAGGGACAAAGAGGGATTTCCATACATATAAGTTCCATCCTAGTAATCCATACACATATAGTTTCAATACCTTGATCTTGAAGACTTTAACTAGCTTCCTTTTCTTCCTTTCTTCTTCTTCTCTTCTTCTTTTCTCTCTTTCTCCTTTTCCCACCTAAACCCTAGCCTTCAAAGCCAAAAATGAGTACCCCAAGACCATGTCATCTTATCCCAATTTTTGCTTACTTGCTTTTTGGTTTTGCATTCATCCTCCAACTCCTATCTATATGCAAATGTGAGCTTATCACAATTCCTAATTTTTAACATATACTCATTTGTTTTGATGACCTCAGTCCTCATATCTTTACAAATCACCAATTTACCCTTAGTACTTTAGTTTCCGAAAATTGCATTAAAATTTAATTCATATTCACAAAACTTGCAATAAACTAATTAGGGTCTAATCTTTGTGGGTGTTACAGACTCAATCTACCTTCACTATATGGGATAGAAGATTTTCTTGATCCATTCCCCAAGATAGGTCTTAAGGTCTGTCGAGCGGTTCTGTGGGTGAAGTTCGAGGGGAACTAGACGGCCTGCGGCCCAGAATCAACTGGTGTGGGATTCACCAAATAACCCCACTGGCTGTGGACACTATATCAACTTATAGGCACTAGTTTTATTTCCATACATGAGTCATGAATGTGGAATATACATTTTACTACTTTGTGCTAATCACCCACAATGATCTAAATTATTTTAAGAACTATTATGTCGAGATCATAATAGATTATGACAGATTTCGGGAAAGGTCATTGAAACCTAAGGGGGTCGATTTGCTTGGTCAACCATTCCTTGCTTAGTTAAGTTCCTTATAAAGTTTAACAACCTTAAGGATCTTCTAATTCTGGGTAAAGAAGCTAGCGTTGTAGGTTGCGTTAATTTTAATCCTTCTTCTTGGCATCATGTGCATCATACTCATGTCGGTCATGTTTTGGCATGTTATTTTTAAGTGTGTTTTGTTTTGAGTCAGTCTCTTGCTTAGGGACACGTGATGAGTCTAAAATTCATTGAATTTTAAACCCATTTTTCATGAATATTTTAGGCTTAAAAATTAGATTTAATGCATAATTATATAATTTTTCACCCAATTATGTTTTGGTGAAATTAAGAGAAGTGTTTAAAAGCAAGAAAGCAAAGCAGTCATACACAAAGAGAGAAAATATTTGGCTAAGGTAGAAAATGAGAGAAGAGCCTCTAGAAGAAATCTTGCAAAAATGGTGCCACATAATTTTCTTATGTCGCGAGACAAACTTAAGTCATCCAGTAGAAGTTTGTACTTAGGGTTTGTCACAACAACGATTCTCTACCAAAGTGCTATTTTACACCCTTAATGTCTGAATTTTGAGCCTTTTTGTGTACTATTAAACAATTAATCAATTGTGTTAAGGACTAATGAGGCTACTAATCAAATTTTGTACTTAGGATTTTGTTGTTTTACGAGGCTATTTATGCCAGATTATTGAATCAGCTCAACCAGAAGTCAAATTAAATTAAAATTTCAGTTTAGAAACGAAGAAAGAAAAAACGGAAGAAACGAGACGTAACAAATTTATAATTTCGCAAATTTCAGCGGTCTTCTGAAATTATATATCGACCCAATTCACCTACTGCCTTTTGACTTTTATTCTCTTACTGATTTCTTCATTTTCTTATAATAGTTAAATTATTTTTGTTCATTTGGTAATTTGTAATTGTTTTGGCGGTATATAAATGAAAACATTATAACGAGGATCTTTGCTCATTAATAAAGTTTTGGTGGAAGCTTTCAGCTCTTCTTGCTCTTTCCCTCATTTTCTCTCCTTTCTCTCAACTTTCTATAGCCCTTTCTCGACATCAGAAACACCCTCAGGGGATGACAACGGAGGATGAGTGAAGTATAGAACCTCTTTTTCAGCATGAAGAAGAAATTTGCAGACCATAAGGATCTTGAGAGCGGACTAAGGTATTCCATGTTTTCACACGAATTAATCCTTCTGCTTTACTATTCTCCCTTTTTAACGTTAGGTTTTGATTCATGGAGTCCACCTTGAATGATTGTACTTGGTGAGCTTTTGCAGGCTCAGTGGATGTTCTTAATGTTCTGATCCGTGTGTTAAGTGATTATAGTTTTATGACCATTGGAAGGGTGAAAGAATTAAAGTGACTTGTGTTTAACGTGAGTACTAATGTGTGGCATGTTTTTCAAAGGATAGTTATTAAGGGTCAATTTTTGTAGCTAAATTAGGAACTGAGTTTGGGAAATGACTATGGGTCATCCTCCGTATGAAAAATGGACTGAAATCCTCGGTGACCTTTGACCAATCAGGTAGCTAACATGAGAGACTTCTTTTTACATTTTATTTTATTTAACAATTTCAGGCATTCCACAACCCCATTTTTATAAAATCCGAGGAATCCAAACCAAATTCACCTCTTTGTGAGTTGTGTGAAAACCACGTGTTCGAGCCACAGAGCCAGCATCACTCGGTAGCCATGCTACGGTGGTAGGAGGGATGGGGTTTATAAATTTTGTTGATTCAGGATACCCTACCATTGCCATAGATCAAATGGCGTTGTTGGTGGAGATAGTGCCTTGAGTAGAAATGATGATGTTGTTGAGCATGATCTAAATCACAGTTTAGTGAGTACTCGCCTGTAATTTCTTTGTCTATTTTTTTTTTTTAGTTTCATCTCATTGAAAAAAAAAAAAACTATTTCTTGGTGGGATTGTTTCTATATTTGTTTGGTGTGCACGTCTGTTCTTGTTGCAGGAGTTTGTGCTCCGATGGTTTACTGCAGAAGTCGAGAAATGATTGGTGAGAAGTCTAATTATTACAGACGGTTGTGAAGTGGGCTTGGTGTGATCAAATGGAGACCCCATGACGGCTAAATCATTAGTATCCGGTCGGAGAGAAGCCTAATGCATATAGGTCCATGAGGGACTATAGAAACCCTCCACGGATGAATGCGCCCTCATGCATTATGCCTCCAACAAATGCACCATATGAAAAAGCTGCAACCACAGGTGGGGAACCACCTAGAATTTTTCATGGGGACGAGAGCCTCCCTGATATGCACCTCCACCGCACATTCCACAATATGTACTTCTTCATCTCAGCCTCATCCACAGTGCTTCCTCCAGTTGAACAAGACATTTTTGAACCTTGCAGTTGTTGAGTGGCTTTATAGGCAGTCGTCAATGCTTTCGATTAAGTCAAAAAATTGGCACATTTATGGAAAACAATGTGGACAAGAAATTGATGGACTTCAGTAAGTGATAAAAAATTTGACAACATCTGATTACTCAATTTAAAGGCTTGCACTAACGTCGGCAACATGTTTATCGAGGAAGGAGGAAAATTGAGAGGAAGAGTCACAATTGGCACCACATTTTGGTAAATAGAAATTTGACAATGACGGCTCAGGAGGGGCTTGAAGAGACCATGAGCTTGAGGCTACGGGGATGCCCAGGAATTATGTGTTGTCTATGGGCCATGGAGGAGAAAAGAAGAAATTCTTCATTGTTGAGAAGCGAGTGGAAAGGAAGCGAGTGGAAGAGCCTAAAGCTTATCTATCCACAGACGTTCAACCTGAAACTTTTTGTGTTAAGGCCGTTTGATAAGTATACTTTATACTCATTTTATCATATGTTTACTCATATTTTTAGTATTTTTAACATATAAATAAGTGATCTAAGGCTCTAAATGTTCCATTTAGCGATTAGGTCAACCATGAGCCAATATAGGCAGCTCAAGAGATAAAGTAATCAATAATTACACATGCGAAGCTGAGTAGCTCGCATGATTTTGATGTTTTTAACTTCAAAATAGTCTCAAATGGCTACAATATTTATACGGATGGATGGGGATATACTCAGGCTTTCAAGATACCTTATTCACTTCATTTGGACTTCAAATGATTAAGTTATGACTCTTGGTGGTTGAAGGAAGAAGAGAAGAGAGATGAAAAGTGACCAGTTGTAGAATTTTTTACCATAAGTCTTTATCATTATTTGAAAAGTGTTTTTTCTGGACATATCTAGAGTATGCACACTACTTCAATGTCACCAGCGGTACAAGAACACCCAAATCAGGTTCGGATGACCGAAGTTATAGCCTTGAGAGTTGGAGGCAACGGGGACTAGCCTTGAGTTCAGTGGTGTGGCACTTCACATGCGTGCACTTCGCCATGGCCAGAGGAGCCTGCTGCCACAGTGAACTTGAATGTTAATTATAGTTGCTCATGCGTCAGTAGTGTTCGAGTTGATTTGGTCTATTTTAGCCATTTTGAGCCTGAGTGGGTTTAAACTCTGAACCTAGAGAAACAACTAGGTAATTAGGATTTGGAGGGATTCTTGGGAGACCTGCCCCAGAACACAGGGAGGCGGATTTTGGGTGTTTTTGTGGAGGTACAAGCTCCCTTTGAGTTGACACCCCTAGGCTTGCAGAGATTTCTAGGAGTTAGTTCTTGGAAGGGAAGAACACTTGAGGAAGAAAGAAGATAATGGAGGGAGAAGGGCTTGATGCCAAATTTGTTTCTCTCTCTTTCCTTTTCGATTTTCTTTCCTAACTTTGATAGTTGCATTTACTTTTCCCCCTTATGTTTTAGTTAGTTTTCTTAGGGTTTAGATGTAGTCAAAGAAAACATGTTTGTATATGAATCTCCTAATTTATATTGATTGATGTTTTATTTCATATTTATGTTTTAGTATTTCATTTGGATCTTAATGCTTGTGGGTATTTGGCTAATATTTATGATTACAGTTTGATTCAGAATCGAAGTGAGGAGTTAAAATTAAGACCATGGATGATTTACCTCTTATCATGAGATAGAATCTCAAGTGGGATTTGGGTGTGGTATTAAGATTTATAGGGTTCAATGCATCCTTAGTTGCCTGATGGTTTGAGGCGGAGTGCGGTATAACCTTTTCTAAGGGTAGTGTCGCGGATGCTCGAGAGATTCGAATATACATTAGTGAAATCCCACCATCTTCACTTGATGAAATTGATCATCGATTAATTGGGTTAGGAGGTTCATACATCATTGTTTAAGGTGAAATCTGCCCTGGGGTTTCTAGTCTTTGTGCAATTATTCTTGTACCTAGATTAGTGTCTTTGAGTTTTCTATAAGATTTTCCACCATCGAATAGAGCATAGAGCTGAATTAAATTAAATTGCTTAGTAACTTGATTCTTTGTGGGAACAATACTCACTTATCATTCTATTACTGAGGCGACGCGTGCACTTGCGCACATAGGCGTACACATTTTACATAGCACAAATCATCCTATCATCCATCCTATCTGCATTGCATGTGTAATACTTTAGGAAGTTAGTGGCCAGCGGTGAGCTTTGCCACTATCAAAGACATTGGCGGTTGCTCATACTTTGCATGGCGATCGGTTGACTCTTGCTGCGGGTTCGAATTTGGGCACCTGAACCTTAGCAATTCCTGACTCCACCGATTCTCCAACACCACCAGACAAGGCTTGAGAAACTGGTTTGAGTGGACTCAGTCTCCCCTGAGATTGCAGAGTCCACTCACTTTTGTTGATTTGATTTGATTTGATTTTGCTATTCAATTTTTCTCTTTAATTTCTAATTTTAAGTTAATCTTTGTTTCACAACCTGTTATCATTTTTATGTTATTTATTTATTTAATTTAAAATTTTTCTTGTGTTTATTTTTTGCAATTTGTGTAATTTTCGGGTAAAGGGAAGTCAGGAGTTGAGAGGAAGAAGCCTGAAATTTACATGAGATTCTGAAATTTCTGTTCTGAAATTATAAACAAGGCTCAATTTATGACCCCACTAAGCGCTTGTCTGATGATTAATTTGGCATGTTACCATAGCAATGACACTATAACATTTGTCTTTTATATAAAATATATTTATTTTCTCTATATATATATATATATATATATATATATATATATATATATATTCTCTAAAAAAAAAATTAAATTTTTCATAAACAACCAGCCTAATCCCTACACTCCCATTTGTTTTGACTTTTTCATTTGAACTCCATTTGGGCGATCTTGTTGGTATCATTGAAGCTAGAGTGTAGAATCTAAGCGTAATTTTGAGATGTATTAAGTAAACCAATTTTCTAAAATGCTCCATTACAGTCTTTTTCCTCTCTTTTCTTCTTCTAACTTGTTCATTTATTAAAATGGGTGAATAAAGGTCGATTGAAACTTGAAGTCTCTATCAAGCAATTTTATTTATCAAAGGAGGTATCACTTCCTCCCTTAAATTTCCATTCCATATGAGGACAATCTTGAATTTGGGTTTGGGGAAATGATTATAGAAGAAGTGTTATTTTATGTTTTTGAGAAAGTATTTTTGTTTAAGTTAAGTAAACACTAGTTAGTTTGTTTTAAATATAATGCATGTTTTTAGTTTCTGATTCATGCTTTTCAGTTTTTGATTTTCGAGGAAAACTTTTTTTATAATACCTAACATAAGTATGAAGAATTAAATTTGTTAATGTTGATGTTAGAATGGTGTTATCTTAGATTAAAGTTAATAACCTATTAAGTTAGGTACCCATTAGGGTGATAAGATCCAACAAATTTATATCCTAGAGTTCCTCCCTCTTATAGTAGTCGAAGCTACTGATATGGCAGTCTAGAATTGAACACGGGGATGGGTTTTTCTTAGTACAAATGATTTGGTAAATCAAAATTGGTGAATTCAGTTTAAGGATTTTAGAGCTTGCATTAACAGGGGAGTTGATGAGTTTGGAAAATGAAATTTAAATAAAATACAAATATAAAAATGCAAACTCCCTTGAAGCGTTGGGCCAGGTTTAAGATCTAGGCTAGCGGGGGTCCAGTTAATTTCTAACGATTAAGAAGATAGCCATATAGTCATCTCCCGAACCGGATCTTCATTTGGCATTAAAACCTAAACCCTAATAATTTTCCTTTTGATAGAAAGCATTTATTTAACATTTATGGTTCCATACAGTGAAAATCTGTTTTGACTCATCCTACAATGATTCGTAAAGGGTAACTAATGAATCTCAGTGGATCTAATAATAAGCATCCACTGAACCCTAAAAGATTACCAAGTATTGATCAAAGTATGGATGCACAATACGGTGAAACCACAACCCCTTAACCTACCTCGGTGGCTCGTGAGAGCAACTGTAATGGATATTAGTGTATCTCAAAGCTAAGAATACACTAAACCCTAGAAAGCTTGCCAGAAATGATGATTGGCCAAAGAAAGCACATCAAAGAGCTTTAAACCTGAAATGAAAATTTGGGAACCAAAATGACAGAACTTCTTTGCATGAAAAGCAGTGGAACCACCGGCTGAAGATCTCACCCGACCTTTTACTTCAAGAAGGAAGTGGTTTTAGCCACTCATCCTCAAGTTGTCATCCTTGGAAGGTGTTTGTATAAAGAAAGGAGAAAGAGGGAGAGAGAGAAGAAAGCGAAAGAAAATGAAAAAATTAGCATTATCTTGAAAGATTAAAGTTAGGGTTACAAACTTATAAGGTGGCTTATATAACTGACGAATGTGTGAAAATAAAGCCCTAACATTTTGGCTAATACAAGGGACAAGTAAGTAATACACCAAAATGATCGGTTGGCATTAATTACAAAAAGATGACAAAATGGGCAATTTAGCTATACAACAATTTTGCTGTGTCAGCGAATTGCTAGATAAGCGAAAATTTACCGCTAGGTAGCGAAATTGCACGGAATAATCGAGAATTTATTTATGCCAATTGCTAGCTTGCGAAATTTAATAATAGCCCAGTGCAAGAATAGCGAAATTGAGAAATTTGGTATCAGCGAGCCACAGCTAGCGAAGTCACGAGATAGCGAAATTGAGAATTTCGACATCATGATAATTTTATCTAGCCTAGCGAAAATCCCGGGTTTCTCTGTGACTCTTGTTCCGTTGTACTTTGTTCCTACCTTCTCTTCCATTTTCTTCCTTCTTCATTTTTCTTCTATTTTCTTCTCTTCTTTCCTTCTAGTCTCTGATCTATGATGTTGAGTTTGACTCGAATTCTTCGTGCTTGGATCGACTCAACAATGTTAGCATGATTAGCCTTCACTTAAAAGCTTGCAAAGTACCACAAAATGCGTCAGTAGAATAGTAGGGACTATTAGTATGTAAATTGGGTTAATTATAACAATTAGTACACAAAAGCGCTTAAAACCACAATGAAGCCAGGGTTCAAATAGCACTTTTTGGGCACTAATCCACCCCAACCTACACATTGCTAGTCCACTTAATGAAAAGAGAAAGAAAAGAAAGAGAGAACATACAAAATGATAACAAAATGATAGTACACAAAAATGATATTTCAAAAGGTTGTGAAAGAGTAATGCGACCTAAGTAAAATCATCAATCTGTGTCAATAACTATCATGAGAGAATGAATACCATACAGGGTGGTATCAAAGAGTCTCCATCTCAGGTGAATCAGCGAAACTTCCACGAATCTAAGTGTTTATTTGATCAACTCACCTCGACAATAAACCGTCGAGCTATCTCCCCAACCTAGATACTACCCGACCTAGAATGTTAACCAACTAAATAGATCAGGACCACCTCTTATTCACAATTCCTTTTGCGTTGTAGGGTGCAGAAGTGCTGAGAATCGACCTCACCAAAGTCCATGTAGCGAGGGATCTGGTGACTCCAACGGAAGATTAAGGTTTAGGGCACCGAGTCATAAGGATCTTTCAACCTAGACTCTTCAGGTTCACCCGGACTTCGAATGATTTCCGGACTCAGCACTGCTTGCCTAAGCTCACCCATCCACCCACATGCCGCGAACACTAAGTCGGTGACTCCCGACGGAGTGAAGGTTGTGGCATCGGGCTTTAAGGCTTTCGCCATATACCCCTCGGACCGTGCTTTCGAGGTTTCAAGGAACCCAAACATTGCAATTTTTATTCTTTTTCTTTTCTTTTTCCTTTTCTTTCTCTTTTTCCTTTTCTTTTCTCTTTTTCCTTCTTTTTCTTTTCCACGGGGTCATAACACATTAAAGGTTGTCAATGAAACTAGGGTAAGTTATGCAAAAGTAAAAGGAGAGATTGCCGCCAGTTTTCAGTCTATCAATGAAATCTAATGTGCTTTGTGTGTGGTTAGCTAAAGGTGGAAGAAAAGGTCGAAAATCAATAATTCAACTAATCATTCACTCAACTAAGCATGTGGAGACAATCTAACATCAATAGAATTGAACCACGACTTTAATTTTCAAACCAGGGTTGAAGCAAAACCACGAAAATTTTGATTACAAAATGGGTCGATTTTGAAAAAGTAAAAATTTATTTAGTATATGACTTTATAGAAAGAACCCAACAAACCACTAAACATCACAAAATGAGCTTGAACAAAATGATAACAAAACATAAATACAAATCCATTCATTGCTAACTCTCCCCCGACTGAACATCTAGGTGTCGAAATGGGGCTCGGAATGGAAAATTAAGAGAGAAGAGTGTTACCTCCTTGATTAGATATGATCATTGCAAGATAGGAAACTTATGAAGCTCGCTCGACACCTTATTCCACTCGTTTGGGCTTCAAATAAACAAGTTAGGAAAAGGGGAAAAAGTGACCAATTGGACCATTTTTAAAATTACACTTTCATAATCTCAAAAAATGTTCTTTCTAGCCATGTTGGATTCTACACTTTCTAAGCTTTCATGTACCAGAGCCTAAGCGGAGTTCAAAATGAAAAGTTATAATGAAACAAGGTGGAGATGTGTAGGCGTAACTGAAAATTTTAAAGGTATGAAATTTGCTAGCCTTGAAAAAATTGGCATTTACGCTAAGTTTCTGCGAAAATTTTACTTTATGTCTAATGCGAATTTTTAGTTTTTTTTTTTTTTTCAAATAAAATAAATAATTAAAAATAAAAATGAAATAAAAACTTTTTAAAGCGTTTTTTTTTTTTTCCATTTTTTTTTAAGACAAATTTTTTATTTATTTTTAAATGACTATATATAAAGAAATAAAATAAAATATTTTTAATAATATATATAAAAATAAAAATAAAATACCTTTTTTTTTTGAAATAAAAATAATATATATATAAATAAAAATAAATATAAAAAAAAATATTTATTTAAATTTTTTAAATAAAAATATATATATATATAAAACCTTGATTTATATATATATATATATTTTATATAAAAAAATAAATATAAAAATAAAATAAAAATAAAACAAAAGAACTCTTGTGCACTGGCCGTCTGTGAAGTGGAGGCACTGTTTGTTCGCTATAAAGCGGCACATTTCGCTATTAATGAGAATACACTTTCTAGCGAAAATCTTCATTCTTCTCACGGGATTTTCGCTAAGCTAGCGAAATTTAGCTAACAACGAAAATTCATATATAATGAAATTTTCGCATTGGCTAAAATGCTGAAATTTTTAGCATTAATAAGTGCGAAATTTTTACGCTATAATTCTTGAAAACTTCTGCCTTTTATTTGCTGCGATTTTCAATCGAGCTTCAAAATTTTACAAAAGCGCTTAAGTAGTCACGAAAAATTAAGAAAACTTGCAAAGAGTAAAAATTAATCTAAAACATAAATTAACTAAAATTAGAGATAATCTAAAAAGAAAAATTAAAGAAATCAAAATAAAATACGATAAAATAAAACAAACAAAACAAATTAAAACAAAAGTGGGGAGCTTAGAAATCACAGAGTTCGGATGCTCAATCCAATAAACACAGAACCATCCAACAATATGCCATCTTTGCGATGTGGCGACTGCCATTTCTTTGATATATAGTGGCAAAAATGAGAGCAATGACCACTAGCTTCTTGAATTTTTGCATGGTGACGATTCTGGAGTTGGACTTAGCACGGGAGGTTGCGGGGTTTTGAGTTCTTCTTGCGGTGTTGGTTGTGGTGCGGTGAAGGTAGAATATGCTTGAGTGGTGAAGGAGGCTCTTGGCGTGGGTATTTGGTGTCTTGGGTAGTGCGTTGGTGTCAAATAATAGGTTGGTTGAATAAACATTCTTTTGGAGCATGCTTGCTTTTGTTTTCTTGCCCTCCTCTGGGTCAACGAGGGAAATGATTTCTTCTTGGTTCTCCTTGAAAAACGCATCACATATCTGAGGTTCAACCAATCCTTCGGATAACTTCAATAAAATCCTACATAAGCTCTGATTGAGTACATTTGTTCTGCTCCTCACGCCATTATGTCACTTTGACAATCCTCCTGCAGTGGACATTGATTCTGGCGATCAATTAGGTCTTCAATGAATCTTGCGAGGTTGTCCCATTTGTGCTCAAAATCAATGTTCAACCATCTAATCTTTAGTCCGGGGAATTCTCCTCGGTATGGATTTTCACTCAGTGGGCATTAATTCCTTTTTGTTCTACCACGGCATCACCCACCGATTTGGTAGGTGCAAATTGCTTGCTCAATTAGGAGAGATTGGGCATGATGGTTGAAATTTGAACAAAGAAACATGCCGTGGATGTGGAGGAGGTGGATAAGTTGAGGAACACTAGGCAGTGCACTCTCATCCATTTGAGTCTCTATAGTCCCTCATAGACCTATTTGGATTTGGATTTCTCTCCCAAGGGTTGTTGATTTTGCCGTAGGAGTTCCTATAGTCCCCTCATTGTCATAGCATGTATGGCTCGGGTTACCCTCATTGTATTGCTCTTCATATGGGGGTTCCATTTCTCAATTCGAGACCCTTTGATACAATCTTGCGGTGAAATAGGCCACACAAAAACAACAGGCTTGATCACCGCAACCTTGTTTTTTTTTTTATATGAAATGAAAATAAAAATGACAATGAAATATAAAGAAATTCACCAAAACTTGTGATGAGCGGATCCCACAAGTGTTCCCATAAACTCTCACTTGCACTAAGGCACCATCCCGGCAACGCCATTGAGGTCATTTTTGATGGGTGTCCGGAATCAACAAAGAATTTATATCCTAAGTTCCTCCCTCTCTTCTTGTGATCGAAACTCACTGCGAGTATGCTTGATCTAGGTGGGCTCTGAGGATGGAGGTTTTTGCTTTTATTCCTGAGAATGATTTGAGTAAGAAATCACAAAATTGGTAGATTAGAGTTGGATTTTAAGGCTTGGTAAAAAACGAGGGAGTTGATGATTGAAACTGAAATTTAAATAAAATAAAAATGTAAAATAGAACTCCTTGAAGCGATGGGCCAGGTTTAAGATCTAGGCTAAGCAGGGAGGTCCCAGGTTAATTTCCTCGCGTTAAGAAGATGACATATAGCCATCTCGAACGGATCTTCATTTAGCATTAAAACCTAAACCTAATAATTTTCCTTTTGATAGAAAGCATTTATTTAACATTTATGGTTAAATACGGTGAAAATCTGTTTTGACTCATCTACTGATGATTAGTAAAGGGTAACTAATGAATCGATTGGATCTAATAATAGCATCCGAACTCTAAAGATTACCAAGTGATCAAAGTGGATGCACATGCAGTGACCCTAACCCCTTAACCTACCTGGTGTAAACAAGTAAAGGAAGCGACTAATGGATATTAATTGTATCTAAAGCTAGACCACTAAACAAAAGCTTGCCAAGTATTGTGAAAGCACATCAAGAGCTTTGAAACCTAGAAATGAAAATTTGGGAACCAAAATGTAATAAGAAACCTAGCATGAAAAAGCGTTGGAACTACGTGACTAAAGATCTCACCCAAGTGACCTTTTATGAGAAGGGAAGTGGTTTTAGCCACTCATCCTCAGTTGTCATCCTTGGAGGGGTGTTTGGCACAACAAGAAAGGGAGAGAAAGAGGGAGAGAAGAGAGAAAGCGAAAGAAAATGAAAAGTGCGTATGTCTTTTGAAAGATTAAGTTAGTTTACAAACTTATAAAGACTTATATATGCCGATGTGTAATCACAAGCTTTAACATTTTATTCATCTGAGGACAAGTAAGTAATACACAAAATGAAATTAGTTTGGCACATTAATTACAAAAGATGACAAAGGCGAACAGAAAGATTTTAGCTATGCACAACAATTTGCTATGTAGCGAAATTTAAGCTGAATGTGAGAATTGCTGGAAGTAATGAAATTACTTACGAATAAAATCGGAGAATTTATTTTATCTGCTTTGTAATTTCGCTGCTAGCGAAATTTTGCTAGCTTCAGCGAAATTCACAGAGACTCTTGAGAGGTGAGAAATTTCGCTATCAGCGATAATTCGCTAGCTAAGCGAAATTCTGAATAGCGAGTGAGAAATTTCGCTATCAGCATTGAATTTACGCTGCCACAAGCGAAAATCCGGTTCTCTGGCATTTCTTGTTCGGTATTGCTGTTCACTGTGCTTCTCTTCCATTTTCTTCACGCTTCATTTTCTTCTATTTTCTTCTCTTCTTTCCTTCTAATCTCGATCTATGATGTTGAGTTTATTTCGAATTCTTAGGTGCTTGGATCACGACTCAACAATGTTGGCATAGAGATGCTTCATAAGCGCAAGGGAAATTGCCCACAAAATGTCCATTAGAATAGTAAGGACCTTAATATCATGAAATTAGGTTAATTATAACAATTAGTACACAAAAGTGGCTTAAAACCTATTAAAAATGAGGTTCAAAATAAGCACTTTTTGGGCACTAATCACCTATTGTGAGAAATTCTTTTGAATTCTAACATTTTTCTTCGATGAATAACACACCTTGTGCACATTAGATTTCATTTGTAAATTTCGCTCTTTTGCCTTGCCTCCTTATTACCTGTAAAAAAGTTCGGCCTAGTACCTTTGACCACCATTAATAGGTAGGGACCCCCTGAATAAAAAGACTAATGAGTCTTTCAAAAAAAACAAAAACAAAAAACAAAAAGAAAAAGAAAAAGAAAAAAAAAGAAAAATCGTGACGCTTTTGCCTTGAAACCTGAGCTTGATGCGAGGGTATATGGCGAAGATCTTTAAAGCAGAGTGCCCTAATCATTGGTTTGAGTCACCGACTTTATGCTCGTTACATGGGTGGATATGTAGAACTTAGCAAATTGAAGGTGCTGGAGTTTTGAACTCATTAAGAGTCCGAGGTGAAACCTAAAGAGTTAGTGAAATTACGAAAGACCTTTATGACAGTACCCTAAACCTTAGTGGTTGGGTCCTTCGGTGGACCCCGTTATATGAGACACTTGTGAGTTCGATACCCTAAGCATTGCCTACAAAAAAAGAAAAAAGAAAAAAAAAGGGTTATATGAATAAAGTTGGTCTGATCTGTGAGGGTTGAACAGTCACGCTGGTTGAACAAGAGCTAGGTTGAGGGAAGCGGTTGACAGGATTATTTTTGCGAAAACCCAATCAAGTTAACATAGGTTTTTGTGGAAGGTCAGTTGGTTCTCTCACAAGGTTGACACTCTTTTTGATACTTGATTTTGCATAGCACCGCTCTTCTTGAGATGGTCATTGGAGCCGGGGTTTGATAACTTCTTATTTGTCTGATGGGTTTTTATCACCCAATGATTTGAAAACCATTTTTGTGTAGATATATTTACTAGCTCATCTTAATTTGATTGCTTTCGTCTGCTTTCATTGCTAGAGACTAGCAATGTCGGTTAGAGTGTGATTACTACCTAAAAGTGATATTTTACACCTTATTAATATGAGTTTTAGGCACTTTTTGTGTATTGCTAAGCCAAACCCTAATTAACCCAATTGGCATGTTAAGGACGTATAGACTACTAATCAAATTTTGTGGCAAGTTTTGTTGTTTTTGCAGGCTATTTATGCCAAAGTTATTGAATCAGCTCAACCACGAAGAAGTCAAATTGTAGTTAAATTTGTAGTTTAGAAACCGGGAAGAAAGAGCGAGAGAAAGCAGAAGAAAGCAGGAGCACCGACAATTTGCAGGGTTGCGAATTCAAGTCTGCCATACTTGTTCTGCTAAATGCCTTTTGACTTTTGTTACTCTTTTGATTTCTTCCCATTTTGTCCTTGTAATAGTTAACTGCTTTTCTTCATTTTGGTAATTTATATTGTTTTAGGCAGTATATAAATGATAAACAACGCCAACGAGGGACCTTTTTGCTGGTAATAAAGTTTTTAGGTGGGAAGCTTTCAGCTCTTCCGCTCTTTCTCGATACCCTCTCAAACATTTTCCCTCACTTTCTCTCCCCATTCCTCAATGGCAAACACCCTCCAGAGGATGACAACTTGAAGGGATGGTGGCTAGAACCTCTCTTTCTCCTTGAAAAGAAGGCTCTGAAGGATCTTGACGGTGAGGTTCCATGTTTTCATCTGGGTACCTTGTCATTACCGTTCTCCCTTTTTAACGTTAGGTTTTGATCCCTTAGAGTCACCTTGAATGGTTATTAGTGCCTAGAGATCATTAGTGCTTGCCCTCACCATGGCTTTGATACTTGGATGCTGGTTAATCACTTATACAATGTAATGTCCCCTGCTATGAAGTAGTTATTGGAGACTATGTGCAGAGGGGACATCATGAGCAAACACCCAGAGGAAGCCATAGACTTCATGAACTATGTGGCTGAGACATCCAAAGCATGGGATTAACCTAACCCTAGAGCGGTAGAGAAGATGAGACTGACAACCAATTTAAGGGGAGGCATGTACTTAATCACAGAGGACATGGAGATGAAGGAAAAGCTATCCACCTTGACTAGAAGGTTAGAGGAGCTTGAAATGCGAAATTACCATGAGATCACGAGTAGTATTAGGCATCTATGCCTAACAATCATACTACTTGCCGATCAATGAGCACCAAAGGAGGAGCATTGCCTAACCGCTCCTTTAGTAAAGGGATATGATGGCGAACTCTGCCAATTACAGCGTAAGGTCAATACAAACCACATGTAGATGCCACCCATATGGTAGCACACATAATCTAGCTGGAGGAACCAGCTCCTAGCCTCCTCTTGGAAGCTAAGCCTCCTGTATGTACTTACGGCTGCGATGCAGGTATGACTCCTGGAATTTCAACCACCATGCCCTCCGCATCCTCATCTCAGGTTGAACAGAGTTATAATGAATTTGAGCAAAGTGGTGAGTAACTTTGTGGAGAATAGAAGCTTGATGAATGCCTAGGCTAATAAGAGAATGCGACACGAGTGGAAAGCACCCTCCACAAGATAGATATTTACGGTGAGATCTCCCAATGCCATGACAAGCTTTGTAGTATTAATCTTGAGTTATAATAATGAGTCTGCACACAGAAAAATTTCCATCTCGGACACTACCCAATCAAGGGTGCATGACGTAAAATACTGAGTTAGCTGAATCCCAGGATAGATGAGACAAAGCAATTATCACATTAGAAAAGTAGTGAAGCTTAAACAACTAGTAACAAACCAACAGGAAGAGGCCAAGGGTTAAAGAAGTGAACAGGAGAGGGTGGTGACTAAAAATACAGGTGAAAAATAGCACACCCCACCTTTTTACTTGAAGCACTAAAAGCTAAAGAAAAGGCCACCATCAACTCAGGCTGAAATACTAGAAGTGCTAAGGCCAGTGAGGTCGACATCCCCACCAGCGATGTGATTAGAAACAAGTCCCACATATGCCAAATTTTGAAGAACTTGTGCACAATTAAAGGAAGGTTAAATATTAAGAAGGCCTTCACGATTGAACAAATCGGTGCTATCATCGATGCAAAAACTCCAGTGAAGTACAAAGATAAGATTTATCATACCATCTCGGTTAATATTGGAGAATAACCCAGTGTAGAAAAAGCCTTATTGAACTGGAGTGCTAGGTAAGCTTTGCTTCCCTTATTCAATGTATATAGCGACTCGGGTTAGGAGGAATTAAAGATCCACTTCCATCACATGATCTCTTGATAGATCCATAAAGATACCAAAGGGAATGATGGAAGATGTTCTAATACGAGGTGGACAAATTTTCTTATCAGTGAGATTTTATTGTACTTGATACGAACCGTGGTAGGAGCTAACTGAGCACCATCCATCTAGAGACCATTCACTTAGCCCTTCTAATGCTATTATCAAGCGCGGAAATAGGGTTATGGCTCATTGAAACATGACCTTACAGCTCGACGCTTATCTTCCATAAGTAAAAGCACGTAATAGGTGGAAGATATGGCCTGAAATGCATATTGATACAATCACCGGAAACCAGTGCGACCAATAGAAATGCGGGGATGTGCTAACTAAGGAACTAGTTGATTGTGAAGAGGCGTGGATACCCAGAGACCTTAGATAACCGTCATGAGGCACCTAAGAAAAAATGAGAATTACGCTATTGATTGAGAAGAGACGTTGAACCACAAATCGGACATAAACCTTACTGTGGGGAATTTAAACCTCTGCCTGCACAGAGGAAACGAGGGAGAAGTGCAGGTTGTCATATCCTCCTTGCTCAATGCTTCACAGGAAAATAGCTTGCTGGGCATCCTCAAGAAGAACAATGGTACATTGGTGAAAATCCACGTCGAGGAGTATCGACCAGTGGTTTTACCCATCCATCTCTTGGAGGAGGAAGCAAAATTAGTAAAGCAACCCACAGAGGCTAAATCCTCTCCATATCAATTGGTTTGAGAAGAAGTCTAAAGTTTCTACAAAATTTGGTATCATTTACCCCATTATCGAAGCGACGCGTTGAGTCGACCCGGTTGTGCCTAGAAATCAAGAATTAGCGATGAGTCTAAACTCATTTGATTTTTAATCCATTTTTCGAGTTTATTGCAAGATAATTGTTGATTCCATATCTGAAACCTTGAGGTAATTTGCTCAAATTTAATTTGCAAAAAAATAACGACAAATTCTAGCAAAAAAGCGGAAGAATTGACGAGAGCAGAGAAGGAGGTCGTAACCTGAAAAGAAAAGTGTAACAAGGGCTCTTTTGTTGGGTTATTTCAGTGCAACATCACAAGACAGTTAATGAGGTTAGGACCAATAAAACGTGGTTGAGACAAGAAAAAGAAACTATTGAGGTAGAAGTGAGTCATAGCCTTGATCGAAGTGTGACGATTGATTAGTCGATGAAACCTAATTAGGTCTGCAGAAAGTTTGAGATTTACAACTAGTTACGAGAATGAAGGACTCAAAGTCAGAATTCGGGGACATCATCTAAAGTCCACGACATGGAACTCAAAATGAAGTCTGACAAAGAGATTTGGGATTCGCGACTCTGGTATGAAGATGAAATGAAGTGGTAACAATATTGAAGTCGCGATAAATGCGGAAAAATTTGACTAAGCGAAGAGTCATAGTTAAATTGAGTTGCAACCATTTTGTTATTCAGACCCCATGAGAGTGTGACCAATCAACGAGATCGACACGAACGATATGAGCATCGACATCGGTCGCCAGTTCACATTTAAAACGCCGAACTGACCTGATAAAAAGAGAACGGCATTAAAGTGTTAAGCATCTATAAGTCCGAGCCTGCTGCAAAATAAAAGTGCTCATCAGCGTTATCTGTTCGGGTGTGTCGCCACCCACCTTCCTCTCAAGATGGCAGGTGTTCTGTGCCAAGAATCAGCCTGATTGTGTGTGCCTAGAGCTGTTATGCAGCAATGAGGTGCCGCCCCGGGTTCTGAAAGTCCCAGCCAGCTGCGCGTAAGAGGACCAGCTCTGCGCAGTGCATGGGTTGTGAGAGGAGATTTCCTCAGTTTACTGCATGGTTCGTTCATACCTGGATCTGTGTATTGAAAGTTCAGCCCAGTGGTGTGACCCTCAGCAAATCAGAACAGTTGCCTGCAAAAACCTATAATTACTGCATGTGGGTCCAGTGTGAGGGGGTGGGTGCCTCTCTCTTTAGAGTGTGTGGCCCGGCGAGTGGATTGACCTCTGCAGTTCTCACAGTCTTTTGGTTCTTTAATTCACTGCTGGTTCTGCCTGGTGTGGTGTGGATGTGTGTCTTTAATACACCTATGGAAAAAGAATGAGAAGGAGCATAGTTTGAAATTTAATTCATTTTCAATTTGTGCTTTCCCTGCCCAAATCCACCAGATTCCGATCCAAGCGTAAAGCACATTTATTTCGTTTCTATCTTTCACCATTCTTAAGTTGTTAATCAATGAATTCACCGTTCTTCCCTGGTTGTTCTTAGATTGTTTGATTCTGCCGTGGTGCTCTCAGCCTGTTCTGTCTCGTCCCAGTGTGTGACACATAATCTGGGGTTTATGATCTCCCCCAGTTGGGTTCCAGTGTTACCTTTAATCTGGAGAGAAAAATGTTCCCGGACCCTGGATTACCTGTGCTGTTTTGATGTGTTCTGTGTGTCCAGAAATTGTTGAGTCTCTCACCTTTGTGACATTAGGATCCTCCTGCATGTGAGTTTCGGGGTGTCTGGCCCGAGTAGCTGCACCGGTGTACCTGTTCTGTCCTTGTTTGGCGCCTCTATAGCATCAAAGTTCTTCCCCCGTCAAATCCCATTAGTCATACTGACTAGTTGATCTTATCGCCTGGCTATTAGTTCCACCTGAGGGAAGCCACACTTTTGCTACAAGGTCTAAATATCAGGGAGGAGTGATAATGCCAGTGGGTGACACCTAAGGTGTGTGTGTGTAAGTGCACAGTCCCCGAAATGTAAAAGTCTAGAGGTCTGTCAGCAGGAAATATGGGTTTGAGTCTTGAAAAACCCCAGATCCTGAAAGGAGTTCCTGAATCTGAGTGTTTTGGTTCCCAGTCCCTTACCTCCCCAGAAAGCCAAAGGAAGCTTAATATCTATTGATACAAATGATTGTGTTAATCTCTAATATGTTTGTTAAATCTGATCTCTCAAAATGTGTGAATCTGCTATCTAGAAATTCATGATTGTATACCCCCTCCCGTATAAGTAATTTATTCTAAGCTGAACAGTCAGTGTTTATTGTCCCAAGCCTTTGTTGGTATCTTTGTTTATTTGTCTGGTTCATGTCAATAGTCTGGGATCTTTATTTTCTAGATAAAACTTTCACTCTATGAGTTTTTAGTCAAATAGCATGGAATTTTACGGTGGTTGGGAATTGGTTGATCTCTAATTCTTGTATCAATCTGTGGGGAATGATGGACTTACATTGATTTTAGTACTTGTGACATTTGTGCACTTGCAGTGTCATGAACCAAGACCCATATTTTAAAATCTGAACATTAGAAAAGAAATTATTCAATCAATAAATTTATCCAAAGTGACATGGCTGCAAAGAGAAATGTAAAGGCTCTTGTAACTATGAATTTGAGGGGGTTTTTAATTTATATGGAAAAAGGCAAACAAGTTTATGGCGTAGATTGCAGGGAGTTGAAATGATTAAATAGATCAATATTCTAACAAAAGAAATGCTAATTGGACATTTTTCTAAACATTTTTAAAAGAAAAGACCAAAATAGCTTTATAAAGCGTGGCTGTACCAATAACGATCTTTAACAAGCCATGTTGAAATAAATTTTTAGGTTCCACTAATCTATTAATCGGCGTGTTTCAATTTCGAAATCTTTTAATGCACGAGCGAGGATTCGAACTGTTACCGGCGGACACTAAATTGGAAGAACACTTAGAAGCTTAAAAAGGAAAAGGCTAAAGGCGGAAGGCATGACCTTAGCGGATGAAGACACTTTAGCTAAGACGGAGGAGCAAGGACATTGCTTCGAGGCCTCCTGGCCCATTACAATGGAGAGTTCTGGAGGCCCATCATTCAGGAAGAATATTCATCAATAAGACAGCTTACTGTGGATGCAAACAACTTCGAATTGAAGGCAGCTTTGATAACAATGGTGCAGCAACATCAGTTCACTGGCCACCCCATTGAAGACCCCAACGAGCATCTGGGTAGATTTCTCAGGATGGAAAATACGTTGGCGAATGGAGTGAGACGGTGATAAAGCGCATCTTCCACATTCCTTAAGAGATATGCGACCACATGGTATAGATCATTACCATGTCGTTCGGTAGATATGAAGGAAGAAATTTAGTGGAAGCATCTTGGTAAGGTTCTTTCCTTATCTCTCACCTGCAGAGAAGAGAGATAATAGTTGATGACTTGAAAGTCATCCATTTTGAGTCCATTTTCGATCTATTTTATCTAAACAAGGCCCGATTGTAATGCGGAATTATGGAATAACTAACCAAGCTGATAAATATGAATTCAAGAAAAGAAGAATATTTTGAAAAAGAAGCGGAAGGTGGATGGCGATTAATGAGATAGTGGAAATTTGAAGCAAATTCTGTGAGAAAAAGAGCACAAAGATGAAAGACACGATGTCATTGAAGCTTTGGCGACAATCAAAATGCATATCCAGGTTACAACGATCAAAACTCGGTCGGATGAAGCTTGCCAGAAGGCAAGGCGGATAGAGTTAAAGCTCGGTGAAAGCGACGGAGATGAAGAAGAAGACTTCATGGCGACATCTGGATCGCGTGTGACGCCGACCGTAATCGGCGATCCATAAAAGCGGTAAAATTTGTCGCGACAACAGTAGTGAAGAGAAGGGTTGCGACATCCACTGAATGATCAAGCATGCCAACGCCGAGCGATGGAAGAAATTTGATGAGGTGGCGGCGGAGAATAGCGAGACTATGACGAGCTTGGTGAGATGGCCCGATGTAACTCAAGATTTATTTAGCCGACGAGAGGGGCGGAAGTAAAGCGACATCGATTCACGACCGATTGAAACCTGCAAGGGCATGAATTGATGCCGGCGACAAGGGATTGATAGCCGGCGACAGCAGGAATATCAAGTGAGGCTGCGACCATGAGTGATGCCGCGATGAGAGATTGTTGCCAGCGACACCGAGAACCTGTCGATGGAAGCTTGTAAGTTCCTTAAGTTGATGTCCACGACAAGACTGGCGTCAGCGACACGAAGCAACAGTTGAAGCCTCGAGAACCCAAATTCGATGTCGGCGACAAAGATCGATATACAGCGACATCGGAACTCATCGAGATGAAATTTGCAAAAAATGAGCTACTTTATCACGACAAGGGTGGAGTAGCGACATCATGAGCGTTCGATTAAAAGGCTGCAAAAGACTTGGTGATGTCGCGACAAGATATCGATAGCCAGACATCAGAGAAATAATTGAAACCTGCAAAGGCATAAAGTGATATCGCGAAACGAGGAATAAATTACATGTTATCGAAGAAGATTATCGATTGAAAATGCGGTTCATTTAGTTGATGTCCACGATAAGAGAATGATAATAGCGACATCGGGAGCAACCAGCATGTGAAACTTTGTAGAGACGTGAAATTTGATGTGGCGACAAGAGATTGATGTCGCGACATCATGAATGTTCGATTCAGGCTACATAGACATAAGTTGATGTCGCGACATTGAGATCGATATCGCGACAAGGGATTTGGTCGCGACAAGGGATTTGAAATTACAGCGACGAGCATTAACATGGAGCGACTAACTTTGGAATCACAAAGAGACTGCGGTGATTAGGGCCCAAGCGAAACCCTATAAATGTGCGACTACGAAAGAAGGCGGCAGCGGTGAAACGCAGGAGCGAGGCACAGGGGCCCGAAGGCTCATTTTCTTTATTTTCTTTTTAGTTTTCTTTTCTTTTCTTTTCTTTTCTTCAATGTTGATAGTTAGGGATTAGATTAGATTTTCGTTTTATTTTTCGTTTTATTTTACGGATACGTGTTGTGCGATTTTGAGCGAGTGAATCACGAATTCTATTCTTTTCAAATTACTACTGGAATGTTTGATTGAGACAAATTTCTGGAATTCCAACTCTTCGATTTAATTGATTATTCTTATGATCGGAGAATCTTGTGGCGTGTAATTGATGGTGAGGAATCGACTTCCATTAAGTGAATCTTATGTCAGAAATTATCTTTCATGTGGATTCATGACTTGTAATTTCAAGTTTAATTTACTTACGGTTTTGGGTTTAATGTTTTTGATCGAATATCGGTGTCTTATACCGGTTAAGACGCATCACCTTGCTACGATTCAAAGAGGCCCTGCGGAAGGTGACACGAGAGAAGGCATTCACGAGAGTTTGAACATTTTCTTGAGGGTATATTAACTATTGCTATTATGAATCTGACCAAGGCTTTGTAGGAGTTACTTGGATAAATCCTCTTCTCACTTGGGAAATCAAGTTGAGTTGAGCGAGTTATCAATTTAAACAAGTAAAGAGTTTCACCTCGGTCGGATAGTGAGGCCCGATCTCGTGTTAGAGTGAGATCTAATCAAGGAGAGAGAGATTGATCTATTCTAATTTTGAGGAAGGAAGTAACTGGAAGTTGTATATCCTTGCTTGTGGAGTAACTTGGGAGCGGAGTTTGATCAGTAAAATGGGTATGAAGTACGAAGAAAATGCCCGAGGATTAAGGGAGAAAACCCTTTTAAAAAGTAGTTATCTCATTCCACGTCTTCGAAGAATCGGGAAAAATTAGATAATGAAATGTGAGTGTGGAGAGATCAATTTGTACTACTAAACGCGGAATGATTTTCAAACACGAAATGATGAGAAATTTTATCGGTGTTAACTACGGGAATTGATACTTCACAATAGCGATATTCTTGATACCGTTACTGCGAAAGATAACTGTCAGTGGCCATTTATTTTCTTAAATATTCATTATTCTTTATTCTTTATACTTCAGATTATTTGATTGTTCATTCATTTTCCTTGTATTCGTTTAATTTTCCAGCTCCTTAAGCTGTACTCCACTATCACTTATTGTTCCAAATAGTATAGAGATTGAGTAGTCAGGGTAGTTGATTTAAAATTCTTGAGATCTACGTAGGTCGATATACGGACTTAAATCCATTTATTCTTTGTGGGCACGTGCGCGCGGAATATCGGACCAGCCAAAATTTAGAAATGATTTACTCTAGGGAGATTTTTGGTTTATATAATATAATGTCAACAAGTTTTATGGCACCATTGTCAGGGATTATTTAATAGTCCTCTGGTAATTTTGTTACAAACTTGTGTATATGTCATTTGGTCTCAATCAACAAGTTTATTGCGCCATTGCCTGGTTTTAACTAATAGTCCTTTGGCATTGGTGTGATATATTAGTATATGTGTTTTGGTTCGATTAACAAGTTTTATGGCGCCGTTGCCGGGGATTAACTAATAGTCCTTTGGCACTGGTGTGATATATTAGTATATGTGTTTTGGTTCGATTAACAAATTTTATGGCGCCGTTGCCGGGGATCGAAAGAATTAAGTGAATCAATATTCTGACGAAAGAAGGAAATACTAATTTGGACATTCTTAAGAAAAAAAACAAAAATAGCTTTTCAAGCAGTGGTTATTTTAGCCCTTGTAACCTCTGACGAACCACATTGAATATATTTGTTGTTTTTGACTAATCTGATAATGGAGTGTATTTGCTTTGAAAAACTTTGATGCATAGGAAGCGAAACACAGTCTGATCAGTGATTACGAATTAGAGAAAACACTTAGCGGCTTGAGACAGGACAAAGAGCGAGAAAACACCACCATGGCCCGGATGAAAGGCAGGATCGGAATGAAACTAGAGAAGCGGCTAGAGGCTTCCAATCAGCGATACTATGGAGGACTTGCAGGCTTGTGTCGAGATGGAGTATAACGTCGGGCGGCCCGGCTATTAGTCTGAGCAATTTTGAACCCAAACCAGCCACTTAATTACAATGGTCAATGACATCGGTTCTTTTGGTCATCGGCTGAGGACCCAAGCGAGCTGGGAAGATTTCTCAGAGATGGCTAATCTGAGTGAAGATTTGAATGGGGTGAGACCAGAGGTTATCAAGTTACATCTATTCCCATTCTCTACAGAGATCTGGCTGACCACATGGTATGAATCTTTACCCGTATGGTTACAGGTGATGCCCCAGGAGGAGAATTTGGTAGAGGCTTTATTTGGGCGAATTCTTCCCTAATCACTCACCTCGAAAGGAGGGGAAATCATTGTTTTTATTGAGGGGAAGATCGAGCCTATATGTGGCACAGGAAAAGATTCAAGCGAGTTCTTTGAGAAGATGTCGATAAATGGGATAGATCACGAAGGCTGGATGGACATCGTATATCATGCATTGAATGATATATCAAAGGGGATCATTGATGCTTCATGTTGTGGAGCATTCAATAGAAAAAGTCTTTGAAGAAGCGAAGGCGATAGAGGACTGGCAAAATGCAATATAGAAAACTCATACGAGTTTTTCAAAGGGAGAAGCGGCCAGAGGAAAAGGGATCATGGAGCTGAGCAAGATGAATCTTATGGAGGCGAGTTGGATGCTATTATGCATCGAATGGACAAACAAGAGAGGAAGTTTTGCACCTTTGTCCATGAAATAGGAAGCGATTGAAAAAGAGTTGTTAAGAGGAAGTCTTGAGAAAGGCTAATGAAACAGTTCTATGATCTTGAGGAGGTAAATTACTTAGGTGGCTTGAGTTACCATTTCAAACCCAATCCTAACACACCGGCCCATTATCACCCGGCGCTCGGGAACCATGAGAATTTCTCATATGGTGGAGGGGCTTCTCAGGCCCGAGGCGGGACCCGGGAGCCACCGGCAAGGTGTCGGCCCGGCCACGAGTTCCGACGGCGGCTGACGAGGAAATGAGCACGAAAATGAGATACGAGGGTCGGAGGAGGCCCGATCTTTTGAAGATCGGATCTGCATTTCATGGGGATAATAGAGAAGGCTGTTGAACCTCCATGTGAACAAAGGTTTGCGAGAGTTGGAAGCAGTGCTGCAATTCTCAGGTACAGAACAGTACGTCGTCACTGGGGGCACGGAGACCGCAGAGTAGAGGCGGTGGCCCCAACCTGCCAAGCGGAGGAAAGATGCCTTCCCGAAGTGACACAAGAAGAATCGAATTTGCATGGGTACGTGCGGCGAAGTGGGAAGGAGTTAGAAAAGATGAAAGAAAAATGATAGCGTGAGAAGAAGAAAGCCCGAGGAAAATGAAGAATCCTTTGGAGAAAAAGAAAGAAGAGGTGGGCCGGGAAGGATATCAAAGGCTCTAGACGCAGTCCCATTTCCACGAGGCTAAATCCAAGATAGAGGAAGCGGAGTTTGCAAGGTTTATGAACCTTTGGAAAAATTTAGGGTCGATATGCCCTTCCACGAAGTGGTGACTCGGATGCCACTCTGTCACGAAATTCTGCGAAGGACATTACGACGAAAGAAAGATAGTAGAAGAAGGGATCGTGAATCTCACTGCTACTTACAGTGCTGTGATAAAGAAAGAATTGCCAGAAAAGATGAAGGACCCAGGGAGCTTTACAATTCCTTGCATCATTGGAGGAGTTGAATTCTAGAAATCTCTCTGTGACTCAGGAGCTAGTATAAACTTGATGCCTCTTTTACATTTGCAGCGATTAGAAGTTTGGGAGGTTATTCCCGCCATTGTTACTCTTCCAAATGACGAGGGCTGGTCGATGGTGAAACCTACGAAGTCTTGGAAGATGTCTTCAGTCCTTTGTTAAAATTTGTTTTTTCGATAGACTTCATCGTGCGGACATAGAAGATTACAAGTACCCTTGCTATTGGGGGGACCATTCCTAGCTCTTTTTGGGTACGCCACGATCGACATGGAAAGAATTCTTACCTTGAGGGTTGGAGAAGAAGAGCTGCTTTGCTTTCAACGATCAAAGCATGCGGAATATAGATATAGGCAGAGAAATTTGCAATGTAGTTGATGATGTCTATATCTACAACCCTGATGTTCACAATGATTGTAATGCTAAAATTTTTATCAATGAGAAAGAGATGAATTCCCAGTATATTGAAGATGACTACTCTGATTGTCCATTGATTAGTGCCCAAAAAGTGCTATTTTGAACCCTATATTAGATAGGTTTTGAGTGCTTTTTGTGCACTAATCATGTCATTTATGCCAATTGAAGTGTTCTAGTCTTCTTAGTAACACTTATGCCATTAGAGGTATTTTTGGTTGTTTTGTAGGCTTTTGCACACTTTTGGAGTTCAATCTCGATACAAAGGATGAATCATGAAGTTGGAATTCAAGTCTCGACCATCCAAACCCGGCCCAAAGAATCAATGAGAAAACAAAGCGAAAGTGAAGAAAATTCGATGCGATTGAAGCGGGATGGCAGTGAAGGATCAACGATGCAGGAATTTTCGCTAAGCTTGCGAAAATTTTAGCTAAGATTGCGAAAATTTCGCAACCCAACTACTTGAGATTTAGCGACCTTAGCGAAAACACCAAATTTAAGCTGAACCACCTCGATTTAAGCTAGGCACCATTTTTAGCGAAAAAACTACGGTTAAGCTACTCACAACATTTTCGCTAGCTTAGCGAGAAATTTGTAAACTAGCGAAATTATCGGCCTCATGAAATTTTCCATTTCACTAGGCACAATGATTTAGCTAGTTAGAAATTCATCGACCTAGCGAAATTTGATGCCTCGTCATGCTTTGTAATTAATGCCCAGCGCCTCGAGCTTGGTGTATTACTTAATTGTCCTATAACTAGCGATTTCATAGGTTTTTGGTATTTTCATGTACCTTGAGAGGCTATATAAACCTAACTTGTTTGTAACTAAAAAGAAAAAGGAAGGAGAGGACAATTGAAGGAACAATTTGGGGGAGGAGAAGATATTTTTGTAAGCTTTCATTTTGTAAATAAAGTCTTTTATTTTAGGTTTTGCTTTTCTCTCTTCTCTCTCATCTTTCTCTCCCTTTCTCGGCTGCCAAACACTCCTTTGAGGATGACAACTCGAGATGCTTGTTAAGCATCCTTTCTTTGAAAGAGGAAGGAAGGCAGCTTGAGTGGTGGGGCATATGCATGTTGTCCTCTTGTACTAAAAGCTACATGTAGTGTATTTATGGCCCTTATATTCTCAAAGAGCATGGTTGCATAACATTGAATGTCATTAATTTGATACTCTCCATGCTTTGGGGTCGGTGCATATTCGAGTGAGAAATTATTGTGATTCTTTAGATGGTCTTTACGAGCCTCTAAAATGATATTTATATGTTAGGTTTCTCAAATTAGGGTTGCATAGCATTTAATGTTATTGATTTGGCCAATACTCTCCATGCTTTAGGAATGTGATTCTTTAGATGGTCTTTCCGAGCCTCTGAGATGATATTAAATGTTAGGGTTTTAAGCGATAAAGGGGCCGTAAGCGCATCTTCACCTGTATTGACTCAAATAGGAGTTGTTTCATGGGTGAGGTTGCTAGTTAAATATAGATCCCAGGTTATGCCATGGGTATAGGTTGCATGTCATAACGAGGATAAACCCAGGGACACTTGTTTGCCACCCCAACTTGCCCGAGATTAGTAGACTAAATCTTGAGTTAGCTTTTTTCACCTTTGAATTTCCCGGTTTTACAATTCTCGGTTTTCAAACCATTCCCCTTTGTTTTGAAACCTGATTCAAGGAGTCCCGAATGAAAGCCTTACCTTCATGCCTTGATCTGCAAGGAGCCATTTTAGGATGAAAACCCATCCCAGAGTGTTCGATACACAGACCAGCATGTGCGTGGCTTGACTACGGCGTGTGGAACAGGTGTATATAAATTTTGTTGATTTTAGCTCAGCTGCGTAGCGCGAATCATCCATACAACGTTTTCATTCTATAGAAGCATGTTGAGCTGTGGCCAGAGTAATGAGGGAAAATAATGGCAGAAAAGGGAGATTCAGTGAGAAACCGGTGAAGAGGGCTAGTGTTGAAAGAATTGCCAAGTCATTTGAAGTATGCAATTCATCGAAACCGATGAAGAAATTTAGTGTTGAAAGAATTGCGAGTCATTTGAAGTATCTTACTTAGAGATCACGAAGAAGACCGGTGATTATCTACGCTAGACTCGGTGACATTGAGGCAGGAGGTTCTTTGCGAAATCTTAAGAAGCATAAAGAATCTGGCTTGGTCATTGAGGAATTGGAAGGGTATCAGTCCATCAATTTGCATGCCTGAAATTCTGCTAGAAGAAACTTCAAAGCCATACGTAGGAACATCAAGGGCTGAATCCGGTGATGAAGGAGGTAGTCGAGAAGGAAGTACTCAAATTGCGAATCTTTGGTTTTATACATGCAATTCGAGATAGTCCTTAGGTGAGCCAGTCCATGTGGTTCCAAAAGAAGAATTGGGTTTTCTTGTGTCCATGATGAGAAAAATGAATTGGTTCAACAAGAACATTGACATGATGGAGGTATGTATTGATTACGGGAAGTTGAATTCGGCCTTGGAAAAGATCATTTCCCTTTGCCTTTCATTGATCGGATGTTGGGCCAGGTTAGCGGGACACCTACGCTTTTGTTTTACGGATGGGTACTTAGGATACAATCAGTTGCTGTGCACGAGGATCGAAGACCACGTTCACATGCCTATGGTACCTTTGCCTTGAGAAGGATGCCATTTGGGCTATGTAATCTCGGCTACATTACAGGGTGTATGATGTCTATATTCTCGGTTGGTTGAAGAAGTGATGGAAATTTTCATGGATGACTTCCAGCGTAATATGGATCGACTTTGATCGATGTTTAAGCAATGCGGAAAACGATTACTTGAAGATGCGAGACAAGCGACTAGCCTTTGAGATTGGGAAAAAATGCCATTTTATGGTGACGGAAGGTATTGTTCTTGGGCGTAAAATTTCTACTCTTTGGGTAGAAGTGGACCCGATCAAGGTGTCATTATCAAAACTCTTGCCACCTACCACGGAGTAAAGGTAAGCTTCTTGGGGCGTATTGATTAGGATCACCTGCCAGTGCCGCGAATCGAATGAAGGAGGAGCTCCTTAACCCGTGTAGTGGCTTGTCTTTGCGACCTTCATGTAGTCCGTTCTTGTTGATTTTCTTCTCACTGGGTGATTTTGGGCTGACCAATTGCTCTGCTTGGTGGTGATGACAACTCGATCATTTGCTTCATCTTAGTTGCTTTATTCTTGCAATTTATGGACCTTTGGCTTCCCTGCATTCTGACCAATTGAGCAGACTTCATCGCTTCCTTCCTATCACTTTCCAGCTTGTGCTTGTTCAGTAGAAAATATTGAGCTCGATGTCATATTGCCAAATGTATTTGCATTACTCCATTTCGGCAATTGATGATTACGTGCGATGTAGCGGTCTTCCGGGATAATCGGCACATGATTGGGCCACTTGCTATTATTTCGGTATCGAAGCACTACAAAAGTCTTGGTGTAAATTTGTCTACCTTAATAACATCCTCATTATTCCTTAGGAATTTTCAGCGTCTATCATCGATGACAAAGTGATGTTGGTAGGTTTGAGCTCCTGAAACCTAAGCGCCATACCTTTGAGTATGTCAGTGGGGTTTACCGCGGCCTAATCTAGCGGTGCTTTGTCTGCCACGTCCCTCGATGTTAATTTGAAATTGTGGGGATCTGGATCCTTGTATTTGGCCCCGGGGTCTTGCTCTGGATTATGGCATTGACTTGCTCGGTTAGGAAGGCTTTCTTTTCGATGCCTAACCCTTTCTTAACTGTGCACAGGTCCTTTAAGAACTTAGCATAAGTTGGGACCTGTTTAATCATGTCAAGCAGTGGAATGTTCACCTTCACATGTCTTAGCACCTCCCAAATTTCAACTTGGTTCGGGATTTTTTTTCTTGCCTCTCAGTGCTTGGGGAAATGGAGGGGGCATGGTTTTCTTATTTGGGTCTTCAGCGATGATTACCCTCTCGGGCTCGGCTTCCTTTCCTTGCATGTTTCTTGGCGATCATGGAGCCTTGGTTGGTCTATTTCTCTTCCACTCCTCAGAGTGATAATAGCTTTCACTTCATCCATCCCTGAATTGCTGGATGAACCTACCTCATGGACCTCTTTTGGATTTGGCAATGTTTGGGAAGGGAACCTCCCTCTCTCCTGTATCTCCGACCAAATTGATCTTTGTGATTGAATACGCGAGGTTGTCAATTTTACGATTAAGATTGCCCTCAAGCCCATCTATTCTTTTATTCAGTACAATATCAATTCTTTGTGCGGTGTACATTTATCACATTTGCTCGCCGCGCGAAATTCGCAGGCCACCTTGCTCGAGTTCGAGATGAAACTGTTCAAGCTGGAAGAGGATGGTGGTGGGTAGTTGAGATGAGAACCAAGCGTTGTTTGGCACCGGGGAGCACATAGGCGGGGATTGGGTTTCCGGGAGAGGTTAGGGTGATTCTTCGATTAGGTGTAGGTATTGCAGGTATGGGGCATTAGAGCATGGCTTGTATTGACCCACGACATTAGCATGCTCGATATGAATCCTTGGCCCGAGGGCATTCGGATAGTGTTCTCTGGATGGACGGTGGGTAGCAATTGATGCATGGGTTGGCACGTGCGGTATTTTCGATCCTTGCCATGGAGCCTTTTTCCTTCCAGTTCTTCCGTCTTCCTAGGCCCCAGGGTTGATATTCTTGCTTTCATTTCCATATCTTCGGAAAGTGCATAAATGCCTCCCCCTTTGGTGGGTTGAAGGCTTCATTCTTTCAGCTTCCCTTGGATTCGGTTCATCGCAAGCTTTGGAAGTTTCAGCCACATAATTGAAATCCATGGCCGTGCGGGTTTTGCTTTCAGAATCACCTCGCACATGGTTTCTAGAAGTTGCTTCATGGCTGGAGACATACCATCATAAAAATGATTCGCTGCATCCATGTATCAAAACCATGGTGGCTAGGCATGCATTGATGGTCTCCTTGAACCTCTCCCATTGATAAAACTTCTCATTGTCGGCCCAGGAGTAAGTGTAAATCGTCTCTTATTTATTGGTCTTGGTTGCCTTTGAAGAATTTCTTCAAAAATTCAGCTTGAAGATCGGCCCAAGTTCTAATCGTTCTCGGCCTCAGTGAATTGAGCCATGTTTTGGCTTTGTCCTTAGGGTTAATGGGAATGCCTTCGACTTCAACAATTCCATATCGGTTATGCCCTCCTTAAAAATGCATACTTCCTCAAATCCAGGTAATATTGTGAATATGGATTTTCATTCTCATACCGTGAAATGTGGGACGAGGGGCATAGGTAAGGTCTCCTCTTGCATCCTCGGCCAGGAGTATGATGCGGAAGGAGCACTCACTGCAGGAGGGTGTATGTGATCCTCGTCGACACAATATCTTTGTTGGATTCACATAGGAGTGCTTGTTGACATGTGCATTCCTCGAGTAGAGGATCCATTTAGTCCGCATGCACACTAATTTCACGGCCTTGCTCAGTGGTGCACTCACTCTTTCATGATCTACATGATATCCCTTTGTCCCAGTCTTTGCATAAACACATTACCTGAAATGAAACAAAACAAAGAACACAAACAAAGCTTGCGAAGAAAGGTCAGTGTTAGCGAGCAATGTTGTAAAAATAAAAAGCGGTCGCGATGGCGCGAGTGAAAACTTGCGGTTCACGCGCATAATTCAAGGGTGAAAGGTCACCAACACTTGTAATGTGGATTACAAGAAGTACACATCAACTCATCTATACATAGTTTGGCACCATCCGTGACGACGCCATTTGGTCGTGCCGCGGTGAGTGATCGGAATCCATGATATTTGTTTCCTATACTCCTCACCTCACAGTAGTCAAGCTCTTTGCCCAGTATAAGCGGTCTAGGAATTGGTTTCTGAGGATGGGTTTTCATCCCACAAATGATTCGCATCAGTGTTCGAAAATGGTGAGACTTTTGGTTTGGATTTTTTGGATTTGGTTAAAAACAGGTGAGGTTGTTTGTTCACTGGTTAACTGTAATAGCTTAAATGAAAGTGTGAAATGGTAACCTTGAAGACTTGGGTCACTAGATTGATAACATGGGGCTATTAAAGTATCCTCGGGTTATTTCCTCGCATTAGGGCAAATAACATATAGTTAAAGCCCAAACCGGATCTTTGTTTATCTATAAAACTTAACCCTATAACCACTCCTGTTTGAGTCAAACCAAGTATTAAGCATTCAAAGTCCCATTCAGTTTGAAACCCCTAGCATTTAACCTCATTTCCATGGCTTCGTAAAATGACATCTAAAGAATATCAGTGCATCTCTGATTAAGATACCTTTGAACCTAAAAGCATGGCAGTATTGACGAAGGAAAGACGTTAAATAGCATTAAACCCTAGTTTGGAAAGTATGGAACAATAAATGCGGTGTATTATTTAAGCGGAGGACAACTACAGTAGCCCCAAAGCCAAACTAGCAACCTTCCTCTTTCAAGGCTTCAGGCTTTAGCTAAGCATCCCTTGAGTTGTCGTCCTCGAGGGTGTGTTTAGTATTGAGAAAATGAAGGAAAGAGGAGAGAGAAGAGAGCCAAATAAACCTAAAATGAAAAGATACGGGAACTTGCATAGAAATGGAATAGTTAGGGTTACAAAGTTGTAGGGGACTTATATAGTCAACCCTAATGTGTGAAATGACAAAAATGCCTAAAATATAAAATTAAATAGGAATGAATGGTAATTTATCAAAGCGTGAGTGCCGTTTTGAATCAAAATACCAAAAACCGCAGTGAGCAATTTTGTATGCAGCAAATTTCGCTATGCTAAGCGAGAATTTCGCTAGCCTAGTGAAATTGCAAAGATAGCGAAAATGAGAGACTCATTTAATGACGATAATTTTTAAGCTAAATGCGCGAAATTTCGCTAACTTAGCGAAAATTTCACGTAGCGAAAATTTACGCTAGAATATGAGAATTTTATGATCCAGTAGAGATTACCGCAATCATAGCGAAAATCCTGGATTGCTACGCACTCTTTGCATCGCTACGCATTTTTATTCATCACTTTGCCTTGATTCTTGGCCCATCTTGACATTTCATCGCCTCGGCAGTGAAATGCAGGATTCTCGCGTCGGCCTGATAAGAAGCGAGCTTGCTCACTTTGGGTTCCCGAGGCCTGTAAGCTATCCAAGGCTATCTCGAAAACAAATCAGAAGCGCTAAGTGGACATGTACATGACAATTGGCTTAATTCATATGATTAGTGCGCACAAAGCACTCAAAACCTATCTTGAATAGGGCTCAAAATAGCACTTTTTGGGCACTAATCAATATTCTAGCATTATCATAGGCTTCGTTTCTCAATTCCTCTAGTTCATTCAATTGGAGCAATCTCTCTTCCTTTGCAATTTTGAAATTGAAGTTCAGCTTCTTAATGGCCCACATGGCTTTGTATTCCAGTTCAAGAGGGAGGTGACATGGTTTGCCAAGACCACTGCGTATGGGGACATCGATGGAAGTTTTGAATCTTGATCTGTAAGCTGAGTGCATCATCGAGTTTGGAAGACCAATCTTTCCTGCTTGAACTTACAATCTTTCTAGGATCCTTTTAATCTCACCTTTGTGGAAATTTACGCATCTGATAGTTTGGGGTGATAAGCTAGGCTCATTATATGTTTTGATCCCATGCTGCTCCTTGAGCTTGGCAAATATTTTGTTTGCAAGTGGCTTCCCCATCACTGATGATAGTCTGGGTGTTCGAATACCTTCCGAAATATTCTTTTCAAGAAACTCTGGCCCCAATGTTAGCATCATTCCCTTGGACAGAAGCTATTGCTTCCACCCGTTTGAAACATAATCCGCGCTGGCGGTATATACAAGTTTCCAAATGATGGTGGGGAAAGGTCCCATCAAAATCTATCCCCCATACATCAAAAATTTGCACTACCCGATATGCCTCGTAGGGGCATTTCATTTATGCTGCTGATATTTCCAATCTTTTGGCATCATCACATAGTTTGACCCATTCGGCCACAGTCTGCGAGATAGTGGTGATAAAATCCGATTGGAGTATCTTGTGAGTTGTTCCTTTCTCCCGAAAACGTCCCCCCATATGGTGATGCATGGCATTCATTCACAATCTTGCATCACTCACCTCCCACACATCTTCTGATAATCATGTCGCATCTCTTTAAATAGCAAAGGGGTCATCCCAGATGTAGTACATGCCGGCCGGTCCCAGCTTTATTCTTTCACTATAGTCACTCCAGGAATTACTCCATTGCCAAGTAATTCACGACACGCATACCATGGGAGTCAGAACACAATCAAAAACAGCTTGCCTATCCGGGTTCTCCTGCTAGTCCCGCTCCTCCTCTTCTCGCTTTGTTTCTACTCGACAAGTGATCGCCTATCAAGATTGTCACAACCCTTCTTATCTTTAATACGTATCAAACTCTTATAGTAACAACACCCACCTTATCGCTCGTTTACTTCCTTTTTCGACATCGACATTCGATTGTCGTATTTGCCGCAGGGAATGATACTATGGGATCCCAAAATGTATGGCTTGAATTTCTCACGTTAAAACTATGGCTAGCATCTCCCTTCAGTAGTTGAATAGTTTTCTTGGGCTTCATTGAAGGTTCCGCTAGCATAGTATAAGTGGCCTAAATATCTTTTCTTTCTTCGCTACTAACACAACCCATTGCGAAATCACTAGCATCACACATTACTTTAACCCTCGATCCCATTCAAGAGCCATGATTGCGTTTCGAATCCAATCTGATCTTGATTTCAAAGGCCATTTTGCGTGAGTCATCAAAACTAAACTTTGTGTCTTTCCAGTGAATCAGATACTTGGTCCGGGCTATTTTTGAGAAGTTCGGCGAATCTCCTATAGAATCCAGCATGCCCCAAGAAACTCCTTATCCCTTTTACTGTTGTGGGTGGTGCAAGAGTCTTGATAATCGAAACCTTTGATTGGTCCACTTCTAGTCCCGTAGCATAAATTTTATGACCAAGAACAATACCTTCTATTACCATGAAATGGCACTTTTCCCGCCTTAAGGCTAATCATTGTCTCGTGATCTTTGAAGGATTGTTTCCGTGTTGTTTAGACAATGCTCAAACTGGATCCATATACTCGAAGTCATTCATGTACCCCATGACCTCTCAACCAAATCCGAGAACATGGACATCATACACCTCTCGAAAAGTAGCAGGGCATGACAACCCTAAACGGCATCCTTCTAAAGCAAAGGTGCCATAAAGGCATGTGAACGTATTTTCTCCCGTCCTCAGTGCAATAGCAATCCGATGAGAATGGAATACCTATCCGCAGAAACAAAATGAGGGTGTCTCGCTAACCCTGGTCCAACATTTGATCACGAAAGGCAATGGGAAATGATCTTTCCCGTTGCCGTGTTCGCTCTTCCTGTGAATCGATACATACTCTCCATCCTCACACTCTGCCTTTGGTTGAATTAACTCATTTTTTTCATTTCGATTACAAGGAACTCCACCTTTCTGGGGAACCATGGACTGGCTAACCCAAGGACTCGGCCTGAGATTGCATTATATAAAAACCAAGATTCAACCATTTGAGCACTTTCTAACTACTTTTCATGACTGGTTCACTTTACGTTCAATGTGATGGTTTTGCATTTTCCTCCAAACAGTATTTCATGATATTGACGGATCGATACCCTTTTAATTCATCTATGGACTAAGCAATCGACTGGAGCACCTTCAAAATTTTCAAGACTGCTTCAAGATCACTCGAGTTTGCTGCAGAGATAATCACCGGCTTACTTTTCGTAGCTCCAAGCATACTCGATGATTCGCAACTTTAAAACTAACCCTTCTCGCACCGGTCTCACGAAATACCTTCTTCATTTTTATCTCCATTGTCAATGCCGCTTTGTTTAAGACTTAACACCTTTTTCAGAGTGCAAGATGATGTGGAAAATCGTAATTAACACCTTCAAGATATCAAATTCATCTCATTTTCATCGAGCAGGTGTCGAGCATTACAATCATAATAACACCTCAGAGTTGTTGAGATAGACATCATCTACTAACTTGTAATCTTCCCATCTCGTGTCTAAATTCTTCAAACTTTAGAGCAGATTGAAGTCAGCTGCTTCTTCTCCAACCCCGAGAGTGAAACCCCTTCTCGCATATCACTACAACAGCCTTCCAGCTAAGTGAATGGCCTTCTAGCGAAGACAGAGGGACTTCAGGAATCTTCTCAATGTCCTGGTGATGATAAAGTCATGTGAAAACAAATTTCCCCACCTTAACAAGCACATCTTCAATGACTGCTTCAGGTTTCGCCATTATTCTATCCGCCATTCGAGAAGAGCAACAGTGAGGTGAGCAAGCCCCAAACTTAATTTCCGCAAACAAGATAATGGCATTAAGTTTATACTGCAACGAGTCACAAAGAGCCTTTTGAATTCTAAATCCTCCAATGGAAAAGAATCAGAAACTGGTCTTCTATCTTCTCTCAAAATTCTCCTCTTTATCAACGACTTTAAGTGGCAACTGATTCACTACTCCTTCCTCTCACAGAAATCTTCTCTTCGTTTTCAAAATTTCTTCAGAACTTTCGCATAAAGTGGCACTTGAGTTACCACTGGGTGGAATGGCATGCTTATATCCAACTTGGAAAGTTTTCTGCAAATCTATGAACCCAAGCCTCCTCTATCTCCTTGACTTTTGCGCCTCTCAAGGGAGCTGGGATTGCAGTATAGAGTTCGGCTTTCTCGCTTCTTTCTTCTTCTCTTTGGCTTGCTGCTCTTCTTCCTTTCTTTCCCTGGTGACTCAGCATTTTCTAGGCTTCCTTCTCTCCCTTATTGCCTTCTGTCTTATCTAATTTTTCCTTCAATTCTTTCCCACTTATGAGCCGTGACCGCCATGCGCCTTTAGATTTTTCTTCGTGGTCAACAAACATCTCACCTGATTCCCAGGCCTGCGGCCGCCGCCTCTATCTGCGGTTCCGTGCTCCCGAGAGAGGCATTGTGATCGCTCGATAAATTCTGAGAATTGGTATTTAAGTTTCAATTCTACAAACTTTTTGTTCATGGGAAGCCCAACACCTTTCTATTTTCCCCTATGAACTGCAAAGATTCCGGTCTTTAAAGGTCTGAGCTCCTGCACCCTCGATATTCATTTCTCGCCTCTCCCTCGCTGGGCGCCGAAACTCAAAGGGAGCATACTTTGCTGAAAATTTTGCCCATGTCTTGAACGTGTTAGCCTCCACCATAAGAAAATTCTCATGGTTCCCACGCCGTATAATGGGTTAGCAGTGTCAGTTAGGCTTGAAATGATATGCCCTCTACTCGTTCAAATAGTTAGCCTCCTCCACTGCATAGGAAACCTCTTCAACACGCCTCTCAACATTATTTACTCTACCTTCTCTTTCCACTGCTCCTATCCCATTTACATAGTGCATTCTTTTATCCAACCGATGCATCAATGCATCCAAATTTTGGCCTATGGCGTATATCTTGTTTCAGCCAATCATTCCATTCTTTAGCTTCGTCGCTTCCCGAGGGATTCGTATGAGGTCTCATGCCGCACTCTAGCAAGATCTCTGACACCGCCTCGCTTTCTTCGCTTTTCTTTCTTTTCGAATGTCTCACAAGAAGTCGCATCTATTATACCTTTAAGGTATAATTCATAGAGTGGTAGAAGATGTCCATTTGTGTCTTCGTGTCTATCCCGTACATGGACATCTCTTCAAGAATTTCTTGTATCTCTCCCAAGCAGTTAAAATGCACTCTCATCTTCCCCTTGCTCAAAGTAGTAATTTCCTCTTCGTCTCGTAAGTGAGGATGGAGGAAAGACCTCTCTCAAGTAAGCTCCATCGCCTTCTTCCCATGTATTAACATATCCGTATGTTAATGAGTCAAACCATGATGCGTACTATATTCTTAAAGAGAATGGAAACAACTCAAGTAGCCTAATAACTTCGGGTCTCACACCATTCAATTTAATCAGATTGCCATTCTCGTAAACCGTTCTGCACTTGTTCGTTGGGATCTTCTCCGAGGTGACCCGTGAATTGGTTTCCGTTGGAACCATGGTGATCGTGGCCGCTTGAGTCAAAATTGTTAGCATCTATCACCGCTATCTTACCGCCGAAAGTATTCATCTTCGATAATCGGGTTTCGTAAGTCCTCCATAGTGTCTCGCTCTTCGGGTACTTCTTCACAAGGAATTCCCGTCGACCGCCCTCGCTAATCTTTCGTCCGCCATCTCGCGTATTTTTGTACTCTTAACCTTTCTTAGTCCTCTAAGTGTTCTTTCGATCTCGCTGTCTAGCTGCACACCACCTCCCGTCTCGCTGCATGAATTAACTCCCGAAATTATAGCCATATCGAGATCAAAATGGAGTTAGGTGATACCAAAAATTGTATTTAACATGAAAAGCTCTTACAAAAATTTCAAGAGGCTTGCTAAACTACTCATTGAATCATATTTTTGTAAAATTATTTTTTATTTTATTTTTATAAATTATGTCCAAATTAATATTTTGGTCTAGTATTGATTCACCAAATTTTTCATAACTGCAATCCGCCAAAAACTTGTTCACCTATTTCTGTGATGATGATGATGGATCAAAACACCTATACAAATTTGTGACGTATAACCAAAGGACTATTATCTAATCCCTAGAAATAATGCCATGAAACTTGTTTGTTGTGTTCCTTATCTAAAAAGCGGTTTTCTTAAGAGTAAATCATTTCTTTCCCCGCTTTGATCCAGATGTCGCAAGGTACAATGTTCGAACAAAGAGTGTAAATCGGATTTATCCGCATATCGATCCCACAGATCCTGGGCACTCACCAACTACCCCACTACTCAAACTCTATACTATTTGGACTCCGATAGGCAATTGGAATCAGCTTTGCAAACCTTAAAATGTAAAAAACCTACGATATGTGAATTAATAACAAAATGAATTTAAAATGAAAATTTCAAAATACAAATTCAGACTGAACAGTCATCTTTTAAAGGGAGCATTGAAAATACTGCTATTGTGAACATCAATTCCTGCAGATTGCATTGAAACTTTGCTTCATGAACCACATATTTAAAACCTGTCCAAGGAATATGATAGTGCAGTTGGATTTCTCCATACGCCACTGTTCATCATCTAATCTTCCCCTGCTTTCAAGACAAAGAGATTAGATAATCACTTCCAACCAAGGTCTGTTCGTATTTTTCTTTTTCAATACTTAATACCCAGAACATGGACTATAAACCTTAGCTCCTAATACATAGTCATAGCATGGGTTTACACTTTACTGGTTTCTCTTCCTCCAAATTGGAACAGTTCATCATTTCCTTGATCAGATCCTTGCTAACACGGGATTGAACGTATTTGTCAATCGAGTGAACTCTCCGCTGTTTAAATGGATAAGCTATTCAACTCATTCCTCGATTTTTGAAGTGAGAAGAGGATTTATCGATTTAAATTCACAAAGCTCATTAGATCACCATTATCGATTCGTGATACCTTTCTTTAAATTGTTCATCACTCGGGATTGCCTTCTCTCATGGTCACCCGTGAGGGCCTCGAAATCGTGAGTAATGAGACGATCCTATTATGGGTATAAGACGCTTACATTGGGATCAATTACAGAATACTCAAAACCAGTAAGTAGATTTACAAACTGATAGTTCACTAACTTCTGATAAATTTCTGTAGGAAAGATAATTTCTGACAATAGAGTCTATTCAATGGAAGCTGGGTTTCTAAATCACTAGATTACACCCTACAATGGCTTGCTGATCAAGAAAACCACTGTAAATCGGAAACTGGAAATCCGAATTCCAAAATTTGTCTGGAATTCAGACAATCCAGGCAGTAATTTGAAAGAAATAGAATTTTGTATTCAGCTTCTACTTTAATGTGCCTAACGCCCGCATCCAAAATCAATGAAATAACAAACTATCTAAAATAAACAAAACAAAGAAATTAAATTAAAATACAAGAGAATTCACTACCTGCATCTCTTTTTATCGCCTGTGAAATGCTTTCTCCTCTCAAGAGCAAACAAGCAGCATTTATAGGGTTCAAGTTACCCTAACTTCTCGATGCACCTCCTCGTGATTTCAGATTAATCGCCCATTCGCTAGTTAATGTCGCGACCGATTCTTCACGCGACCTCGCTTGTTCACGACGCCGCATAAGCTTATTTGGTCGTGGACTTGCCTTTTAGCATCCCTTTGATCTAATGTCGCAATCAAGTAAATGATGTCAATCTTCATTCCTTTTTGGTAAATCATGTCGCTGTAATTAGATCACGACGTCGCGATCTTTAGTCCCTTTCGTGATCCTGATGTCGCGAACCGCCAATGACGCCGCGACCTTCTTCCCCGTAATCGATGTCGCGACCGCTTAAATGACGCTGCGGACCTTACCTTTAGGGTCCATGTCGGATCAATAATGACGCCGCTGACCTTAGTCCTTTGATCTGATGTCGGACCGGCCAATGACGTCAATTTTGTTCTTTAAATCGATGTCGCCAATTAACGAACACGCGACCTTAATTTCACATCGATGTCGCTGATCACGGTCGACGCCGCAACTCCTTCTCGATTCGCGTTGATGTCGCGACTAATTTATGTCTCTTGAAAATCTTATGTCGCGACTTCACTCTGGGATTTTGGTTCACCCTCTCGAGTCGGGTGATGGCCTCTCTGCTATGGCCGAGTGAGAAGGTCCATCTGAAGGACCCAGAAACTGAAAGGCAGAGTCTTCCACATTTATGCCGAGACTCCTCTCGCTGTGTTCTAGAGTATTTGGATCCCGCAGGAGCCCAAAGGATCTAGACGAGGGTCCGATGCCCCCGGTCATGTCATGGAGCGGGTGATGACTATGCCTCAGATCTTCCACTTTCACGACCACAGGATCAGAGGAGGTACCGGTCAGAGGTCAGAGGGACCACCATACGTATGATATCCGCCCTCGAGCCCGAGATACAAAGAGTCCTGGCCCACATATGTCACCCCATCCCCCTCCACAGACTACATCAGCAATGCAAAGCAGACACTCCCCGGCTCCATCCTATTCGGAAGACACCATCTTCACGGAGTAATGGGCCATGCCGCATCGAGAGATACCGCGTGATTTGATGCTATCTCGGCTTCACTACCAACCACACAGCATCCTGCAGATCGAGGTTGACCCAATGCTACTCTATGCTTCAGCAGATCATGACGCATCTGGGTCTTCCTCGTGTCCCTGATCAGAGAGAGGAGCCCACCACAGACGCAGCTTATTTGGATGTTCTAGCAAAATACAGTTAATAAGAAGCAGCCTAGACTACCACCACCACCACAAGCAGTTGAGTGGTTAGGTCTCTTTATGATTTTTGCAGGTTACTCACCTTTATCAACCGCCTACTAATTCCTTGATTAGGACTTGGTGTATTAGCCATAGTAGGCAGCTGATATTTTTGTATGTTTAGCTTTTGATATGCATACTAGCTATTTTGGCTATATCAAAAGCTATTCGCCTTATATATATACACTTTTGTACATATCATGTTTTGTGCCTTACCATGTGTAAATGTTTTTCTTTCAATTGAACAATTGAATTGCAAGCACTGGACAATTAAATTGCTTTAGTTGGAGGATTGAATCACCGCTTGTCACCTTTATGTTAGAGCAAATTCCACGCTGAAACAATCGTCAATTACGCTCCACATGCTCAACTTGAAATTTCTCCCTTATGCTAATTCACACACTGCACTCCAGATTATTTCAATAGGCTGTGAATTTGTTTGCTTCCTTTCGCTTGCATAGCCGGCCTTACATGTTGCTACAAATCTGTATAGTCAAAGCAACACATTGTTACCAATGTTGTCTTCCAAAAAAGAAAAAGAAAAGAAAAAGCAAAAAAAAAAAAAAAAAGAGAAAAGAAAAATAAAGTCGTGAAGTTTCTCAGCCTTGAAACCCGAGCACGGTCCGAGGGGTGTATGGCGAAAAGCCTTTGAAACCCGTGTCATGCCTTAATCTGGTCGGGAGTCATCGATTTAGTGTTCACATACGGGTGGACAGTAGAGTCTAACGATTTGTAGGTGCTTGATTTTCGAAGTCATTCGGAGTCCGAGGTGAAGCCTTTGGAGTTAGTGGTCAGTGATCCTTTTGGCTTGATGCCCTAAACCTTAATTGGCTGGGAGTCATCTGAATCCTCGCTACACCTTGACTTCAGGAAGTCAATTTTAAGCATTAATCCTACAAAGGTAGTCAACAAAGAAAGAAGTGCATAACTATCCTTATCTAGGTTGTTCACGCCTTAAGGCCATGTCACTGCTAGGCTTGGGGAGGGACAATTTTGCAATTTATTGGCTTAATTCTGGTTATATAAAGAACCATTAGCCTTAGGTGGAAATTCAAGTTGAGAATCGTGGGATCCAAGATCACTCAGAATTGTTCTTTGTGCGGATTTAGTTCTTCATATCGCCACTTGATGTCAATTTTTCGCCTTTAAAGGCAATGTTTATATGTGCATATAATTTTTTGAATCATAAACTTTTGAAAATCACTACATGCATCTCCTTTTCGTTTTTGCATTACAAGGACTAGCAACGTTTTGCTTGGGGGTGTGATTAGTGCTCAAAAGTACAATTTAACCCTATATTAGATAGGTTTCGAAGTGCTGGCGCACTAATCATGTCATTAATGCCACCAGCTGCTCAAGTCTTCTTAGTATCACTTATGCCGCTAGAGGTTATTTTGGCTGTTTTGCGTAAGCCGCATTTCTTTAGCGCCAATATCGGATGTATGATGAATCATGGTTTGAACTCAAGTGTCACCATCAACTGCCAAGAATCAATGAAAAATCAAGGCAAAGTGAAGAAAATCATGCAAAAGAGAAGACGAGGAAAAGCAAAGGAAAATCAACAAACCGCCACCTCGCTAAGCCCGCGAAAAATTTCACGATTGCGAAAATTTCGCAGTTTAGCTTAGTACTATAAGTTCAAATAAATTGTGGATTTTCGCTGCACACCGTGGTTTTTCGCTAGGCATCGTTCCTAGCGAAATTTCCATGATTTTCATATTTAAAATTTCATGTTATTAATTTCGGCTAGCTAGCTAAATTCATGCTTTAGCCAAATTTTCTATTTTTGCTATGCATGGTGATTTCGCTACCTAGCTAAATTCACCAATAAATTTATCGCTCACATGTTTTTGTATTTAATGCTAACCGATCCAAATTTGGTGTATTACTCTGGTTCTTTAACTTAGCCACCAGAGGTTTTTTGGTATTTTCATGTATTGAGGTGGCCTATATAAACCCCTCTCTTTTTGTAATCTATAGAGAATTTTGGGGGGAAGCAACAATTTGGGGGAAGAAGAAATTTTGTAAGTTTTCATTTTTATAAATAAAGTCTCGTATTTTAGTTAGGGTTTTTCTTTTCTCTCTTCTCTATCCTCTTTCCTTTTATTTTCTACAAGCCAAACACTCTCTGAGGATGACAACTAAGAGATGCTTGGTTGCCTCCTTTGAAGAGGAAGGAAGCTAGCTTGGTGGTGGGGCATATGCATGTTTGTCCTCTCAGACGAAAGTTTTTCTGTGATCAGATTTACGGCCCTCATCTTCAAATTAGGTCAATACTTTCACGCACGACTCCGCCTAATACCTCCATGCAGATACAAAGGCATACTATTGCTAGATGCAATCGGGTTCATTAGATGGTCTTACGAGTTTCGAGATGATATTTAATGCTAGGTTTCAAACTAAAAAGGTCATAGCCGCATGTTACCCGTGGCCAGACTTAAATGTGAGCTACAGCCAGGTGAGGTTTGCTAGTTAAACATAGATCCTATTTATGCTCGACTATAGGTTGCATGTCATAACGCGAGGATAAAACCCGAGGACACTTGTTTGCCCTAACTACCAAGTTAGTGACCTAAATCTTCAAAGTTAACTTTTTCACACTTTACTTTCGCCATACCTCAATTTTCAAACTACTTCCACTGTTAAGCAAATCCAAAAAGTCCAAATAGGAAAAGCCTTACCTTTTACACTCATGCGTATCATTCTTAGACGAAAAACCCATCCCGTGTTCGACCCTAGACTACCATACCGCAGTAGTCTGACTACCAGCAGTAGGAACTTGTGTATATAAATTTTGTCGATTTTAGCTCACCACCGCGGCACTAATCGGGCCGCGACGCTGCCTAGTACTGGGGCCTGAACGCCGCTGACGCGTCTCCGAACGTCGCGACGCACAGCATATATCCCTTCGCAAAGTCGCGACGCTATCCCTCGAACCGCGACGCTGCCCCGCTTTTAAGGCCAAACACTGGCCTCATTTTTACCTCTCACCCCGTCTCACCCTCGCCTCGAACACTAGCACTTTGCGCACCCGTCCTCACCAGGTCCCGCCGAGCACACTCATTCCGTCTGAGCCCAAAGTGTTTTGGCCCCTCCGACACCATCACCGTCACCACTTCAGTCCAAATTCTCCATCCTAGTCCATCGCCCCGGGCTAGCACCATTCTCACAACCGCAGGTATGCCTTGCTAGGGTTTGTTCACTATCCGGTCTAAAGACTCTCTTAGGGTTCAAAAGCAATGGTTATCGATATCCTAGGGCTGGTGTCTACTTCTCAGTAGCCCATTAGGCCCTCTGGTTAATAGTGCCCCCTAGGTGTTTGTTCAATTGTCCACTAATTCGGTAAAAGACAGACAAGCATCGCTCCATCCTAAGCCCGCACCCGCCCCATCATCAACCGAAAAAGCGCGTAATCGCCACTGCGTGGCCTACCCTACGGTGACCCGACTTCGAATTATGATGTCACGCGCTCATGAATGAGGCGCCGACGGCTCGACCATCCGCAAGAACCGGGCCGTTCATTAAGGAAAAGGGTTTTCATCACCCTGACGATTTTTCCTGAAAAACGATCTCTAATTAAGGATGGCGCAATCGTACAATCCACCTCATCCAAATACGGCGATAAGGGAAAAGCAGAATTCTACACCAATCTCGCCGCCTATCGCCGCTAAGAAAGTCCGAGCGAGGGAGTATTGGTCTACTTCTGCCAGCGGAGTCGCATCAACAGCTATTATACTAGATCATGTCCCTTCTGGAGTCGCTTTCTTGACGGCCATTTAGGCTGTCTCCGACTACCCCGAGGTCATTCAGGTCTTGACTAATGGCCGGGGTGAGTGGAAAGTTAATAGTGAGGGCCATGCAGTCCATTTCAAGGACAAATGATCGTTTTATACCTATGAATCGGTGATTTCATCACGTCAGTGGTCTTTATCCCGACGAATGTAATCGTGCAGCGCCGATACTGAAGGGTTTGTTTCAACGTTGCTATACAGAGAGCACTCTTTATACGGCGGTGTTATGTGAGGAAAGATGCTATCCTCCATAACCGGACGCCGATAGTCTGGGGCACCGCACCGCCATCTTTGGCTTATGAAAGCAGGCGGGGTGCTCGGCGACAATGAGGCGTGGTTACACCCCATTAAGACCATATATGTCAAAAGGGAAAAACCGGGTGTCCAGCGACACGAAAGTCACGATTCGGCCATGAGCCCTCGGACGAGGGGCGAAGCTTCACGGTCTCGAGGCTCGTATGGACTCTGGGCGATCCCGGGGGACATTGGCGATCCTCGTCCACCCACCTCCGCCCACCACCACCGCGGCCCCGACGGCGGCTCCTCCAGTCCTCTTTGACCCGAGGACCCGGTGCTCTCCCTAAGCTGGCGCTTGACTGCGTGCAGGGCCCGAGACCCGAGAGCACAGAGTCCTCATCACACGGGATATGGAGCGCCGTCTTGATATGCGTCTTGTGTTGGCCCAATCGAGGCCACCATTCTTCAGCGGCGGCCAGTCCTTGCGAGGCCCGGATTGCCTGACTTCTAGAAAACTTTCACCAGCCGCCACCACCACCACCGTAGTGATAACCAGGGGAGTTCTCTTCACCCTCTACTGTTCGTTTATTGCCAGTGAGGACACTGGCTATTTTGTTTGGGGGGTAGGGGTAGTGATCGTGCTTTTGGTTAGATATGTTTAGTTTTGTTTTGATTTTCGTATTATGTTTAGTTTTGTTTTGATTTTCGTATTTGTGTAGTATTTTTTTGTTTCGTTCAAGCATGTTAGTTGTGTTTCCGTTTAGTTGCAGTTTACTTTTTCACTTTAATTTGATGAGTCAGGTGTTAGTTTTTGTTTGCGTGTGTGTTAGGTCATTCTTATACGTAGTAGTTTCATGTGTAGGTAGTTGTATATGTGTGCCATGTTGAGAGTCGAAGATCACTTTTGGACCGAATTCACTATTGACATGGAAGAACGGATGCATATGATGCTTGATGCTCGGTAATTAGGTTGAATAGGTGGGAAGGCTTAGTAAACCAATTCCGGGTAGTCAATAAACTATTTCTCAATGACCCTATCACTCCTGCGTAATGACCTCGGGGTATGCATAGGTGCGGGGCCAACTACTAAGAAGCAACAAACAGGAGTCTCTAACCGTCCCAGTGATGGACACGATCAAAGGATTGTCGTTGAGCCCTTACTAAAAAAAAAAAAAAAAAAAAAAAAAAAAAAAAAAAAATTGAAAGAAAAAAATATGTGAATAAGTGGATCATCGATCGGAATCAGGAGCACGATCCGAGGGCCTTTAAAAGCCTAATGCCCTAAGCCAACTGGCTAGGAGTCATTGACTTCACTGCCCGTTACATGGGATAGAAGATGGATCATTCCCACAACCTAGGGCCTTTGAGTTTGGTTGAGTGTTCGGGGTGAAGTTTGAAGGGAATTTAATGCTTGGTGCCCTTAACCAACTGGTGGGGAGTCACCAATGGATCCCCGCTACAGGAACACTCATCTAAAACTTCTTGGCACTAGGTCTTCCTCATTTTTTAGGTATTTAGGAAATATTTAGATATTTTGGTATGAATAAAAAGGGTGCGTTCTTATCCTTTCTTAGTTAGCTTCTTCCAAATAAGTGAGTTGAGCTCAAGTTTGGGGGTGTCGGAACCTAGGTATACACTAGGAGTCATTCATTCGGCCTTTATAGGGACAGCAGGAAAGGTTATTGAAGATCATGGAATTTGAAGCCTTAGTCACTTTTACCTATTCGGCGGTTTTCCGAAAGTCAGTACTGTATGCATCCTACGTGAACTGAGACAAAGCGTGCGGTGTGAGTCGGTCCAATTTGATCCCCTACTTATCAGCATGTGCATCACTATCTTCGTGTTAGACTTCAGTATGTCGGGTGTGTGTCCTGTTTGGAGTCCATTCTTGCCTGAGGACAAGCAAGAAGTTAAGTTTGGGGTGTGATGAGTGCCTAAAACACTCAGAGTATACCCGCGTCACATCTTTGGGTTTAGCGTTATTTTGCGTTTAAATATGTATTTTTATAGCCGATGCACGAGTATGGCAAGTGCGTGAGCGCGGGTGCAAAGAGTGAAAGAGCAAACTTTGGAAGCAAATTAGGCGGTGGAAAGCAATGCATGAAATTGAATGGGCGTCGGCGTCAGCGTCGCTGACGTCCCAACGTCGTGGCGTCTCAAGCGTCGCGGCGTTGGGTCAACCGTGCCAAAGTCACAAGCGATGCGCGTCGTGGCGTCTCCAGCGTCGTGACGTCTCAGCGTCGTGGCGTCTCAGCCCCAGCGACCTTGCAGCGTCCGCGGCGGTCGTGCGTAGTCTGCCCTCCATCTGTTAAAAGCACCAAGGGGTTGAGGTCGGGCATGTCGGGAGCGTACGAACAAGACACAATGAATTCGGAGAGCTGCGACACCGACCGAAGAGCGTGATTTATATTGTTTCCCATTTTTGGACAATAGAATGATGTTTTTTGAGATTAGATATCACACATTTTTCTTGTTCGGTATGTTTAGATCTATATTTAGGGTGTTGTTGAACCACATCACATGTTCATGATTAAAGATGATGGTATGTTATTCATTTGTTTATAAAATTGTTTGCATCTTCTTTATATCCTATAAGTTCAAATTTATATGGTGATGCACGGCCAACATTAGCATAATCATCGCGGAAATCCGAGATTGAGTATGAGGTTATCGGAGATCACGAGTAGAAGCGACCTTGATTGATTCGGTAAATAGATATATTCGATCCACGAAGGTGGCATTTGGTAGAACATTTAAGTGTTTCGAATGCGAGTTGGGATAGAGATATACTCAATTCTATTCACGAGATAGGCGGATATACTACCTCGAGAGAGGATATCACCAAATGCTAAAAATGAATCACCTCGCCATCAATAAATTATAAATACATTGAATAATAACATCTTTAGAAATAATCCATCGAGAAGGTGACAGGGAGACCATAACCCTAGTCTTCAATACCCAGATAATTCATTGAATCAATAGCAATTGAAATTCACACACTAGATCTCTTTCTTACAATACAATTATTCAGATATTATCTAAAAAGCAACATCTTTGTATTCAACTCACATGTCCCCGTGAATCGATATCCGTACCTTTGGTACACTATATTACTTGGGGCGACGCGTGCACTTGCGCACATAGGCGTATATTTTTACACATCACACTTTCGGCCTATCAATGTGGTAGCAGACCATCTTTCTAGGTTAACGATAGCCCATGACACTAATAGTCCACCCATCAATGATGAATTTCCTGAAGAGTCCCTCATGCAACTGGAAAAATCTCCCTGGTAGGCTCACATTGCCAATTTCCTCGCAACAAGAGAAATCCCATCTGATTGGAAAGAACAGGATAGGAAGTATTTCTTTGCGAAAATCCATTCCTATTATCTGAAGAGCTCTTCTGTTTAAATACTGCAGATCGACATCAGAAATGTGTGCCCGAGGAAGAACAAAGAGGAAATTTCGAGCCACCGCACGAGTGCCCGTGGTGGTCACTTCTCAGCTTCCTGCAAGACATCACGAAGGTGCCAGTAGCTTACTCTACCGCCTTCCTTGTTTAAAGAAGCACACCAAATGTGCCGTATATGCGATAGATGCCAAAGACTCGGGAAGTTGTCTCGCCGTCACATGATGCCCTTTGGACCTAATTTTAGTAGTCGAGCTATTTGATGTTTGGGGCAACGATTTCATGGGACCTTTTCCCACATCTTATGGTCATACATACATTTTGGTGGGAGTGGACTATGTGTCCAAGTGGGTTGAAGTAATCCCCTGCAAAACCAATGACCACAGGGTGGTGCTTAAATTCTTGAAAGCAAACATCTTTTCTAGGTTCGGGGTACCAAAAGCCATTATTAGCGATGGAGGTTCACATTTCGCAAATAAACCTTTGAAAACTCCTTACGGGCTAAATATGGTGTGAAACACAGAGTGGCCACCCCTTACCATCCTCAAACAAGTGGTCAAGTAGAACTTGCCAACAGGGAGATTAAGACCATTCTAATGAAGGTGGTAAACACCAACAGAAAAGACTGGTCCATCAAACTGCTTGATTCGCTGTGGGCTTACAGAACATCTTTCAAGACAATGTCCCCTTATAGGTTAGTATATGGTAAGGCATGTCACCTTCAAGTGGAGATCGAATACAAGGCATGGTGGGCAATCAAGAAGCTGAACATGGATCTAAGAGGCCGGAGTCAAGAGATTCCTTGATCTCAATGAGTTGGAAGAAATACGGAATGATGCCTATTCAATTAAGATCGCAGCGAAAATAAAAAAATGGTACGATCAAATGATAATTGGCAAGAATTTCAACAAGGGGGACCAAGTCCTCCTGTATGACTCCAAACTCCATCTATTTCCGGCAAGCTCAAGTCGCGATGGACGGGTCCATTCATAGTTCAGCAGGCATACCCCAATGGTTCGGTGGACCTACTCAATCCAAATGATAATAGGGTGATCAAAGTCAATGGACAGAGGATAAAGCCCTATGTTGTGCAGCAGACCGTCAGGGACGAAATTCTCCTTCTGGACCCTCCCTGAATCCCACAGTCCACACGTCTAAGGGTGGCTGCCGCTAACCTAATCCAATCGATCTCATTGTTTAGTTTTGATTAAATTTCTTTTTGTTTAAAATTGTTGGTATAATCGAGCTCGCATTTGATTTCACTTTTGTCAAGCCAGTCAGCATTAACGCCAACAAGCTGAATGCCCTTTTCCGTACCATATGCTGAGGAGGTACAAATCCATCTTTAGTTTTTGCATTCCCATGCTAAACCGCTAGAAGTAATTTTCATATTTTTTGGAATTTAGTTTCATCAGTTATACAAATCCCGTACAAATTCATTTTCTTTTAACTTTAATATATTTTTGTGTTGTCATTTGTGTTTCAGCTTCGCTTTTAGTTGAAAATCAGTTTTGTATGTTACCTTAATGTTAGAACAATTCCATGCATGATTTAGCTTTATCATCAGATTTGCACACTTGTCCCTGAACACCCTTAGCTAATTCACACACGCACACCAGATTGTACCAATAGTCGAGAAGCTGGCTTACCTCTTTCCACTTCATAGAGCAAGCCTTAGACTCCGCTGACTAATCTATAATAGGTTTATGTTACCCATGTATGAAGGCCAATGTAGTCTTCCAAAAAGGAAAAGAAAAGGCTAAAAGAAAAAGAAAAGAAGAAAAAGAAAAATAAAAGCCGTGACACTTTGCCTTGAAACCCGAACACGGTCCGAGGGGTATATAGCGAAAGCCTTTAAAGCCCGATGCCCTAAACCTTAATTGGTTGGGAGTCATCGACTTAGTGTTCGCTACACGGGTGGATAGGTAGAGTTTAACGGCAGGTGCTAATTTCGAAGTCATTCAAGTCCTGTGGTGGACCCGCAGAGTTTGTGGTCATGATCCTTTCGCTTGATGCTCCTAAACCTTAATCAAGTTGGGAGTCATCTGGACTACTCGCTATAATGGACTTTGGTGAAGTCGAAGCTTTGTAGCATTGCACCCTACAATGTGACCAAATAAAGAAAGAGTGTAGCTAGTTCTGATGGTCACGCTTAAGGCCATGGCAGTGAGCTAGGTTGGGGAGGGAATAACTTTGCAATTTATCGCTCAAACTGCTAATTTAGGAACAATTGTATGTCAGGTGGAAGTTCAGGTTGACTTCTTTGGAACCGATGCTGCCCTCAAACTTGTTCTTGCATGGTCTTTGTTCTTTCATGTCGGTTTTCGTTCAGGTTCTAAATTGTTCATACTAAAGGTAAAGCTTACCTGTACACACACTTTTTGAACAATATACACTTTCTGTAAAAGCACAGCATACATACCTTTATTGTTTTAAAGTTTTTTTTTTTTTACTGTTAAGGGACTAGCAACGTGTCGGTTGGGGGGTGTGATTAGTGCCCAAAAAGTGCTATTTTGAGTCCTATTTAAGATAGGTTTTGAGTGCTTTTTGCGCACTAATCATATGAATTAAGCCAATTGATGTGTGCAGGTCCACTTAGTACCACTAATTTGTTTTCGAGTTTGTTTTTGATAGTTTTGCAGATATTGGGAACTTCAGTTAGCGAGCTTGGCTTCTTATTGGTGCTGAATGCAAGAATCCTCGATGATTTCATCGAGCTGATGAAATGTCAAGATGCAGTGAAGAATTGAAGGCAAAGTGATGAATAAAAAGTGCAGAAGTGATAAAGAGCAAACAGAGAAGCAGAACAAAAGTGTGATTTTCGCTATGATTGCGAAAATTCGCAGACCATGCGAAAATTTCGCAATCCCAGTGAAATTTCAGGTGAAAATTTCGTTAGATAGCGAATTTCGCTTAGCTAGCTAGTTCCCATCAGAAGCAATAAATTTCCATTTCGCTATCTCCGTAGAATTTCGGTTAGGCTAGCGAAATTTCGCTAGCTAGCGGCTCGCTATGCTACGAACTTGCCGCATAGCGAAATTCCTCACCGTGTTTTTGGTATTTTTGATTCCAAACGATCACTGCGCTTTGATATTTTCCCATTTTGTCCTCTATGTAATTTCTCATATTTTAGGCATTTTTGTATTTTTCTACACCTCGCACTTATATAAGCCCCTACAACTTTGTTACCCTAAGTAACTTTTCCATTAATACAGTTTTCCCGCAGCTTTTCATTGTAGGTTTATTTTGCTCTCTTCTCTCTTTCTTTCTTCATTTTTCTCTCGCTAGAACACTTCGAGGATGACAACTCATGGGATGCTCGCTGCTTCATAGCTGAAGAGGAGTGGCTATAGCTTGCTGGGGGGTTGCTGCGTGCTGTCCTCATGCTTTGAATGTTACAGTACCACATTTATGATTCCAACTTCCAAACTAGGTTTAATGCCATTTAATGTCTTTCTTTGGTCAATACTTGTCATAATTTATGGTTCAGTGCATTCTTAATGGTAGATGCACTGATATCCTTTAGATGTCATTTACGAGCCATTAAAAGAGGTTAAAATGCGCTAGGTTTCTAATCAATGAGACTTTGAATGCTTAGTATTTGGTTTGACTTAAATAGAGTGGTTCTATGGTTAGGTTTTATAAATCTTAAACAAAGATCCGCTTTTGGCTCGACTATATGTCATTTGCCCTAATGCGAGTGAAATAACCCGAGGACATTTTAATAGCCCTATATTATCAAGCTAGTGACCTAAGCCTTCAAAGTTACCATTTCACATTTCATTGCCATTACGCTTAGTCGTTGAACAAACAACTTCCCGCTTTTAAGCAAATCCTAAATCCAAACAAAAAGTCTCACCATTTTCCATCACTAATGCGACCATTCGTGGCGAAACCCATCCTCAGCGTGGTTCGACCTAGACCGCTATAATACCGCAAAGAGTTTGACTGGCGGCGTGAGGAGAAACATAGGAAATGCATATCGCTAGGATTCCGAATCACCCTACCGTGGCACGAATCAAAGGCACTGCAAAGGAACCTATGGCAAACCAAGGGTTTTGCATGTTTTTAAAGCAGGTATTCAATTGTTATTAATGTTCTTTCCTTTAACTTTAGGTTTTGATCCCTTCGATTCACCTTGAATGGTTGATATTTTGTAAGCTTTCAGGGCTCATTGGATACTTAATGCTAGATCCAATGATGTTTGTTAGTTATCACTTATGAATTATTGGAAGGTGAGTTAAGGAGACATGTTTTTACTAACTGAGAACATTAATAGGTAGGATGCCATTTTTCAAGGATATTTAATGAGGGTAAGTTTTTATAGCTAAATGAAGAACTGATTAGGGAGATAACTATATGTTATCCTCCCTAATGCGATGAAAAGACCCAAAAAACCCCTCATTTGCCTAAGGAACCCAAGTATAGTGACCTGATACTTCAAGGGACTTCTTTCCATAATTTAATCCATTTTATTTTTGTTTTAACCATCAAAACCAACTCTTTTTATCACAACCGCAATATCCAAAATGAAATCACCAGTTTAAGCTCACTGTCAATCATTTCCACGAAGAAAACCCATCTTTATGGACGATCCTAGAACCACTATACTATAGTAGCTATGCTACGCTAGTATGAGGTATTAGGTTATAAATTTTGTTGATTAATACCCTACTGGGGCACGAATCAAATGGCGTCGTTGTCGAGGATGGTACCTTAGTGCAAATGACAATTTACTGAACACTTGTTATCTTCATCACAAGCTCTGGTGAATTTTCTTTTATCATTCTTTTTAATATTTTATTGTTATTTTACTTAATTTCATTTCACCGCTTATTTTAGCTAACATTAACTCTTCTTGCACTTGCTTTTTTCTTGGTATGTCATTCCGAGTTTCTATAGGATTTGTATGTTCCAAAGGGGATAAGAAATCTGTAAGGCGCATTAGTCAAAGTTAGTATTCCATAATTAGATTCTGAATTGAGCCTGAATTTAAAACCCAATGGAACCTCCACCGAAGAACAATGTAGTCGTAGGGAGGAAAAAGGAACCCCAATGCATTTAGATCCATGAGGGACCATAGACACCCTCCTCGGATGAGTGCACCCTCTTGCATAGTGACTTCAACCGAGCAGATGGTCGTTAGGCCTCACCTTGTGCCACTTCTTCCCACCTTTCATGGCATGGAGAGTGAGAACCCCTATTCACACAAAAGAGAGTTTGAAGAGGTCTGCAACACATTCAAAGAGGAGACTGCCATTGTTGATTTAATGAGGTTAAAGATTTTTCCTTTCACTTGAAGGCTGACAAAGAAAAATATGGCGAACTCCTTGAGAGGCCAAGGAGCATTCGAAACTGGACTGAGATGCAGACTGAGTTTTTGAAGAAATTCTTCCCCACTCATAGAACAAACAACTTGAAGAGGTAGATTTCCAACTTCTCAGCCAATGAAAATGAAAAATTCTATGCATGCTGGGAAAGATATATGGAAGCACTCAATGCTTGCCCTCACCATGGGTTTGACACATGACTATTGGTAAACTATTTTTATGATGGAATTTCTCCTACCATGAAGCAAATGCTAGAGACTATGTGTGGAGGATACTTCATGAGAAAAAATCTAGGGGAAGCTTTGGATTTCCTGAGTTATGTAGCTAAAGCATCAAAAGTTGGGATGAGCCTAACCTGTTGAGACGGAGAGAATGAGACCACCCAGTACAAGGTGACATGTAATTCCTCTTCCGAGTGACATTATAGCACCCCTTTTCTTTCCGACCTGATTGACGCGTCCGAACCGGATCCGAGATGCTCGTTTAATTCTTTTTATTTTTTATTTATTTATTTATTTATTTTTTTAAAGTGTCACAATCCGAATCCTCGGCTCGACCCAAATTGCGGATTCGAACCGGTGCCCGATTTACTCCTACCGTTTTCATTTATCTTATCAAAAACATTTTATTTTTGTCATTTCATTTTAGAGTTTTCAATTACGCGGAAGCATTTCAAATGGTAGGCCCATAAACATTTACTTTTATACAATATGTTTACAAAATGGCATATCATGCCTTTACAAAATGATATACAAAACAATAGTTCAGAGATTAACTCTTTTGTTCACAAAGTGTCACATGTTCAAAAATAATAGTATGCATATGATGGGGTATATACTTATACGCCGCAACTTTCTCTATGAATCCCCGCTTTATCTGCCTTCTTCCCCCGTTTACTCCGAAAACCCGCAGATAGATAAAATCACACGCTTAAGCATTTTCATGCTTAGTGGTTCTATACAGTTTTATTCCAATTTTTAGTTTAACACGACATGCATTTATCATAAAACCATGCCTTTTAAATCAAACTATACTTTTTACCTCTTTCCACACTCAATATAAAGCAATACTCATTCTTATTCATTTTCACATGGTTTCACTTTACAAATCATTGATCATATCAAAATATTCATTTTCATATGCACTAAATCATGTAACTCAAATAATGAGATTCAAACATATACTCTTAAGGACGTATTTAGTTTAAAAATCTCATTTTCACTCATCGAAGTTTGTTATTTCACTTTGTCTATACAATTCACATTCATGACGGATTCGGTTTGGTGAATCCCATTCTTTTTTTCATCCGGTAATGTGCTTACGCATTTAACAATTTCGGTCTCCCATCATGACGGATGCCGATTGGTGCATCCCGCCATGTGGGACATTGAACAATTTTGATTTGCCTTCATGACGGATGCCGATTGGTGCATCCTGCCATGTTGTTCGTTCTAGATATCGATTCAATTCAAGATGTCAAGAATTGACCAATCTACATACCCGCTAATCACTCACATGCAATTAATTTTCAGACATTTCAAATATCACATATTCAAATCCATATGGCCTTTCGTAATATCATTTCAAAGATATACTCATTCCATATTCTCATTTTAGGTTTATTTAGTAAACTACCAAACACTTGAAATATGAATATAATTACGGTGAACAAAGAACTAACCGAAGCTGTTGGCTCTCGTTTCTCTTTCTTCGATCTCGATCCTAGGTTAGGTGACTACCACTTAGTCGACATAAATACACCACTTTTAGTAGGTAAACAATTATCACACTTAACGAATCTTACTTCGCCGAGGCAGCGAGGTACGGTGCCTTTTTCACTTAGTTTCATTCTTATTTGAACCCCCATTAGTCATTTATTAGAGTTCCTATACTATCGGTGTACGAAACCAGACTTTCGAACAACAATAAAAAAAAATTGCTCACGTGAATAGTAGCTACTAAGTAAAGGTGCCAATGTTATGTCGTGGGCGCACCCGAGGGGTGCCATTTTGGTACTCTACGCCTCGCTAGGGTATCCCCACGCCTGCATCAGTCTACGCAAACAGGTTCCCTATGCTGCGGTGTAGGAGCCCGATAATGCCTAGATTTTCCAGTTTTTGCACTTTTACGATTTTCTCCAAAAATCCTCAAAATCCCAAAACAAAACATGGGAATCACTCCCAATAACATCCTATTACCATCCCAAACCAATCAAAAAGCAAACCCATTGATGGATTAGGTTTCTCTAACCCAACCATCAAATACATCTTTCTAGGTTTAGGTTCATACCTGAATCTCTTGAAACCTATGCCCTAGCTTCCTTCTTCCTCCTTGATCACTTGGAAACCAGAAATGGGGATGATCTCCCACCAAAACCTTGATTTCTCCTTAACGCTACCCTTCTCTTCTCACTCTCCCTCTCAAATACGTTTTTGCCCAAATGCCCAAATGTGCTATTCTAAGACCACATTTGGTCTTATTTCTCTTTTTAAGTGTAAGACCATGTTTGACTAACACACAAATTTCCATTTCTCATTTTATCCTTTTTTGGCCTTCTATTTCACTTTCATTTATCATTTAATTCACTTTACCATTTAAGCTTATTCTATTCTTTGACCCTTGGTCCTCCTTTTAACCAATCTAAATTTGCCATTTTTTTCACTTGGGTTTATTTCCAGGTTCAATCAATTTCTCATTTTAGCATATAACATTTAATCATATGCTCACATATTCATTTCACATTTCACAATTTATCAGTTTTCCAAAACTCAAGTTTAGCTTAATTCATATTCGGAATATATAATAAAATTATCATAAAATTCTAGGTATTTTTAGATGCTATAGACATGGACATTAAAGCCAAAGTTTCAACCTTGGCTAGAAGATTGGAAGAACTAGAAATGAGAAAACTGCATGAGGTGCAGGCAGTGACTGAGATTCCTGTGCAAAATAAGCCATGTTTTATTTGTCAGTCCATTGAGAATTTGGGAGAACAATGTCCAACTATTCTAGCAATGAGGGAAATGTTTGTGGAGCAAACAAATGTTGTTGGTCAATTTAAACCATCAACCAATGCACTATATGGCAACACTTACAACCCTAGTTGGAGAAATCACCCTAATCTCTCATGGAAGCCAAAACCCCCGTAGTATGCACCACCTGCTCCTCCATAGTATGCTTAACATTTCAAACGACCTCAACCACGCTTAACCTCTCTAGAAATGCTCATTCTAAATCTAAGCAAAGTGGTAGGTAACTTTGTGGTAGAACATAAAGCAGTCAATGCTTAGTTGAATAAGAGAATTGATACTGTGGAAAGCACTCTGAACAAAAGAATAGATAGGCTCCAAAATGACATTGGCCAAAAATAGACAACCTACAGTACTTTATCTCAAGGCTCACCAATCAACACAAGTGCAAGGAAAAGAGAAAATCCCCTCACAAACTCAGGAAAACCCTAAGGGAGTTCACGAAATAGCTGACTATGGTGAAACTGCTCCTAAAATGAATGAAGTTAAAGCAGTTGTCACCTTGAGAAGTGGTAAAAAAGTTGAACAACCAATGCTTAAACCACTTGATGAAGCTAAAGAAGGGCAAGATGAGGAGTCGAAAAGGATAGTGATCAAAGAAGATATGATGAAGAATAGCATGCCTCTACCATTTCCTCAAGCACTTAAAGGGCAAAAAGGGGGTGAACAACCCAACTGAGATTTTTGAAGTGTTGAGGCAGGTGAAAGTCAACATCCCCCTTTTAGACATGATTAAGCAAGTTCCAACATACGCCAAGTTTTTAAAAGACTTGTGCATTGTAAAGAGAGGGTTGAATGTGAACAAAAAGGCTTCTGGAGCAGATCAGTGAGTGCCATTATACAGTGTAAGACCCTGGTGAAGTACAAATATTCAGGATGTCTTACCATTTCAGTGAACATTGGGGAACTTGTGTAGAAAAAACATTGTTGGATTTGGGAGCTAGTGTAAACTTGTTACCTTACTCAGTCTATAAGTAATTGGGATTGGGAGAGTTGAAGCCCACCCCCATCACCTTATCTTTGGAAGATAGATCTATGAAAATTCCTAAAGGCATAGTTGAAGATGTTTTGGTGAAGGTGGATAATTTCTACTATCCGGTGGACTTTGTTGTTCTCGATACTGAGTCAGTGGCTACAAGAGCCAATTATGTGCCTATCATACTCGGGAGACCATTCTTGGCTACATCAAATGCAACCATCAACTGTAGGAATGGGTTCATGTAACTCACCTTCGGCAACATGACAATGGAGCTCAACATCTTTCATTTAAACAGAAAGCATGTTCATCTAGAGGAAGAAGGCCTAGAGGAAGTGTGCCTAATTGACAAACCCTTGTGAGACCTCATCCTCCCCTGTGATCCCTCATCCTCTCCTGAAACCCTTCCCCATCAGCTTTGGAACCATGGCTAAAACTAGAGGAGGCCATAACTCACCATCCTAGACCCTGAGTATAGCAACATCCTCCCTACCCCTTCCTGTGAGCCTCATAGCCCAAAGGCCATCGCACTCTCCTCCCGCATCTTCTCTCCTCGAGCCCTACTACCAAAGCTGGTCCCAGTATATCTACACACCTATGGAGTTTGTCCACATTTCTGCACAGGACTTTCTAGCAATTATGGCTGCTGTTCAGAATTTCGCTGCTACATTACAGGCCTTTGCTACTGCCCATACTGTCATGGCCTAGAGGATGACTCGTACTGAAGCTATCCTTGCTCAAATTCATCAGCACCTTGGCTTGCCACCTTTTCCACTTTCTCCACAAGCAATAGCAGCTCCAACATCACCACCTCCACCACCTACAACTCCAACAGCACCTTCAGTAGACCTAGCTTTAGCATCACCAACAGCTTCAACCACTCCAACTGATCATCCTTCGGTTCCTACTCACTCACAGGATGAGGATGAGGTTCCACCCCCTGCATCTATTTGAGGAGGTATCACTTCCTCCTTTCAGTTTCCACTTTTGAGCCACATTGAGGACAATGTAAAATTTGGTTGGGGGGAGAGTTAAAAAATGAAGTGTTCTTTATGTTTTAGGCAAGTCTGTTTTGAATAGTTGAATGGCTTACTAGTTTTTTTTTACAGTATAGTACATGTTTTTAGTTTCTAGTACATGCTTCGAGCTCATGTTTTTAGTTTCTTAGTTTCTTATTTTCCCACGGATTTCTCATAAATTTTTTTGTAATTCTCAACTTGAAATGGGAGAAATTGAAACCTCGTCCCAATATTCTTGATTTTAGAGTGGTGTTATGCTTATAAGAGTTGATGAATTGTTGAAACTCTTCTTGTCTTCAACCTTACTTCTTCCACTTTGAACTAACCACACATTGTGCACATTAGTTTTCAATTATAAGTTGAAAAACTGTGTTGCCTCCTAAGCCTTGCGAAAATCTAGGCTAGTACTTTTGATCACCTTTAATAGGTTAGGATCCTTAAAATGACCAATGTGTCTCAAAAAAAAAGGAAAAAAATTAGCAGAATTTCCATCTCAAAACTCGAGCACGGTCCAAGGGGTATATGGCAAAGTACAAGTTCCGGTTCCCTAAGCCAATCAGTTGTGAGTCACAGACTTTGCTGCTCAAAATGGATGGGTGAATAGGTGAGTTTAGCACCTGTAGGTGTTGGAGTATCAAACTTATTAAAAGTCCGGGGTGAAATTTGAAGAGTTAGTGGTTGAAAGATCCTTATGTCTTGATGCCCTAAACCTTGATTAGTTGGGAGTCATCGGTGGACCCCCGTTACATGAACAATTTTGAATTCGATACCCTCAGCATTATACCTCAGCAATAAAAAATTGTGACATAAATGAGGCTCCTGGTCTATTGAGGTTAGTTAGATGCTAGGTGTAGAAAAGTGCTAGGTCGGGGGTGTCGAGAGGGACTGCTTGGCAAAATATTTTTGAAAATAATCAAGTTAATACTTAGGTTTTTATGGAAGGTTTCAGGTTGGTTCTCTAGGAGTGGAAATTCTTTTGATACTTGAATTTGCATAACACATACTCTTCTTGAGATAGTCATTGGGCATGACTTTGATGACTTTTGTTTAAGGTTGGGTTTTATCTCATCATTGCTTTTGGAAAACCATTTTTTGGGGATATATAGTTCGTCTTGCTTTTGATTGCTTTATTCCTTCTTTATTTCTAAGGGACTTAGCAAATGTCAAGTGGGGAGGAGACATTACCCAAATAGTGTATTTTCATACCCTTAACACTCCATGTTTTGAGCACTTTTTGTTTAGTAATCAGCCTAATTGACCCAATTGACATGTTAGGGACCTAGAAAGGCTACTAATCAAACTTTGTGGCAAGTTTTTTTTGTTTTGAAAGACTATATATATTGAAGATAGGGATGCAACTCAAGCACGAAGAACCCAGTTGTAGTTCAAAGCTAAAGAGCCAGAAGAAAATAGAAGCAGTGATGCAGCAAAGATGTAGAAGCAACCTGCTGAATTATGGTTGCTAATTCTTCAACTCTACGGAATACTTCACTACATTTTAATTTTGATTTCTTTTGTTTTCTTCCCACTTCTCCTCGTATAATGTTTGAGTTGTATATTTTGCACTAGATGAGCTTTTGCACACCAAGACTTGGTGTAGAGGACACTTTTCATTTCAATCTCAAAGTAGTTTTTAGGAGGCTTGTTCGAGAAGCTCCCATTTTCTCTCATTTTCTCTCATTTTCCTTTCTCTTTTCTCACTAGCCAAACAACCTCTAAGGATGATTTCTCAAGGGATGAGAGACTAAAACCCCTTCTTCCTAGAAGTAAAAGGCACTAGGCAAAGGAAACTATGGCAAATCAAGGGTTTTCATGTTTTTAAAGCAGGTATTCACTGTCATTATTGTTATTTCCTTCAACTTTAGGTTTCGATCCCTTTGATTCACCTTGAATGTTTGATGACGGGTAAGCTTCAGGGCTCATTGATACTTAATGCTAGATCCAAAGGATGTTCGTTAGTTATCATTTATGACTATTGGAAGGTGAGTCAAGGTATATGTTTTACTGACTGAGAACATTAATGGGCAGTGAATGCCATTTTCCAAGGATATTTAATGAGGGTCAGTTTTTATAGCTAACTGAAGAACCGATTTGGGAGATAACTATATGTTATTCTCCCCAATGTGAGGAAAAGACCTGGAAAACCCCTCATTTGCCTAAGGAACCAAAGTATAGTGACTTTGTACTTCAAGGGACTTCTTCCCATAATTTCATCCATTTTATTTTTAGTTTTAACCAGCAAAACCAACTCTTTTATCACAACCCTAATATCCAAAATGAAATCACCAGTTTAAGCTCACCATTAGTCATTTCCACGAAGAAAACCCATCTCTGTAGACTATCCTAGAACCACTATACTATAGTAGCTATGCTACGCTAGTATGAGGTATTAGGTTATAAATTTTTTTGATTAATACCCTATTGGGGCACAAATCACTAGATTTGTAAGGACTTAGTGGTGATCAAATCTAGCACATCTCGGGTTTTTCCTATTGTAAGGACCTAGCGGTGACCTATAGGATACCTAAGGGAAATTTGCCTTAGAAAAGTATTGAATTCAATTGCCCAGAAGAACCTAGTGGTGAATAGGTGTTTGAGTGAGAAATTGAGGTGATTCATGAGATTGATAACCTCATAACAATATCCCTTGAGCAAACATAAGCAAACAATCACATTGTTAGCCTTTAACGAATATGAACCACTTGCATTAATCGAAGCAACCAATCCTAGTGCCTTTACCTCAAGTTTTATTCTTTGAAAACTTTCCTTTCTTTGAAAATCTCCGCATAACCCCATTTATCTTGCTTTAGTTTAATTTCAGTATAGTTAGATTTTACTCTCATCAGAAATTGATAAATTAAATATTGAAAAGATTCATTAGCTAGGGTACTTAATCCCGTCTACACCTACCATTCCCTTGGGTTCAATATCCGGACTTATCAATCCACTTTCTACTTGTACGACTGTGCACTTGCGACATTCTTATGTAGCATTACTTTAATTTATATCTATACATGCATATCACCTAACCAATTTTTGGTGCCGTTGTTGGGGAATAGTGGTTAAGAATATCAGACATTCCTGAAAGTGAAAGTTGCTAATTTGAGAAAAATTTCAAATTTGTGGGAATATTTATGTTTGTTTTGTTTTATCTTTACTACTTTACTTTACTTATGTTGTAGGGTCCTAGTTTAACTCCTTAGTTGAAGATAAGGTAAGACATATTAAAATGGGATCCTTCTAAAGATCGGGCAATTTCAGAAATGCTTTTCAAAACTGATAAAAATGAAGGAAGTGTTGTAATTGAGGAGGAAATGAAAATACCTGATGAGCTTGGACTTCAAGAGCTTTCTAAGGATTGAACAGCCAAATATGGAGTGTGACGTAGAAAAGCATTGGCCCACCATCCAAAAACAAAAGGCATAGTGGCGATAAAACATCGGGCACTATGGGTAATCAAAAAGCTGAATTTTGACTTCCAAGCTATGGGAGAAAATAGTTTACTTCAACTCAATGAGCTAGAAGAAATTAGAAATGATTCTTATGAGAATGCCAAGATTTACAAGGATAAAACGAAGAAATGGCATGATAAGCAATTGATCCGAAAAGAATTCAAGGAGGGAGATAGAGTACTTCTCTTCAATTCCATATTGAGATTAATTCCAAGCAAGGTTAAGTCTCGATGGGTAGGACCATTTACTATGATCTCAGTCACTTCTTATGGAACTATTGGTTTGAGATCGGACAACGCACAAGAATTCAAAGCGAATGGCCAACTTCTCAAGTAATACATTGGAGAAGAGCTGGCTTTCAAAGAAAGCATTCAGTTGAAGGAGTAAAGCATGAAATTTTTGGTGTCACCCACCATCGAGATGTGACTTGGTCGAGCTAGCGACAATAAACTTAATGCTTCATGGAAGTCAACCCAAGCTTTGTGTGGATCCTTGTTCCATTTTCTTATTTCTTATTTTGTTACTTCATTTTTGGTTAGTGCATTTTGTGATTTTTATTGGGATCCTTGATATGTTTGATGTGTTTGTTTTAGTGTTTATGAATTTTAGGCTTAATACATATGCAAGAGCAAAGAAAATAAGAGATTCGTCGGAAATGTGGAGAAAAATTGAAAAGGGTAATGAGACATTGATGGATTTGGGAGAGAAGTATAATTGAGATGAGTTTTGTAAGTGATAGTACAAGAATTTTGAGTTTTGAGAAGAAGGCATGCATAGACAAAGAAATAAAAAAAGAAAAATTGGGGCTTAGTTTAAGCAAACTCATCATTACAAAATGTGACATGGGTCTTCATGTGCGACATGTAAGCCATGTTGCGACTGAGTTGATTCTATGGATGAGCACATTCTGTCATGTCGTGACATAAGAAATCTTCATGTTGCAAAATCATAGCCCACACCATCCTTCACTCACTGTCATGTCACGACATGGAAGCCATTTCAAGTGTCACCGACTATCATATCGTGACATGAACACTCTTCATGTTATGACATGGGGCTCTAAATTTGAAAAACTCACTGCCACGTCGCGACATGACCACTCTTCATGTCGCGACATGACTTTAAATTTATGAATAAAACCAAAACGAGCCTTTCTCTTCTCATATCACAAACTTGGTGTTTTCCTCAACACCTAACCATGCCTTTGCCTCCCATTTGCATTCGAAGTTTGAAACACCCTTTTAACCTCACCAAATCATTCTCAACCTATTTTAAACCACCCTATATAACTTCCTTTTGATTTGAACCCCCTCAAAAAGCCCTAGAATCAAAGTTTGCACCATAAAGAAGAGTTTTCGAAAGATTTTGAAAAAGGATCAAAGTTCATCTATTTAAGACTGTTTTTGGGGTTTGGTTACTATGGGTGTTTGGTGGAGGGTATTGTAAAGAGAACAAGGGCTATTAAAGGCAATAGTACAATGCACCCCCTAACTTTCGACAAAAGGACTAAGTGAAGAATATGGCTCCAAAGAAAAGAAAAACTGCACCAAAGCCTACTCCATCTTTGCCTTTGCCTCAAAATCCCGAGAAATTTATAATGAAGGTAGTGGAGGATGATTACCAATTTCTTAGCCACACTTTCTCCGTGTTTGAGAGAGGCTTCCCAATAATGGCCACTGATTCGTGCCACAGTAGGGTGATCCGGAATCAACAATATTTGTTTCCTATACTCCTCCTACCAGAGTCAAGTACTCCAAAGATAATGTCTAGGGTCTAACACAGACTGGTTTTCATCCTACCGAATGATCAGATCAATGTTTGGAAAAGGGTGAGACTTTGTTTGGACTTTTGATTTTGTTAAAACAAGGGAGTTGGTTGATCACTGGATAGCTGAAATAACTTAAAGGAAAGTGTGAAATGGTAACCTTGAAGGCTTGGGTCACTAAAATGGAGCACACGGGATTACAGTTGTCCCTGTTTATTCCCGCATTAGGACAAATGACATATAGTCAAATCCAAAACCGGATCTTTATTTAGCTCTAAACCTAACCTAGAACCACTCCTTTTGAGTCAAATCAAATACTAAGCATTCAATGTCCCGCCGGGCTGAAACCCTAAAGATTTAACCTCATTTCAATGGCTCGTAAATGATATCTAGAAGAATGTCACAGCATCTACCATTAAGAATGCACTGAACCCTAAAGCATGACAAGTATTGACCAAGAGAAAGACATTAAATGGCATTAAACCCTGGGTTTGGAAAGTTTGGTGAACCATAAATGCAGGGTTCAGATCATTTAAAGTGCATGAGGACAACCCGCAGTGAGCCCCAAAACTGCTACCAACCTCCTCTTCAAGGCTTCAAGGTTTAGCTAAGCATCCCTTGAGTTGTCATCCTCAAGGTGCTCTTAAGTACCGAAATGAGGGAAAGAGGAGAGAGAAGAGAGCAAAATAAACCTAAAATGAAAAGTTGCGGGAACTTGCATAGAATTGGAAAATTTAGGGTTACAAAGTTGTAGGGGACTTATATAGTCAACCCTAATGTGTGAAATGACAAAAATGCCTAAAATATAAAATTACAATAGGGACAAAATGGTAATTTATCAAACGTGTCGTTTTGGAATCAAAAATTAAAAACACAGGCTGAGCACTGCTATGTACAATTGCTAGTATATAGCTTTAAAATTTCATATGCTAGCGAAATTTCGCTAGCCTAGCAAAATTTACAAGAGATAGCGAAAATGAGAAATTTCGCTATGAACAGTAATTTTCGCTAGCTAGCGAAATTTCGCTAGCTTAGCTAAAATTTAACAATCTAAAATTCCGCTAGATTGCGTAAATTCATATCAGAAATTCGCAATCCCAAATAAATGCCGCAATCATAGCGAAAATCCTCGATTGCCCTGTCATACGCATCACTTCCTGCACTTTTTATTCATCACTTTGCCTTCAATTCTTCAACCCATCTTGACATTTCATCGCCTCAGCTTGGTGAAATTACCGAGGATTCTCGCATTCAGCACTAATAAGAAGCCAAGCTTGCTGACTGAAGTTCCCAAGGCCTCCAAAACTATCTCGAAAACAAATCAGAAGCGCTAAGTGGACATGTACATGACAATTGGCTTAATTCATATGATTAGTGCGCACAAAGCACTCAAAACCTATCTTGAATAGGCTCAAAATAGCACTTTTTGGGCACTATTTACACCCCCCAACCGACACGTTGCTAGTCCCTTAGCAAGCAAACAATAGCATGATGCTGTGCTTTTAGAAAGTGTATGTGGTTCAAAAAGTATACAAATAGGCTCTCACCCTAAAATGAACAATTTACACTGCTCGAAAACTGACATGAAAGAACAAACCATAAGGTCCTAGTTTTAGGGTCAATATTGGATCCAAGGAAATCAACCTGAATTTCCACCAAAATCTAATTGTTCCTAAGGTAACCAGTCTTGAGCCAATAAATTGCAAAGTTATTCCCTCCCCGCAACCAAGCTACTGCCATGGCCTTAAACTGTTGAATAGCCTAAATAGGATCAGCTACACTCTTATTTCTTCCTTGTTTGCAATGTAGGGTGCAATGCTAAAAACTCGACTTCACCAAAGTCCGTGTAACGGGGGTCCACCGATGACTCCCAACCAATTAAGGTTTAAGGCATCAAGCCAAAAGGACTAATCGAATACAAACTCAAGTAGGCTTCACTCGGACCAATGACTTCGAGAATTACACCTACAACACGCTTAAACTCTACCCATCCACCCGTGTAGCTTAACACTAAGTCGATGACTCCCAACCACTAAGGTTTAGGCATCTAGCTTTAAAGGATTTCACGTATATACCCTGACCGTGTTCCTGCTTCAAGGCACAAAGTCACGGCTTTTATTCTTCTTTCTTTTCTTTTCTTTTTCATTTGAAGACTACATTGGATAAACCTATTATGTGTCACAACAAATTTTAAGGTCGGCTTTGCAAAGTGGAAAGAGGTATATAGCTTCTCAACCTATCGGGTACAAGTCAAAAGTGAAGTGTGTGAATTAGCTGCTGGGAATGTCTAAGGTTGAATATGCTGAAACCTCAATTGACTAAAACTAAATCACGTGATGGAATTGTTCTAACACAAGGTAACATACGGCTTCACTTCTCAACTAAAGGCAAGAGTAGATACACAAGATGGGGACACAAAAAGCAATTTAAAAATTAAAGAAAAACGAATTTGGCCACCGTAGGACATGTATTACCAATAAAACTAAATTCCAAAAATATGAAAATTACCTCTAAATGGCTTGGCATGGGAATGCAAAAACCAAAGGATGGAACTGTACCTCCTCAAACATGGTGGCTGGAAAAGGGTCATTTCCATTTGTTAGTGTTAATGCAGTTGTCAACATAAAGTGAAATCAAACAAAAAATTTTAAACAAAAAGAAATTTAATCAAAACTAAACAATAAGATCAGTGGCTTTTGGGACCAAGCAGGAGCCACCCTTGAACGTGTGGACTGTGGGATCTGTGGAGGGTCTAGCGAGAATTTCCCTCCCCGACGGCTCCCGTCGCACAACATAGGGCTTCACCCTCTGTCCATTAACTTGATCACCCCGTTATCATTTGATCAAGTAGGTCCACCAACCATTAAATGGCTGAACAATGAATGGACCCGGGCCCACGCGACTTGAGCTTGTCTTAAATAGATGGAGTTTGAGTCATACAGAGATCTGTCCCTTCATTGAAATTCTTCCCGCTATCATTTGATCATGCCATTTTTTGATCTTTCCTTTGCAATCTTCGATAAAGTGAGGCATCATTTCAGATTTTCCAATTCATTGAGATCATGAATCTTGACTCCGCCCTAGATCCATGTTCAAATTTCTGATTGCCCACCATGCCTTGTATTCATCTCCACTGAAGGTGACATGCCTACCATAGACTCAACCGATAAGGGACATTCCAAGGACGTTTTGTGCCGCTTCAGGCCCACAGAGAATCAAGCAATTTGATGGACCAGTCTTTTCTGTTACTGTTTACCACCTTCATTAAAATGGTCTTGATCTCTCTGTTAGCAAGTTCTACTTGACCACTTGTTTGAGGATGGTAAGGGGTGGCCACTCTATGTTTCACACCGTATTTAGCCATGAGGTTTTCAAAAGGTTTGTTACAAGAATGTGAACCTCCATCACTAATAATGGCTTTTGGGGGACCAACCTAAGAAAAGATGTTTCTGCTTTCAAGAATTTAAGCACCACCCTTGGTGGTCATTAAGTTTTGGTGTGGGATTGCTTCAACTCCCAATCGGACACATAGTCCACCTCCCACCAAAATGCGTATGTATGACCATAAGATGTGGGAATGGTCCGATGAAATCGATGCCCCAACATCGACAGCTCACCACTAAGATTGGGTCTGGGGCACTGGCAGACGGCGAGACAATTTCCCGAGTCTTTGGCATCTATCACATACATGGCACATTTGGTGTGCTTCTTTAAACAAGGAAGGCAAGTAGAAACTAAGGATCGGGCAGCGACCTTCATTGCTGTCTTCGGGACGCAGCGACCACCACAGCACTCGCGGGCGTTGACTTAGAATTCCCATCGCTCTTCCTCAGTACACACTTCCCGACATTATCTCGATATGCACAAGATTAAACAAGAAGGGCTCTTCCCAATAATATGAATGGATCTTAGCAAAGAAATACTTCCTATCCTATTCTTTCCAATCAGATGGGATTTCTCCTGTTGCGAGGAAATTGGCAATGTGAGCATACCAGGGAGCTTTTCCACCGTATTAGAGACTCCTTCAAGAACACTGGCTGATGGGTTGACTATGAGTGTCACGGGCTATCGTTAACCTAGAAAGATGGTCTCGCTACAACATTCTCTACCCCCTTCTTGTCTTAATTTGCAAGTTAAACTCCTGAAGTAGAAGAATCCCATCGAATAAGCTTCCCTTGCTTCTTTGGCATTTTTGGCTGGTCGTGAGATATTTCAAAGCGGGAATGTCTCTGTAAATGACTATATCACCCCCACCAGTATGCTCGAAACTTATCTAAGGCGAGACCATCAACAATTCCTTCTCTGTAGTAGTATAATTCCTTTGTGCTTCATTCAAGGTTTTGCTTGCATAATAGACTACATGAGGTTTCCCATCCTCTCTTTGGCCGAGTACTGCTCCGATAGCAAGATCACTTGCATCACACATCACTTCAAAAGGCAACTGCCAGTTAGGTGCTCGTACTATTGGGGCAGTAGTCAAATGAGATCAAGCTCTTCAAAGCTCTCCTGGCATTCTTTCTCCCAAGCAAATTTGGCATCTTTCTCTAGGAGTTTACTGTGGTTATAATCTTCGAGAAGTCTTTAATGACCCTCTATAGAAGCCCGTATGACCAAGGAATTGCCTAACCGCTTTCACACATTTGTCAGATGGCGCTTTGAAATAAGTTCAACTTTTTGCCTTGTCAACTTCTATTCCCCTATGCTGGAAATAATGTGCCCCAAGACAATTCCTGGTTCACCAAGAATGGCACTCCCAGCTTGAGCACTGTGTTCTTCTCTATGCACCTCTCAGATGGCCTTCGGGATATCGATATTCTTCAAAATTCCGCTCCATAGCTGATATCATCCATGTATACTTCCATTATGCATTCCATCATATCGCTAAACATACTACGCATACATCTCTGAAAAGTGGTTGGGGCGTTGCAAAGACCAAAAGGCATTCTCCTATAAGCATACGTGCCAAATGGACAAGTAAAGGTAGTCTTTTCCTGATCCTCTGGTGCAATCCCTATCTGAAAGTACCCTAAATAACCATCCAAAAAGCAATAGAATGGGTGTCCAAACTCTCAAGGAGCCGATCAGAGAACGGCAACGGAAGTGATCTTTTTCTTTTGTTACCTCATTGAGCCTCTATAATCTATGCACACTCTCCACCGTAGTAAGTCGGGTAGATACCTTCACCCTTTTCATTTTCTGCGCTTGTCACTCCCGACTCTCTTTGGCACCACTTGGGTTGGGCTCACCCAAGTGCTATCAGAAATGGGGTAAATGATACCAGCTTGGAGCAATTTCAGGACTTCAATGCGAACTACTTCCTGCAAGTGGGGGTTCAACCTCCGCTGTGGCTGCCTAACAGCCTTAGACTCCTCTTCTAGGTAAATGTGATGGGTGCAGATTGTTGGGTTTATGCCTTTTAAATCAGAAATTTTCCACCCCAATGCTTGCTTGTGCCTTTTGAGAAGATGCAGCAGGTTATGCTCTTGTGAAGTGGTCAACAGTGATGAAATCACAACTGGACATTGCCCATTTTCTTCCAGGAATGCATACTTTAACTCAACTGGGAGGGGTTTGAGCTCTAACTGTTGAGGCTCCCTTGGTTCGTCACCAGTTAATAGAGGTAGGATTTCTATTTTTCTCCTCTAGTACCCCTGCACTAAGCTCATGCATTGAGGTTCTTGTTGTTCTCCAAGGCACTCAGATAACTCGGTTAATACATCTTGCACCTTCGCCGCTCATTAATCGCCTTCAAGAATCTGCATCTATTATACGTACTTCTTCATACTATCTTCCTCTGAAAGCAGTATGCCTTTACCTAAATGAAAGATATTGAGTTCTATCAGGCTCCCAAAATGTGAGCTGTATAACCCCATTCGATGCTTATTATGGCATTCAAAGTAGCCAAGAATGGTCTCCCCAATATGATGGGCACATGATTGGCTCCTACTACAACCGGCTCTGTGTCAAATACGACAAAATCTACTAGATAGTAAAATCTGTCCACTTGTATTAAAACATCCTCAATGGTCCCCTTCGGTATTTTAATAGGACCCATCGCTTCCAGTGGATAGTGTGATGGACGTGGGCTCTCAAAGCCTCACCCAAACCAAGTTGCTTGTACATGGAATACGATAAAGGTTTTCACACTAGCTCCCAAGTCTAATAGTGCTTTCTCCACACTAATGCCTCCAATATTAACCGAGATTGTAGGACATCCCGGGTCTTTATATTTCACTGGAGTCTTGCACTCAATGATAGCACTCACTTGCTCAGTCAAAAAGGCCTTTTTATTTACATTGAGACCTCTTTTTACCGTGCATAAGTCCTTCAAAAATTTTGCATAGGTGGGGACTTGTTTGATCATGTCGAGGAGAGGAATGTTAACTTTAACTTTCTGTAAAACCTCTAGCATTTTTGTTTGGTTAACGGAATTTTTCTTTTTTTGGAGAGCCTGTGGGAATGGAGGGGGTACACTGGTCTTCACCTCTTCCCTATTTGTTGACTGTTCTTCTTGTGGCGGGGGTTAGCTAACAAGGCAATGACTTAATAGAGCTGACCGTCTCTTCTTTACCACTTCTTAATGTCACCACTGCCTTGAATTTGTCAATTTTACATTTGGATCATTGGTTGAGCTCTTATTTCATGCATTCTTCTAATGTTGTTGACTGGAGGGAAATTCTCCTTTTCGAACCTTTGTCAGTTGGTTGCACACCTGTAAATCTCAGAGTACACTGTCCCAGTTTCCTGTTGAGTGAGCTTTCTACTGCTTCAATTTTCTGATTAGTATGCACATTCAACACCTTCTGTTCTTCTGCAAACGTGTCACTAATTTTACTCTTAAATTTAGGATTGCTCGCTCACCAGAGAAGAAGGTGGAGGCAGTCACATAGAAGAAGTGAGCCAAACTGCTGCTGTGCTCCTCAGAGGGAATATATGCAGGGGGTTTTGGCTTCCATGACAGGTTTGGATGATTTCTCCACTAGGGTTATAGGTGTTGCCATATGGAGCATTTGTGGGTGGCTGATTTGATTCAGGACATGGGCATGCTCTTTGATGCTCCCAGATGACTATTTGTCCTGATACCAAAACAAGATGGATGAGATGCAAAGACCTGTTATCGCTTGCATTTCGTGGCTGGCTTCTCATTTCCAAATTCTCCTCCAACCCCGAGAGTGGTCAGTTTTGCTTTCATCTCTGTGTCTTCGGAAAGTGCATAAATTCCCTCCGGGTGGTTCAAGGCCTCGATCTTTGTTTCTCAATTCGGGTTCATCCGATGCCTTTGAGGTTTCCTCGCCATAGTTCAAAAGTCCATGGCCTCATATGGGCTTTGTCAAAGTCACCTCCACACATGGTTTCCAATAGTTGCTTCATGGATGGAGACATACCATCATAAAAATGATTCACTAGCATCCATGTATCAAAACCATGGTGTGGGCATGCATTGATGGTCTCCATGAATCTTTCCCAACACTGATAAAACTTCTCACTGTCAAGGGCTGAGTAGGTGTAGATCCGTCTTCAAACTCGTTAGTCTTTGTTGTAATCAGTATAATTTCTTCAAAACTCGGCTGGAGTTCGGCCCAATTCCTACTGTCCTTGGCCTCAATGAATTGAGCCATATTTTGGCCTTATCTTTCAAAGTCAGGGGAATGCTTTACCTTGAGCAACCATGCTCACACTCCTTCCTTAAAAGTTGTGCATACTTCCTCGAATTCCCGGATATGAGTATAAGGATTCTCATTCTCCATTCCATGGAATGTGGGGAGCAGGGGCACTAGGTAGGGTCTCACTGCTACATCCTCAACAGGAGGTATGATGCAGGAAGGAGCACTAACTCTAGGAGGGTGTATGTGATCCCTCATCGACTCAGTATGCCGCTGATTCATAGGGGTGCCTTGTTGTTCCTCGTAGAGGATCCATTTCGTCACTGTGGCACACCGATTTTCAAGCAGCCTTGCTCAGTCTGGTGCACCTACTCTTTGCACCCAATTGAGTATCCTCTCGTCTCTAGTGTGCGTATAAACACCTGTTACACAAAATGAAACAAAACAAAGAACACAAACAAAGCTTGTCAAAGAAAGGTCAGTGTTAGCCAGAACAAAAACTTATCTGTGAAATAAAATAGTGAATCGCCAAGTGAAGAAAACTTGCAGTTCCTGCCCACTTAATTCAAAAAGGACTGAAAGGTACCAACACTTGTAATGTGGATTGCAAGTACACATCGACTCATCATACGTAGTTTAGCACCATCCCCGACAACGGCGCCATTTCATTCGTGCCACGGTAGGGTGATCCAGAATCAACAATATTTGTTTCCTATACTCCTCCTACTGCCGTAGTCAAGCTACTGCAGTATAGCGGTCTAGGGTCGAACACGGGGATGGGTTTTCATCCCACGAATGATTAGCATCAATGTTTGAAAATGGTGAGACTTTGTTCGACTTTTGGATTTGCTAAAAATGTGGGAGTTGGTTGATCACCGGATAGCTTAGAAATAACTTAAAGGAAAGTGAAATGGTAAACTTTGTGAAGGCTTGGGTCACTAGCCTGATAAGATAGATTGGTAAACAGTCCTCGGGTTATTTCGACAGTAAGGGGAATGACATATAGTCGGCTTAAACCATCTTTATTTAGCTTCGAAACCTAACTCCTAGAACCACCTTTTGAGTCAAATCAAATTACTAAGTATTCAATGTCCCAGTCACGAAACCCTAGCATTTAACCTACTCAATGGCTCAGAATGACATCTAGAAGAATGTCAAGGCATCTACCATTAAGAATGCAATCGAATCCTAAAGCATGACAAGTATCACTCAAGAGAAAGACATTAAATGGCATTAAACCCTAGTTTGGAAAGCTCAGAACTATAAATGCAAAGATGTCTGATCATTTAAAGATGAGGACAACCCCGCAAAGAGTCCAAACCAAGCTAGCAACCTCCTCTTCAAGGCTTTAAGGCTTAGTTAAGCATCCTCAGTTGTCATCCCTGCTAAGGTGCTCAAGTACCGAGAAAACTATGCAGCATGAGGAAGAGAAGAGAGCAAAATAAACCTAAAATGAAAAGCTGCGGGCAACTTGCATAAAAAAAATGGAAAATTTAGGGTTACAAAGTTGTGGGGACTTATATAGTCAAACTCTAATGTGTGAAATGACAAAATGTGCCTAAAATATAAAATTACAATAGGGCCAAATGGTAATTTATCAAATGTGGCTGCTTGGAATCAAAAATTAACAAAAACACAGGCCGAAAGCAATTTATGCAACAAATTTTGGCTAGTATAGCGAAATTTCGCCTATGCTAGCTTAAATTCGCTAGCCTGTTTGGGAATTTACAAGAGATATGAAAATGAGAATTTCACATGAACAGACTTTCATACATGGAATTTCATTAGTCAGCTAAAATTTCACATAGCTTAAAATTTCATTATCCTAGCTTAAATTTTTCGCTTTATGATTGTGAAATTTTCGCGAATCCTAGCTCTAAATTTTCGCGAATCATAGCCTAAAAATCCCCCGGATCGCCTCCGCTATACGCATCACTTCCCTCGCACTTTATTCATCACTTCGCTTCAATTCTTCTCAACTGATTCGACATTTCATCGCCTTTAGCTTGGTGAAATTACTCGAGGATTCTCAGATTCAAAGACTAATACAGCTGCTTGGCTTCGACCGAAGTTCTCAAGGCTCAAAACTATCCAAAACTATCTTCAAACAAATCAAGCTATGGATATGTACATGACAATTGGTTTAATTCATATGGATTAGTGCGCACAAAGCACTCAAAACCCATTGAATAGAGCCTGCACAGTACTTTTAAACTAATCAGCCACCTTTGGGTGTAGCACCACCAGCGGAGTTTCACCAATCTTCTCGAGAAAAAGTCAGTCTACTATTTGGCAAGGGAATAAGCTTATCTGATGCAATCGTGGTCAATAGAGTGTTTAAGCTAATAGATGCATACAAAGAGCAATTCAGGGTGTTATACCGAGAGTCAAATTATGAGTTGATTTTAGAGGAGCTGACCGATGGAAGCACACAATGGACTAGAAATGAAAATCAAGAGGTGATGTCCTTCTGGAGGACATGGCTCAAGGAAGTAGCCAAGGTGTGGTTTTACTTCGTGTCTTCGAAGTTGGTGCACTCAAAGCACCTTTCCACGATTGGAACAATGCATTGCTTACTTATGCCATTATCAAGGGGTATAAATTCAACTTAGGAAAGGTGATTTAAAATTCCATCTTGGAATTGGCATATCACAAGGTAATCACTCATTCATCCCTGATCACAAAATTATGCAAAGAGACGGAGGTTCATATAGGGGAAAATGAAGAGAAATGCCCACCAATGCAGCCTCTACATTACCCAAGAAAGAAGATAACAAGCTCGACGAGGCCTAGCATTCCTAGGAGAGGAAGAGAAGGAAGAGACTAAAGTTAAAGAAGATAATATGAGAATCGGGCTAAAGATGAAGTCCCAACAGTGAGGAGAAAGAAGTAGAAGAAGAGACACCATAGGCTAAGGTTGATTTGATTCATGAGAGGATGAGTTGTATGGCCTCGATTATATATGAGGAGTTTACAGACTACTTGGAGGGTAACTATCACCTGCATAAAGACAATGCCTGATTTTTTGCAAGGATGGATGCACTAGCTCATAAGCAGGAGCTTCAAAGTCAGAGAGAGGAAGCCAACACAAAGTATTTGGTGAGCTTGATGGCCTACTATTATGGCTCATCCTCTCAATCAACGATGCCTCTAGTGCCTCCTCCTCCAATCGAGTTCCCATCATGGCCACTACCGACACCACCATCACCATCATAGGAGTCAGACGATGACATGTCATAGAGTTTATGAGGGGAGTTTTCTTTCTATCTCTCTTTTATACTGTGGACATTATTTTTACATTAAGCTTAGGGGTATTGGGCATTTTGCCCATTTTTGGACATGATTTTACTCTCTCATTAGATTTCTCTAAATTTTTATCGTGGATTATCTCTTTCTCCTCATATCCCTTATTTAGACATACTTTGAATATTGAATTAGGAAATCTCCTTCTCCTCATATCTCTTCTCCTATGAAAAACATGAAACTCATTTTTGGTTTGTTTGTTTAGTTTGAGTAGTTACTTTATTTGGTTTGTTTTGTTTTGTTTTAGTATATATGATTATTTCGATCATAATATGTCAGACTATCATGCTTAGTATGCTATTCTTGTGGATATAATTCATGATCAATAATACCTATCACTTGTTATGCTTGAATGATTGGAGAACATTAAGTTACCATCTAGTTGCTACATTGTGATCTTGGTTGCATATGTTAAAACCCATAAAATGTTGAAAATTTCAAAAAGGCATAAACTTATTTTTTTTTTTTTTCTTGTGGGGCAATGGTGTTGCCAATGATGAAAAATGATTGGATTTTTCTGTTATATGAAGAAAACTAGAGATAGTTGCACTTTAAAGAATAATATGTTGACTATTGAGTTATGAACTTAGCCATATGTCCTTATGTTATGAAACACTAGTCATATTCCCCTTAAGGGTCAATAATGCAAGATTTAGGGAAGAATTAGGTGATCATCATATATTATGATCTCCTAAGAATCTAGAACTCATTCAATTACCATTTGAGGAGAAATCCTAGGTAACACAATAATTAGGAAATTATATAGGCCATCCTCTGATCGGGTTTGCAGCCTTTTTTAGCTAATCGATAGTCGTAATCAGGTTTTGTATTGCACTACGTGAAGTACAAGTATACGCTAAGTATAGTAATACAAAGGGTACTTTATTGTGACAAAGATCGATCCAATGTGGGAGGAAATGAGATGAGGTACCAAAATTCACCTACATCTCTAATATCCAAACAGACAATTGTGATGATTTGAGCAAAAATCTAAATTGAATTACTAAATTGTAAAACTAGGAATTTGATTACGCAAGTTAAGGGTTTCTCAAGATAATGAGGTTCTAACGCTTTGCAATAATTAGGTAATCCACTTATATCTGAACCAAAATCTTATTCTATTGTTTCATGAGAGAGTTCTCCAAGGCGGTTCTTAACTACTTTAATTACGAGCCTCTCTTAAGATCAAGTAACCTACCAACAAATACTAGGTTTCTTGCTTCTTAGCTCAACCCCAAGCACTAGTAGTGCCTTAAGTCCCCAGTGTTAGGGATAGTGCCCTGTAAAGCATGAATTTATACTTATGTTTTATGAAATTAATAAAAGTGTCGATGGTTACATTTACCTATTTAGTATAATGTATGAATGAAACGTTTAAAATCTCAGATGATAATGTAACCGTAACCCCAAAGTATACAGCGACATGAGAGGATCGAGGTTATGGATTATAATCATATTGTCCGTATTAAACACCAGTTTGGGATCTTCAAATTAAATATTATCATGTGATTAGTGCCCGTGCGCTATTTTCGAGTCTCTTATTCAAGATAGGTTTTCAGAGTGCTTTTGCGCACTAATCATATGTGAATTGCTTTAATTATTGGTGTGCATGTCCACTTAGTGCTACTGATTTGTTTTCGAGATTGTTTTGGGTAGTTTCGCAGGTCTTGGGAACTTCACACAGTTTCATTCTTATTGGTGCTGAAGTGTGAGAATCCCTGATTTTACCGTCGGTGGCGATGAAATGTCAAGATGAAGTGAAGAATTGAAGGCAAATGATGATAGAAACCATGCAGGAAGCAATGCATGAGGCAACACCGAGGAATGGTGAATGCGACCATATGCATTGCGAAAATTTCAAGAAGGATTGCGAAAAATTCTGCATCCATAGCGAAAAATTCTCAATCCTATGAAATTTTAGCTATGCCTACCCCGCCATGCTAGCTGAAAATACTGTTCATGTGTTTTGAATTTCGCTATTCCTGTAATTTTCGCTATTCTAGCGAAATTTCCCGTGATGAATAAAATGGCCGCCTGTTTTTAATGTTTTTGATTCCAAACCCACTCACGTTTTGATTAATTACCATTTTGTCTATTTTAATTTCATATTTTAGCATTTTGTCATTTCACACAATGGGGGGTTGGCTATATAAGCTCCCTTACAACTTTTGGTAGAATCCTAACTTTCCATTTATGCAAGCTTTCCGTCGCTTTTCATTTTAGGGTTTTATTTGGCTCTCTTCTCTCTCCTCTTTCTTCATTTTCTAGTCGCTAAACACACCCTCGAGGATGACAACTCAAGGGATGCTCGCTGCCTTAAAGCCTTGGAAGAGAGGGTTGGTAGCTTGGTTTCTCAGACTACCGCAGTTGTCCTCATGCTTTAAATGAGATACGTGCACCGCATTATGGTTCCAAACTTTCCAAACTATGGTTTAATGCCATTTAATGTCTTTCTTTTCGTCAATACTTGGTTATGGGTTTTTAGGTTCAAATAAGATTCTTTAATTTTGGTAGATGCACTGACATTCTCTTTAGATGTCATTTATGAGCCATTGAAATGAGGTTAAATGCTGTGGTTTCAAACTGACCGGGACATTGAATGTCAGTATTTGATTTGACTCAAATAGGAGTGGTTCTAGGGTTAGGTTCTATAGCTAAATAAAGATCTTGTTTTGGCTTTGACTATATGTCATTAGCCCTAATGCGAGGAAATAACCCGAGGACACTTTAATACACCCATGTTATCAAGCTAGTGACCCAAACCTTCAACGTTACCATTTCACACTTTCAGTTTAAGCTATTTCAGTTATCCAGTGAACAACCAACTCCCCTGTTTTTAACCAAATCCAAAAATCCAAAACAAAAGTCTCACCATTTTCAAACACACGCGACCATTCGTGGGATGAAACCCATCCCCGTGTTCGACTCCTAGATCGCTTATACTGCGCAGCTTGACTACTAGCAGTGAGAGGAGTATAGGAAACAAATATTGTTGATTCCGGATCACCCCATCGTGGCACTAATCAAATGCAGGCGCCGCTGCTCGGGATGGTGCCAAACTACTGATGATAGTTTGACATGTAATTTCGTGAATCCACATTACAAGTGTCGCGGACCTTATAAATCCTTTTTGAATCATTTGCTTTAACCGCAAATTTTCTACTTGGCGCTAATGCTTTTGTTTCTTATAGTCGCAAGCACTTTGTTTAAGCTTAACCCAAGTAAGCTTCGTTTCAGGTTCCTCGTCGTGTCTAATTTTCAGGTAAATGTGTTGCGCACCATCGATAGAGACACTTCATGTAGATTGCAAGAATCGCACACCAGCTTGAGCAAGGCTGTGAAACCAGTGTACAATAATAAAGGATCAAATGGATCCTCTAACGAAGAACAAGAAAGCCTTAGAACTAAAGGAATCCAACAAAGATACGTAGATCAATGAGGGATCACATACACTCCTAAGAAGGCTCCTTCCCTGATCATACCTCATTGATGTAGCAAAGGGAGACCCATTTGGTGCCCCTATTTACCATTTCATGGTATGGAGAATGAAAATCCATACACTCATATCCGGGATTTTGAGGAAGTACGATAACCTTTAAGGAAGGTACACTGGACATGGATTTGTTAAAGTCAAGGCATTTCCATCGACCTCAAAAAAAGACAAAGCCAAGATATATCGACCCACTGAGACCTTAACCATCGGTCGGGCGTGAGTCGCGAAAGCGTACTTTAAAGAAATTCTTCAGTGCTCACAAGACCAATAATTTCAAGAGACAAATCTACACATTTGCTGCCCTCGACAATTAGAGGTTCTACCAATGCTGGGAGAGGTTCATGGAGACCATCAAGAAAGTCATTCACATCATGGTTTCGACACTGATGCTTGCAAACCACTTCTACGGTGGTATGTCCTCACCATGAAGCGCCTTAGAAACAATGTGTGGAGGGGACTTTCTGAGCAAGCACCCGATGAAGCCATGGATTTTGAATTATGGTCAAACTTCCAAGGATGGATGAGCCAAACCCAAGGGAAGTGGAGAAGATGAGACCCTCAGCCCACCAAAGGGGAGGAATTTCTGTACTTTCGGAAGACATGGAAATGAAGGCAAGAATATCAACCCTAGCTAGGAAGGTGGAAGAGCTAGAAGGAAAAGGCTCCATGAAGTGCGCAAAGGATCGGTGTAACACGCATGTGCCAACCCATGCATCAATTGTCACCCCACCGTCCATCCAGAGAACACTATCCGACCCCTCAACAAGATCAGCGCCTGAACACGCTAATGTCGTGGCCAACACAAGCCACAACCTAACGTCCCATACGTAATACGCGACAGAATCTCCAAATTCGGAAGAATCACCCTAACCTCTCGAAACCTAACTCTCGCTTATGTGCCCCCGTGCCAAATATCACTGTTCCTCATCTCAACCACAAATGCTACCACCATCTTCCTCCTCCCTCAGGAACAAAGCCGTATTGAATTTGAGCAAGGTGGTGGAGGCAATTTTGCGGGAGGAACAAAAGGGATCAACGTACAATTGGCACAAAGAATTGATACTGGGGAGTACACGAACAAAAGAATAGATGGGCTTCGAGCACCCAATCAAAAAATTGACAACCCGCAAAGATTCAATCACAAAGATCAACAATTTGTTGAGACAGGAGAGAGAAGGTTCCTTCCCAAACATTGCCAAATCCAAAAGGAGTCCATGAAGTAGGCTCATCTAGCAACTGATGGATGAAGTGAAAGCTATCATCACTCTGAGGAGTGGAAAAGAGATAGAGCAACCAGTGCCCATAATCTAGAAGAAACATGCAAGGAAAAGGAAGCTGAGTCTGAAAGGGTAATAATCAGTGAAGATCCAGTGAAGAAAAGCATGCCCCCTCCATTTCTAAGCACTAAGAGGCAAGAAAAAATCCCAAACCAAGCCAATTGAGGTGCGGGCGCGCTTAAGGTAACATTCCAAATTACTTGATACGACAAGCGTCCCAACTTATGCTAAGTTCTTAAAGGACTGCGGCACTGGGCTGGAAAGCGGTTGCATTGAAAGAAAGCCTCAACCTAGCAAGTCAATGCCATAATCCAGCAAGACCCAGCCAAAACACAAGGATCCGTGATCCCCGCCACCTACCAACATTGGTGGGACTTGCAGCGACAAAGCACTATTAGATCTGGGGGGGCCGTTGTAAAACCTACCGCCATACTCGGGAAGGTATAAGCAAATAGGTCAGGAGCTCAAACCTACCAACATCACTTCATCAACATCGACGTTGAAAACTTCTAAAGGAATAAATAGGATGTCTTAAAGGTAGACAAATTCTACTACCCAAGACTTGTAGCTTGATACCGAAATAATAGCAAGTTGGCCCAATCATGTGCCAATTATCCGGAAGACCATTTTAGCCACGCCAATGCAAACTAATAATTACGAAATGAGCTGCGTACCACATTTGGCAACGTGACATCGAGCTCAATATTTTTCACTCGAGAACAAGCACAAGCTAAAGGGAAAATGACAATCAAGGGATTGGTTTTAACCCTCATTCGCTGACCTAAATGCGCAGGCTCCAAATGTCCATAAATCGCAAGAATCAAGCAAGGAAACGAACAATCAGCGAGGATCAATGCTTTAGTCATTCCCCGCAGAGTCAATAACACCCTGGCACCACCAAGGAGAAGAAAATCAACAAGAATGGACCAAGCATGGAGGCTGCAGCACAAGCCACTGTCGGGGTCAAGGAGCTCCTCCTCCTTGACCCTCCATGAGTAAATCGGGTTGAAATCGAATGGCCTGCGTCCATTGAAACCAAACTGTACCAAAATTCTTGTTTTTGCTTTAAAATTGGTCAATTTTCATAGTATGCTATTTTTAGTAGCTCTTTAGTGCAAATTCTAATTTTAATTTTATCTTATTTAGTTTATGTTAAAAATAATAATAATTTTTTATTTTTGTTTTTAATTTGCCTAAATCAAATTTTTTTTTTTTTTTTTTTTTTTCATCTCACAGTAACTGGGGTTGCAAAATTTCGCCAAAATGGCGAAATTGGTCATCGTGGGTTTCCTTGGCTTTGAGACCCTTCAAATGGCTTCAACTGATTTATACGAAGAGGGGGCGCAAAGCGGATGACCATTCATCTTCATTTCCCATTATCCTCCCATGCCTCCTAGCCGTGTGCCACCACAGGCCCCGCTCCGCTCTAGCCTCGGCCAGCAAGCAGGAGTGCCCCGTGCCCTATCTCCCAGCACTGCCGCCCCAAAGAAATTGGCCTATCACGCCTCCTGGCCCCAGCAGAGCGCACGTCAGTCTCTATTCCTTCGTCCCTATCAGAAATTCGCCTCCACTTATACCGAGCCCGGTACGTACTGAGCCCCGGGTTCAAACCCGAGCCCTACCAAATGAGTGTGCTCAAGAAGCAGCACCGCCACTCCTACCGCGGCGCCCCGTCATTCCATGCACTCTCGACCGCAAACATGGTTCAGACCGGTGGTTACCGCTCAGCCTGTGGTCGATTTAGCACCAAGAGATGGAAGAGCCAGCACTTCAAACAACCCGCAGCGTCCATTCTTCCGCCTTCACACGGACACAAAACTCTCGCAGCTGGGCCCCGGGCCATCGCCCTCGAGGAGCCTCGTGGATCTGCCGTGAGGTATCGACGAGACGGACCCCTGCCCTTCCCTGCCTTAGAGACGATGCAGAGGGCCTTGGGTTCCTCCAAGAGGGTCCTGACACAGTCTCAGGGAGCCCTACATCCCCGGCCCGTGCCATCACCTTCCTAGTCGGGAGGAGAGCTCATCGCCCCATCTATCACAAATTTCGAGGATTTAGAAGGCCAGCCAAACACCGGGACCCCGATTCCGGAACGGATCCGCGCGACGTGGACTCCAGGAGTCATTCTACGATGTGCCAAAGATTGACCGTCGACCCACTGGGCTCGCAGGACTCCACGAGGCCTAACACGCAGCATTCCCTCGTCGCCGTCACGACCGCGGCGCCGACATCCCCGCCAGCTTCGCCTACCACCTATGACTTCCCTGGGAGTGCCGAGTCTCGCTGAGTCTGTCTCACCATTGACGACCGTCCGAGTACCCGAAATGGCTGCGACATTTCAGCCGCAACGCTGCCAGCCTGCCACCTGAGATACAAAGAGTGGCCCCAGCCATCGCAGAGAGAGATGGTCCGTTGCCTCGCTCGAGATACTACGCGACTAATACTTCCCAGAGGCGCCCCGCCAGATGTCTTTTCAGGGACTTCACCCGCCTCCGACCAGCCTTGTTCCTCAAGCATAAAGACTAAGGTTCAGCCGTTAGGATTTATACTCGAGGTCTGTGACCGATCTCGTAGGGATTCTCGGCTCACCCTCTCGAGTCAATATGACCGCCCACGCACTTTGAGGATAAGGTCCACCGCAAGGGCCCCGGTCTGCCGAGGGTTTACCATCATGGATGTCGCGACCGCCGAGCCAGTCCCGGGAGCACGGATTCCCGAGGAGCCCCGCAGACGAGAGGAGCATCACCGCACCTGTGTCCCGTCCATGGAGCGATCATCGACCATGCCGATCTCTTTTGTTTTCCAAAGAGTGTGGATCGTGAGTGAGGTACTCGTATGAGATACAGAGGGACTTCGAGGGTGAGGATCCTGTTCCCCGAGGCGGAGGTGAGCGGAGAGAGCTCCGCTCATGACTTTTATCTCCTCCGTCTCCCACTTCCACCTCCTTCCGCCGCCTCGCTGACACCGGCTCGGGCCCCTTCATTTACAAGCCAGAGCGCCCGAGCATGTCTATGCCGCCCCGAGGAGTCACGTTGCGGATGTCGTCACGCTTGCTACTACACAAGCATCGCCGGGATCTCACGGCCGCCCGAGCGAGGCCAATGGCGGGGAAGCACAACATGCCATGCTTCTACGTGATCATGAGCCACCTCGATCTCTCGCCAGCCTACACGAGATCGGCCCACGCCAGCAGCCTCCCGACATGCGCAGCACTCGCAAAGAGCCTTCAGATCCACCAAGACATCCACCACCACCGCTGAGAGGTGGTCACATTCCTTCTCTAAATTTTCCTATCCAAACAGGCATGTTTATACTTTGGTTAGGAGGAAAAGCTAGAGTTGTGGAGTGTCTTCTATCATATTTTGTAATTTGCTGCTTATCAACTCCGCTTACTCATTTGTATATATATCTTATGTATTAGCCAATAGTAGTAAAGGATACTTTTTGTGGTTATGATTAGCTATATTAAGCATGTATTGTTCATTTCGTTATATCAAAAGTCAGCATATTATTTACAAGCTTTACTACACTTTTGCAAATCACTTTTGTTCCTATATTTTGTGTTTTTCTACTTCGCCTTTAGTTGAAAAACTAAGCCCTATATGATACCTAATGATAGAACAATTTGGGCTGCATGATTTAGTTTTTCGGGTCAATCAAGTTCCAACATATTCAACCTTGAACATTCCCTCTTTAAATTAATTCACACACTCGCACACCGAGTCACAAAAAGGTTGAGAAGCTATATACCCTTTCCACCTTGCAAGCCTGGGCCTTAGGACCTCGCCGTGCGACCCATAATAGGCTCAGGAAAGACCCATGGCGAACACCAAACGAGTCTTCCAAATGAAAAGAAAAGAAGAAGCAAAAAGAAAAAGAAAAGAAGAAAAGAAAATAAAAGCCGTAATGTTACTTGAAACCCGAACACCTGGCCCGAGGGTATATACGGCGAAGTCTGGCGCCCTAAACCTTAACTGTCAGGAGTCATCGATTTGTAAGGTTCGCTACACTGTGGACGGCAGTTTAGCGTGTCAGAGGTGCTTAATTATCGAAGCCATTCGACTCCGGTGAAGCCCGCAGAGTTTGTGGTAAAGGGATCTTTTCGCTTGACGCCTAAACCTTAATTGGTCAGAGTCATCTGCGGACCCCCATTACAATTTTAATTTCTCAGCGGTTTTAGTTTTAGCATTGTAATCTGCATTGCAATTAAGGAATTAATAAGAGTGTAACTAGTCCTATTTAGGTTGGTCAACAAAATTAAAGGCCATGGCAAGAGCTAGTCATGTAGGGAATAGCTTTGCAATTTATCAAGCTCAAGCAAAAAGTTACCTTAGGAACAATTAGATTTCGTGGGAAGTTCAAAGTTGACTTTGAATCGAAGGCCGCCTAAAACTAGTTCTTATATGGTTTTTGTTCTTTCATGTCGGTTTTCGTACAAGGGTGTAAATTGTTCATTTTAAAGGTAAAGCCTATCTAGACATACACTTTTTGAACCATATATACTTTTTGTAAAAGCACATGCATACCTTTATTGCTATGATCGCTAAGGGACTGGGTAACGTTGCTTTGGCTGGGGGCGTGATTAGTGCCCAAAAAGTGCCATTGGTTCTCATTCAAGATAGATTTTGAGTGCTTTTCAAGTAATTAATCTTACAGAATTTAAGCCTATTGTCGCGTGCATGTCCACTTAGCATAATGATTTGTTTTTTCGAGTTTTTTTGCAGTCTCAAGCAGGTCTCGTGAACTTCAAACAAGAAGCTTGGCTTATCAGGTCGAACGTGAGAATCGATGATTTCACTAAGCCGAGGCGACAAAATGTCAAGAGATGAAGTGAAGAATTGGAAGGTAAAAATGATGAAGAAAAACCATGCAGAAGCAAATGTAGGAGGCAACACCGAGGAATGGTGGAATGCACTCGCTATGCATCGCGAAAATTCCTCGCAGATTGCGGTGGCTCTCATAAGGATTGCGAAAAATTTCAATCCCAGCGAAATTTCGCCATGCCCAAATTTTCGCTTGCTAGAGAAATTTCGCTATGGTAGCGAAAATTACTGTTCATAACGAAATTTTGAATTTCGCTATTCCTTGTAATTTTCGCTATGGTAGCGAAAATTACTGTTCATAACGAAATTTTGAATTTCTCAATATCTTGTAATTTTCTTCTTCTATGCTGAAGTAAATGACAGCTAAAATGGTTGCCCTATGTTTTTATGTTTTTGATTCCAAACTACTGACGCTTTCATTAATTACAATTTTTGTTCTTATCAGAATTTCATATTTTAGGCATTTTTGTCATTTCACACAATGGGGTTGCCTATATAAGCTCCCCTACAACTTTTGTAACCCTAACTTTCCATTTATGCAAGCTTCCCACGTTTTCATTTTAGGTTTTATTTTGCTCTCTTCTCTCTCCTCTTTCTCTCATTTTCTAGTTGTCAAACACACCCCTGAGGGATGACAACTCAGCGGATGCTTCATGCTTCCCAAAGCCTCTAGTTATGAGGGTTGCTAGCTTGGTTTGGGGCTACCGCAGTTGTCTCATGCTTTAAATGATGTGCACGCATTTATGGTTCCAAACTTTCCAAACTATGGTTTAATTCCATTTAATGTCTTTCTTTAGGTCAATACTTGTCATGCTTTGTGTGGTTCAGCAGAATTTTAATGGTAGATGGTAATCGATATCTCTTAGATGTCATTTACGTGCCATTGAAATGAGGTTAAATGCTGTGTGGTTTCAAACCTGACCGACATTGAATGCTTAGTATTTGATTTGACTCAAATAGGAGTGGTTCTAGGTTAGGTTTTATACTAAACAAAGATCCTAGCTTTGGCTTTGACTATATGTCATTAGCCCTAATGCGAGGAAATAACCCATGACACTTTAATACCCCCATGTTATCGCGCTAGTTGACCTAAGCCTTCAAGGTTACTATTTCACTTTCGGGGGCTTTAAGCTATTTCGCTATCCAGTTGAATAACCAACTCCACTGCTTTTAACCAAACCAAAAACCAAAACAAAAGTCTCACCATTTTCAAACATTAATGCGAATCATTCGTGGATGAAAACCCATCCCCGTGTTCGACTAGATCACTTATATCAAGTAGTAGCCTTGACTACTAAGTAAAGAGGGAGGAGTATAGGAAACAAATATTGTTGGATTCCGATCACCCTACTGCGGGTATACGAATCAGGCGTCCGCTTATCATTTCGAATGAAGTGACTTTAACCCGGTCACAATGTGGCGACATTAAAGTCGAGGCTCCATATATAATAAGATTATATGTGATGTGACTCAAGGCGCGCCAATTCTTTAAATACCGCTTGTCTCAAGAATTCAAACGCTTAGATGATCATATGCGCATCGGGCCCCTAACCCGAGTAGTCATGTAATTCTTGTTTATGTGAACTGGGCCTTTTGAGTCATGGGTTAAAGCCCGTTATGAAATGGTCCCAATACTTGTGTCTTGGAGGCTCATTGATGTATGCAGCTGGGAATGTGAACTATGGAAATGGAATCCAACCCTTCCTATGGAAGCTCGGATGTTAGCCCTTTGGCAGCCGCACTGAACCGAACAAACTTGAGCGCCGAATTTATAACAGTTTATAAATTAACCTGCTCACTAGTGATTAATGAAACTTAAGGATCAAGATATAATTAGAGGGGCAAAACGGTAATTTCACCCAACTCTAGTTATGAACCACTTCTTGGAGGATAGAACTGCATGTAATGATTAAATCAATGGACACTCTAAATTTTCGAGTAAAATCGATACTATAAGGACAAGAGTTCAATTTCAAGTTTTTAAGGGAAGAACTCTCAATTAATAAATTAAAATACTGATTAAAGAGTTTAATTAATTATTGAATTTATTGAGCTTGAAATTACAAGTCCAAGGTCCCAATTCCACCTCCTATATTACTACAATGAATCTATCTATGATTTGGAATAAATTGCACTCGTAGTAATTTAAAATGATGATTATTTTAAATTACAAATAACAATTAGTTGTTATTTAAATTCGAATTTAATTCGCTTGCTCATTGAATAAGGAAATAATCCGTAAAGGGTAATAATGATTTGAATTAAGTTGTTATATAATTAATCTGCTTCCTTATCTCGATAAGGATTTGAATTAAATTTTTAAATATTATTAATTCATTTCTTATTTTGATAAGGATTTGAATTTAAGAATATTAAATATTATTAATTGCTTCCTTATCTCGATAAGGATTTAAATTTAAGAATATTAAATATAATTAATTCGCTTCCTTATCTCGATATGATTTAAAACGCCTATAAAAAACTCAAGCAGAGGTATATTTCCGTGGTGGTCGTCTCTGAGAGAAGAGAAACCAAAAGAAAAAAGGAAAAAAGGAGTTTTTTTTCAAACCCTAGTTTCCTAGAGAGTCTCTTCCCTAAAGGATCCCTGTCTCATGTGCTGAGCACGCAAAGGTAGATCTTAGGCGTAAAACCTAGGAGTGCATTGCTCCGCATCCAATCGTCACGCCTACACACCCTGGCCAAGGAGGGCTACCAAGACCCTCAAAAGCGCGGAGTCATTTCAACCTTACTAGCCAACAAATCTCCTATAACAAGAATGTGTATAGATCCGATCTTCACCTTTGATATTAATATGTGTTTCGCATGGGTTCCCCGCGAAAAATAAGATTTTCTAGAAAAATTCCTTAAAACATAATTCCACAAGGCTTTGATTTTATTTCCATCAATCGTATCAGAGTGGTCCATGTAAATGCATATTAATATTTTTTTATTTGCTTAAGAAAATTGCTTTCTTGATTCATGCATGAGTGGGCATTTCCTTGCATATTTTAAATGTGATTATTTGTGTTTGTGTATGGATGGATGAGGTCAAGTAATTATATGGTGTTTTCGGGTTAGGTTTTTTTATTTTCCCTAGATTCGTAAGCCATTAATGGCATAGGATTTTTTGTAATTTTTTTGTATTATCAGGACCTGAACACAACTGCTCGACAAGATGGAGCAGCTTTGGGAATTATGTAATTGCAAGAAGCCCATTATGTAATTTAAATAATTTTTTCCCAATTTTTTTCCAAAGGTTGTAATTATTAGAAATACCCAAAACACCCGGCCCGCCTTTATTTATTTATTTACTTGATGTTATCAAATGTATGAGATGCAATTCGAATAACATGCCTAGTTATTATAACATGTCATACATGAATGCCCACCATATTGTATCATGCATACTCATCCTTTAAAACATATTCTATTATGAATGTTTGTTTATTTGCTACTCGAATAAATTAAATAATGGATATAGTTTAATAGTTAAACTTGGTAATTTCCCAATTTAATATTAATTGGGCTTGCGCTAAGTAATAGTTAGCCTATTTAACTCAGATTATTCCTAATTTTAATAAATACTTGTATTTTAAAATATGGTAAATAAACAATAGGCCCAAATAAGTTTGGACTTAAAGAAGTTAATTAGGCCCTTTTCACTATGTAGCCAGTTTACCTAAACCTGTTAGCCCAATTAGATGGGATTAGTTTTAACTAATAAACCTAGGCCCAATTAGAGATTGAACTCTCTATACGTTCATTTAATTTAATAGAATTATCTCTATCACCTAGTGGTTAATTATATAGATATAATACTCTATAGGATTATAAAACATATGATGCTTTAAGTAACTAGAAAAGACATAAGTTTAAAATATTGAGCTGGAGAAGGGCATGTGACAATGTGCCCCTACTATCTGTACCATTAGTCCAACATCGTGAGGATTTAGGTGACGCCAGTTGACGCCTTGATTACGTCCTTCCCTACGAGGTGTCCAATTGGCTAATATCATCGCGCACTCCTTCTCGATGTGGCTCGATGATTTATTCCAAGATCGACCTACCCTACGGCGCAATCTCAAGGTTGGCAGGAACCCTAAACGCATGGGTCACATTCTAAGAAGATACAATTAAACTAAGTAAACGATTTCTGACCGAAATAAAGGTAGTTAATAAAATGAGGGTAATACAGATATTTGAGTCTCATTTATTAATTTGAGATAGTCTCAAATTTAATTTATAAATAAGATGACCTACTCCTACTACGATACATATTAATTGTAGTTAACTTACTTCCTGGATTAGTATTCTTGTTTTATGTGTTTTAATTTCTATGCATTCATGCATCACGCTTACTATTCCAAAATATATTGATGTTTCTTCTCACATGTAATAAATACGTTTTTTATTTAATTAATTTCAATAATAATGTCTCGCTTAAACCCCCATAATTGCTTTACTAATGAATGAATCCTTTAACCTAAGCGATAATTTTATAAAGTGGAAAAGTAATACATTATTTCGCTGTCTGCGAGAACAATAGATTTGTTCTCACTCGAGGAATGTCCTCGTTAACCTACACCCAATGCCGTCCGAGTGTACGAGAACCATATGAACGCTGGATTCGGGGCCAATAACAAATCCCGAAGATATGCACAAAGATGTCGACGCGGCTTAAAGCAAACATGAAAGGATGGAACTGGCCATTGAGATTATGGATTGAAGAATTGAAGGCAGGCGATGAATAAAAGCGTAGGAAGTGATGCAAAGAGCAAAGCGTGAGCAATCCAGGGATTTTCGCTATGATCGCGAAAATTTCGCTGGATTGCGAAAATTTCGCTGGGATTGCGAAATTTTCGCTATGTGAAATTTTCGCTAAGCTAGCGAAATTTCACTAGCTAGCGAAAATTACTGTTCATAGCGAAATTTCTCATTTTCGCTATCTCTTGTAAATTTCGCTAGCATAGAGAAATTTTCGCTATACTAGCAAAATTTACGCATACCGAAAATTGATCAAATTTCGTGTTTTTGGTATTTTGATTCCAACGATCACATTTTGATAAATTACCATTTTGTCCCTATTGTAATTTCATATTTTAGGCAATTTTGTCATTTCACACCATGGGTTGGCTATATAAGCCCCTACAACTTTGTAACCCTAAGTAACTTTTCATTTTTTATGCAAGTTTTCCCGCAGCTTTCATTTTAGGTTATATTTTTCTCTCTTCTATCTCCTCTTTCTCTCATTTTCTTGGCTTCCAAACACCCCCTTTGAGGATGACAACTCAAAGGATGTTTGGCTAAGCCCCCTTTCCTTGAAGAGGAGGGTCACCGGTGGAGGCTCGAGGTAGCTTTCATGCCCTCTCATTTATCAATGCATTTATGAGCATTTAAGCTTCCTCGTATCTCACCTTAGGTTGAAAACTCGTGATCCGTCCGCCACGTGTGTATTTGACGTTTCTAGTGGTTACAAAGGGATGCTTAATCTAGATCCACTGTCATCCACTCTACTGCTCCTGTCATTGCCGTAAAGTCAGCTCTTCGAGGCCATAAGCACACCGGTTAGTGGACTCGAATAGCTCACCGAATGCCATATCTCATGAGGAGTAATTTAGTGGTTTAGGTTTGGGGTACAACCAAGGTCCTAGCTTGGGAAACGACTTATAGGTCATTATCCCCAATGCGAGGAAACAAAACCCGAGGGCATGAATACACCTTAAAATCCAACTAAGACCCAAACTTCAAGGAGTCTTTTCTAAAATTTTTAATTTATAGCGCTTTTACAACCATCCAACCCACTATTTTGAACAAAACCCAAAATCCAAAGAGAAATACCATTTTCAACTCAACTCCGCACTTCATTCTCACGAAGAAACCCATCCCCGTGTTCGACCCTAGACCGCTATAAGTAATCGGGCAGAGTTTGACTACTGAGTGTGGAGGAACATAGGAAACAAATTTTGTCGATTCCGATCACTCCTACCGCGCACGACCAACGGCGCCATTACGGATGGTGCCAAACTACGACATGAGTTGATATGTACTTGTAATCCACATGCGGTCGTGAATCTTTCAAATTCTTTATGAATTTATGTAGGAACCGCAAGTTTTCACTTGGTACCATCGTGACCGTTTTTATTTTTTACAACTATTTTTGTTTTCGCTAACACCGACCTTTTCGTAAGTTTTGAGCAGTTTCATTTTGTGTCATTTTTGTATATGTGTTTACGCAAAGATCGATAGAGGAAGACTGTGTAGATCGTGAAAGAGTGAGTGCACTGGTTGAGCAAGGCCGAAATTCGGGCAGTACAAAGGGACCAAAACGGATCCTCTACATGAGGAACAACAAAGCCATCAGCAAGCAGCTCCTATGAATCCAACAAAGATACAAAAGCCTATTTAGATCACATACACCCCTCCCAGAAGGTTCTTCCCGCATCATACCTATCGCGAGGATGTAGCTGAGATCTACCTAGTGCCCCTTCTTCCTACATTTCATGGTATGGAGAATGAAAATCCATATTCACATACGGGATTTATAGCGCCATAACTTTAAGGAGGGTATAACCGGAGCATATGGAATCGCTTAGTCACTGCATTCCCTCGCAACCTCAAGGGACAAAGCCAAAATATGGCTCAATTCACCGAGGCCGAGAACGACAGAAATCGAACTTCAAGCTGAAGCTTCTTGAAGAAATTCTTCAGCCGCAACCAAGACCAACAGCTAAGAGACAGACTACACTTACCTCTACTTAGACATCAGAAATTTATCAAGGTTGAGAGGTTCATGGATTCCATCAATGCATGTCCCCACCATGGTTTTGATACATGGATGCTAGTGAATCATTTCTATAATGGTATGTCCTCTCGCCATGAAGCAAATCGCTAGAAACTATAAAGGGAGGTGATTTTTGAAAAAAATCCATTAAGGCATGGATTCTTTGAATTATGCGGCTGAAACCTATTCGACAACCGAATCCAAGGGAAGTCGAAAGAATGAAGCCTTCACTCCACCAAAGGGAGTGATTTGATGCTCTTTCCGAGGATATGGAAACGGAAGCAAGAATATCAACCCTGAAGCAGGGAAGTTATTACGGAAGAACCTGAAGGAAAAGGCTCCATGAAGTGCAAGCAAAGGATCGAAAATATCGCATGTGCCAACCCATGCATCAATCGCCACCCACCGTCCATCCGCTAAGAACACTATCCGACGCCCCCAATAAGGACGGATGTCGTGAGCATGCCAATGTCGTAATGGCAAGCCACAACCTAATGCCCATAATGCAGAATAATGACAACTCCAATTGGAAGAATCACCTTTCAATCTCTCCCGAAAACCTAATCCTCGCCTATGTGCCCCGGCAAAACAACGCTTTGTTCCTCATCTCAACCACAGCCATCATCATCCACTCTCCCGCTGGAATGCTTTCATATTGAATTGGAAAGGTGGTAGGCACTCAGGAAGCACAAAAGGGGATCAACGACAATTGGCACAAAGAATTGATACTCGTGAAATTTATTAATCGAATAAAAGAATAGATGGCCTTTAGAGCAATCTTAATCAGAAAATTGACAACCTGCATTATTCAATCACAAAGATCAACAAATTGCTGGAGATACAAGAGGGAGGAAGGTTTGATTCTGAGCTTGACGTAGGGTGATCCTAATCAACAATATTTGTATCCTGTTCTCCCACGCCGTAGTCAAGCTACCGCATTATAGCAAGGGTCTAGGGCCGAACACGGATGGGTTCTTCTTGAAATGAGAAGTGTAGCTGAGTTGAATGGTATTTCGATTTTGGGTTTTGGTTCAAAAACAAATTGGTCTGATGGTTGTAAACCGTATATAAATTAAAGGAAAATGTAGAAAGTTAAGACTCCTCAAGTCTCGGGTCATTGGATTGGATTTCAAGTGTATTCATGCCCTGGTTTGTTTCCTCATTGGGATAATGACCTATAGTCGCTTCCCAAACCGGACTCGATTCGCACTAAACCTAAACCCTAAATTACTCCCTCGTGAGATATAGCATCTCGCTGAGCATTCAAGTCCCTAATAGCAGCATATGGCCTCAAAGAGGCAACCTACTGCAACTAATAGAGACAACTGGGCGTGGGATGATGCGGATTCAACATTACATCCATCAGAATCATTAAAGCTCGCTAAATACACGGCGAGGTCGATCTAGAGGCTTCAACCTAAGGTGAGATGCAGGGAACTTGATGAGCTTAAAAGTCATCTATTTTTAATCCATTTTCTCGCTTTTGATTTTAACCGAAAAGGAATAATTAATATGCAAGTAAATAAGGAAGAAACTCACCAATTTGTTATTGTGCTGTGGAGTGTGAAAGAAAGAAGAAAAGGGTGAGAAAATGCAAAGAATCACTGAGTAAAATGCAAAAATGGTAAGGTAAATGAAAGCACTGGTAACTAATGCTGCGCTGGGCTTGCATTACCCATTTATGCAGTCGCGACATCGAAAATTTGAAGAAAATTTGATGTGTCGCGAGCAGCATCACAAGCTGTGTGCAACCGAGGACTAACCGTGAGACTTAAGGAATGATGTCGCTGATAACATCGTGATGTGGCGATTTAAGGTCGGCGTCGCGACAAGTGATGGAGGTCATGATAGCTTCGACGCTTATGACAGTTTGAAAGATGAAACTGTTGTGACTTAAGCTGTTGTCGCGACAAAGGACTGACGTCGCGACACCAAAAGCAACCATTTGAAGCCTCCAGAGACATAATCTGATGTCGCGACAAGAGATCGAGGTCGCGACATAAGACTTGCTCAATAAGGTCATAGCCTTTAAGTTGATGTCGCAACAAGATATTGATGTCGCCAAGATCGAAACCATCGCTGAAAGTCGCAAAGATACGAAACATGTCGCGGATACAAGGATCGGCGTCGCCACATCAGAAACGTAACAATTGAAACCCGCGGAGCCATAAGAGTGATGTCGCGACAAGAGATCATGTCGCTGGCATCGCGGACTACCGCCTGAAGATTGCAGCTTTTAAGTTGATGTCATGACAAGAGATTGCCGTCATGACCTCTCAAAACCATCGCCCCAAAGCTGCGTAGATTCAAAGTCGATGTCGCTGGCTAAGAGATTAATGTCGCGTATACTTAGATTTCAAGCCAATAAGGTCAGCTCTTAAGAGTGATGTCACGACAAGAGATCGATATCGCGACACCAGGAACGGTAATTGCAGTCTAAAATCAGAAGACATAAGTTGATGTCGCGACAAGAGGTTGATGTCGCGACATCGGAAACCACGCCTGAAAGTCGCAAAGACGAGTCACCGCCGCGATAGCGGATCGAGGTCGCGATATGCGAAATCACTGCATTGAAGCCTCCAGAGACTAGTTGATGTCGCGATAAGAATCGGCGTCGCGATACGGCTAATGTCGCGACATTGATTCCTTTGTCGCACATAAGATGCTTTCAAGAAAACAAAGGAATGTCATGACTTATTGATAAATGCCGTCGCAACAAGTGCCAAACTAACTGATGTCGCGACAAGTGGATTTGTCACGACCAACGCGAATAATGGCCACACCCACTTGAAACTAAGAATGCATCTAATTAGGGCCCCAACTTTTAACCCCATAGAACACGGGTCGCTACCAAATGTAAGCAAATTTCGCGACTTGAAAGAGAGATCTGGAGTTGCCAAGGCCCTCGTATTTTTTATTTTATTTTTCTTTCTTTTCTTTTCTTTAGTTTTTCGCTTTTCTTTCCATTTTAGTTTAGATTAGATAGTTTGTATTTCGCTCTAATTTGGATTTGAACGTTAGTCAGAAAGGATTTAGCCGAATGCGATTTATATTTTTAAAATTACTGTTCGTTATTTAATCAAACAACTGATCAATGATCCATGGTCCATTCATATATCATCTTGATCACTATGGTATAATCGGCGAATTTAGAAGCCCCGCTTCCATTGAATTGACGTTATTGTCGGGGGGCCAATCTTTCCCGCTCGATTTTATTCATTATAGCCGAACTTCGATGTTAAATCGATCACTGGGTTTTTCAGATCTTGAATTGATCCCAATTTCGCCCTTCAGACCATAACGAGGTTGTTACAAACCGATTTCCAGGAGGCCCTCCGGTGACACGCTGTAGAAGGCATTCCCCGTAGAGTAAGAAACAATTTTGGGAAGGTATTTGAACCCGGGAGTATTGCTGATCTAATGCGCCCAGAGGTTAAATCACATCCTCTTCTCACTAGAATCGAGAACGAGTTGAGCAGTTATTAATTTAAGATACAGAGTTCACCTCAATCGAATAGTGAATCTCGATCCCGTGTTAGCAAGGATCTAATCAAGGAAAGAGTAAGCCATTCTAATTTCGAGGGTGAGGAACCAAGATAGTGCAAACCCCAATGACTAAATCAAGGAGCTCAGTCCGCACCCATGTCAGGTATGAAGTATCGAAAGAAAATACCCGTATCAAGGCTACTAAATTTGGGGTAGTTATCTCACCTCCGTGTTCGAGAGAAATGCTTAAGGTGAGATGATGAATCATGTGGCTTGAGAGGTCCAGCCACACTATATTAATCCTCGATCTAGTTTCTTAAAGATCCTCGTAGCTCGTAAACAAAAGTTACAAAGATGTATCGAGGGAATTGATTCTTCACAATAGCCGATTATTTAATGTTTCCTTTAGTGATAATCGTTAAATCTAAATTTGTTATTTTGATATTTCACCTTCTAATTCATTTGTTATTCAATCATTTTTCTTTACATCATTATTTTCTACGCCTTTCAAAGCAAAATCTCATTATCGTATTATCGCCCAAATAGTATGGAGCTTAAGTAGTTAAAGGTAGTTGATTTGAAAAAATTCTCGATCTCAGGATCGATATCCGACTTAAGTCCATTTTATTACTTGTCGCACTGCACTTGCAAAGATATCGGATCAAAACCACACGAAAATGGTTTTCTCTTACAAAAATATCTTTTAATCAACGTGATAGTTAAAGAAACTCACACTCAAGTCATGGTTTATTTACCGAGGATTAGACAATAGTCCCTGATAATAAGTCTTAAATTGGAATAGGTGTTTTGATCCATAACAATTTATCGATGGGTCTTAACAAGTTTTATGGCATTATGTCGATTGTATAATAGTCCTTTGGTAATAGTACATAAATTTGTATATGTGTTTCGGTCCCATTAAGTTTTTATGCATACTACCACGTGGGATCGAAGAATTTAGTAAATCAATATTCGTACGAAAAGTTAAGGAAATGCTAATTTGGACATTTTGAAGAAAAGAACAAAAATAGCTTTTTCGCCAAAGGTTATTTTTAGCCAATAACCTTTAACAAACCATATTGGAAAATATTTGTTGACCGTACTAATCCTATTAATGTAAGTGTGTTTCGATTTCAGTGGACAAAAATCTTAATGCATAGGACGCACACTGATCCGATTCCAGTTGGTGGCTACGCACTGGGGAGAACACCTTGCTTCGAGAAAGATAAAGAAGGCGTAAAACTCAACCCATGGCGTATGAGCACGTGGATCGCATCGAAGCACTGGGAGAGCGCCTAGAAGCGGCCTCCAATCATCGATACTATGGAGGACTGAAGCCATATTATTCAAGATGAGTATCAAGAATCAAAGTAAACACTATCGATGCAAATAATTTCAACTTAACCACTAATTACAATGGTCCAAGAGTGCATCGCCATCGGTCATCCTACGTAGAGGATCTAAACGAGTACCCAAAGATTTCTCAGATACAATACAGCAGTTGAACGGCGAGACTAGGAAGTCATCAAACTGCATCTCTTCCCATTCTCTTCCGAGATACAAAGCAGCCTACATGGTATGAATCTACCATAGTGGCTCGTTTGATACTGGAGGAGTTAGTAGAGGCCTACTTAGGTAGATTCTTCCTAGCCCTCACCTCAGAGTATGAGCAGAATCATCAAGCCAAAGATGAAAGCCTGTATGTAGCTTCGGGAAAGATTCAACCCACACGAGAAGATGTCTAATGTATCGATAGATCCGAAGACTCGGGATGGACATTGTATATCATGTCTGGAATGATATATCAAAGGATCATTGATGCTTCATGTCATGGTATCTAAACTAAAAGTGTCAAGAGGCAAGAGCTGGACAAGATCCTATGAACAGTAATATGAAACTCCTTCGAGTTTTCAAGAGGAAGAAGAGAGGAAAGGGGATCATGGAGCCGAAAGCAAGATGGCCCATGGAGGCCAAGTCGATGCCATTATGCACGTGGATGGACAAGCAAGAAAGGGAAGACACACACCGCTCGGGCGAGGATGGAGCAATGAAGAGAGCACAGCTGGGCGGCCGAGTCAGCTGGAAGAACAATTTATGATGTCAAGAGGTTACATCCGTGAGCCAAGAAACTACCATTTCAAACCCAATACTAACTCGCAAGCACATTTATCACCAAGATCGAGGAACCATGAGAATTTCTCATACGCGATGGGCTTCACAAGGCCCAAGGCAATGGATTAACCCCACCAGTGGCTATCATCAAATACCAAGGTTCCAAAGAATGTTGTTAAGGAAATGAACATTAAATGAATATCGTACGAGTGAGGGCCTAATCTTTTTAAGAATAGATGTCGATTTCACGGGGATAATATGAAGTCATGGAACCTCCATGAACAAAGTCAGTAGAATCGTGCCAACCTGTCACTAATTCTCAAATTTTTAACACCACCAATGCATCCCTCAAGAACCGGAGACACAAGTAGGCAAATTCGGCCCCAACTCCCCGCAGTCAGAGAGGAAAGATGCTCTTCCCAAGTGACACAAAGAAGAATCCAGTAAGGATCGCATGGTCATGGCAACCAGAGTGGGAAGGAGTGAAAAGATGAAAGAAAAATGACAAGAAGAAGAATAAGAAAGCCTAAAAGGAAGAAGCACTGAGAAAAAGAAAGAAGGAGTGAACAGGAAGGATACTAAGGTTTAGACTTGCACTCCCATTTCCACAGAGACCCAGATATCAAAAATGAGGAGGCCATAAGGTTTTGAAAACCTTCAGAGCTAGAGATCGCACGCCTTTACGTAAGGTGACTCCGATGCCACTTATGCAAATTTCCCCAAGGACATACCGAAAGCAAGAAAAGAAAGATAGTAAGAAGTGATTGTGAATCTCACCGCTACTATAGCACGTGATAAAGAAAGAATTGCCGTAAAAGATGAAGGATCCTGTGAGTTTACACCTTGCATCACGGGAGGAGTCACCGCAGTGCTCTCTGACTCAGAGCTAGTATAAACTTGATGCCTCTTTCTGTTGCCAAACAATTAAGTTTGGGAGAGTTTATTCCCACCACTATTACTCTTCAAATGGCAGACAAATCGATGGTAAAACCTGAAGGAGTCTTGGAAGATGTGCTAGTGACTGTTGGGAAATTTGTTTTCCTAGTAGACTTCATCATTCTGGACATGGAAGAAGATTCATAAGTACCTGCTTATCGAGACCATTCCCAGCCACGTGAGCGCCCCTTACTGACATGCAAAAGGAGTTCTTACTCCTCGTGGTCGGAGGAAGCCGCCGCTTTAACGTGATCAAAAGCATGCGTAATGTGTATTACGCATGCAGAAAATTGCAAATGTAGTTGATGATGTCTATACCTACAACCCCGATGTTCACAATGATCAGAATGCTAAAATTTTTATCAATGAAAAGAGATAAATTCCTGATATCAAGATGACTACTCCGATCATTCATACAATGTTTCACCGAAACCCGTGTTGAGCCCGGCGTTAAATGACAAAGGGGAAAATAATGAAAAGGGGAAATTCATCAAGAAACCGGGCAAAGAGGGGCTGTTGAAAGAGTCATAAGTCATTTGGAAGTATGCTTACTTAATCACCAAAGAGAAGACTAAAGTGGATTATCTCCGCTAGACTCAAACATGCCGAGATCAGAGGTTGGTCGAAAAATCTTAAAGAAGCATAAAGAGTCTATAGCTCGTCCACGAAGAATTGAAGGGCATCGTACCATCAATTTGCATGCACAAAATTCTGCTAGAAGAAACTTCCTAAAGCCATCTCGTAGAACATCAAAGGAGATCGAATCCGTTGATGAAGGAAGTGGTCAGGAAGGTACTCAAATTGCTGAACGCCGTTTTATCTATACTTCGTATAGTCCTCAAAGAGTCATACCCATGTGGTTCTCAAAGAAGCGGTGGGTTTATCAGGATCCGCAATGAGAAAATGAATTGATTCCAACAAGAATAAAGGATGTGGACGGAGGGTAAGGTATCGACAAGCAGAGGTTTCAACACCGCTACCGTAAAAAGATCATTTCCTTTCGCTCTTCATTGATCGATGTTGGACAAGACAGCGGTGACACCCTCATTTTTGTTTCGGATGGGTATTCGTGATACAATCGTATTGGCACGCGACCCGGAGGACTAAGAGAAAGATCGCATTCACATGCCCCTGGCGGTACCTTTGCCTTCGTATGACGCTATTCAAATGTAATGTCTCTTACATTCCAAAGGTGATGATGTCAATATTTTCAAACCCGGTCAAGAGGTTATGGAAATTTTATGGATGACTTCACCGTGCGGTATGGATCCATTTGATTAGTAGTTCAAAACCCTAAACAAAGGCTTCAAAGATGCCAAGACAAACAACTAGCACCGACCGGGGAAAATGATTTTACGGCAATGTATGTATCGTTTCGGGGCATACCGCACTGGATCGGAAGCACTCAACCAAGGTATCCATTATCAAAACTTCACCACCTACCACAAGAAAGGAGTAAGAAGCTTCTTGGTGCATGCCGGATTTTATAGAGATTCATCAAGACTTCTCAAAAAAATAAATGCACTTACCTATATTACATCGAGAAGGATACAAGGTTTAATTTCATGACTCGTAAGGTCAGCTAAGAAATCAAGATCAAATCAAGTTCAAGCACCTATAATGGCCGCACTGTAATGGGATCAGGATTTGAAATAATGTGTGATGCCAAGGATTTTGCAATGGGAGCCGGCTCCTAGTGGCAAAGAAAGGAGAAAATATTCGTGACCATATACTATGCTAGTAAAACCTTCACGAAGCACAAGAAAATTACTCAACAACCTAAAAGGGAGATGCTAGCCATGATTTGCTTGTGAAAATTTAAAGTAAATAAGCATTTTGGGATCCCATGTTATTATTCATAATCGATCATGCAAAAGAATCTGCAATTGATGTCAAAGAAGGCTAAGCCAAGATTGAGTAACATTATTGCAAAGTTTGAAGCTTGGAGATCAAGGATAAAGGGTGTGACAATGTGATAGTTGATCACTTGTCAAGAGTAGAAAAGCAACTGTGAAGAAAGAAAATAATCTTGTGAGAGAGACTTCCCGGATGATCAAGCTGTTTGAGTTTCTTCTGACTTCCATGGTATCACGATATTGTGAACTATTTAGCTTGTGGGGTAGTTCCTTCAGAATTCAGCTACCAGTGAAACTTCAGGCGCGTAGGTATTATATTGGGATGATCCACTATTATTTAAAGAAGTCGACATGATAATAAGAAGATGTGTGCGAAAATGAACAAAGCAAAATTACGAATAGATACCATGCATCACCATATGGGTCATTTTTAGGAGAAAAGAGCGGCTCATAAAAGATACTCCAATGCAGGTTTATTGTTACTTATCTTGAGAGATTGTCTTGAGTGGGTTAAATTGTGTGATAGATGCCCAAAAGATTGGAAATATCGTGAGAAATGGGAAATATTACCCCCCTAAGAGGGTATAATGGTGGTGCGAATCTTTGATGTATGGGGGAATAGATTTTGCTAGGACCATTACCATCATTTGAGAACTGTACATCTTTGCTAGCAGTTGATTATGTTTCCAAATGGGTGGAGGCATTCTTGTCAAGGAATGATGCTAATAAGTTGTGAGCTTCTTGAAAAATATTTTGGCTTGATTTGGAACACCCAGAACTATCATTAGTGATGGGGAAGCCATTTTACAAACAAAATATTTGCAAAACTCATGAGCAGGTATGGGATCGAGCATGTAATGAAGTCAGCTTATCATCCCGGACAGTGAGACCAAGTAGAAATTTCAGGGAGATTAAAGAATCTTGAAAGGCGTGAGCTCGAAGGCAATAAGGATTGGTCTTCCCAGGCTTGATGATGCACTTTGGGCTACAGGGATTGCATACAAAACTCCATTGGAATGTCCCCATCTGAGTGTTTTGGAAAGCCATGTCACCTACCTCTTTGGGGTGGAATGCAAGGCAATGTGGGTATCAAAAGTTGAACTTGATTTTAAAGCTGGGAAGGGATTGCTCCAAATAATGTGAACTGGAAGGGTGAGAAATGAGCCTATGATAATGCTAGAATCTACAAAGGGATAAGACAAAGTAAGCATGATCAAGCGATCTTGAGAAAGAGTTGAGCAGAACGGGTTCCTCTTGTTTTAATTACAGACTGAAATTGTTCCCAGGAAAGTTGAAATCCAAATGGAGTGGGCCATACACATTGGTGTCAAGCAATACATTTGGGGCAGTGACATTAAGGACTGATACTAGAGAAGAATTCAAAGTCAATGGACAAAGACTGAAGCATTATCTAAGCAGGGAGGAAGGAATGGAAGAGCTCAATGGAGTTATCACAGAAGGAAGGAAGGGCGAGGCAGCAGTCGACTAAGGACTCAAGGCGAAGCGGTGATGGGAGGCAACCCATGAAAATTTAGTTCATGCTTTTTTAGATTTTTGAATTTTTTTTTTTTTTTTTTTAAATCATTTCGTTTTGATTAGTTCTTATAAGATAGATTTAATTTTGAGAGATTAATTGTAGTTTAATTAGAATTTTCTTGAATCATGTTTTGGGTATGCGTTTTACAGGCCCAGAAAGACATAGTGAAGAAAAGCAACTCCAGGACCTCCCGGCAACTTGCGAAATGTCACGACATGAACAAAGGGGTAACTTTCTCCCCTATTAAACTTTACCTTGAAATATGAGTGAATTGCTTATTTGAATTTAAGTGGAGATGCCTGAATAAATGTCTAAAGGAGTATAGGATTAATAAAGGAATTTAAGTTTTTGAGATCATTAAACTAAGGGCATAGGTCGCGACATAAACAAAAACTTGAAAATGCAAAGTCACGACATGGGGGCAAAGCAATACCTAAAAAACCTAGTTATGTCGCGACAAACTTAGTATGTCGTGACATAAAGAGGGTCAGGTGCCAACTACTCACTCTCTTAAATGCCCTAAAACTAATGTCTTAAATAAAGTGGCGAAATTGATGTCGCGACAAGCGGAATTTAATGAAATAATAATTAGCCCACAAAAACTTGATTAATTGCAAGCTTTGTTGGAGAACTTTTCCTCATCACTTTCGAGAAACCGTTCATCCTCCCTTCCTTACGATTCTAAATTCACGAACCCCAGCTCACCAAATCTTGGCTTTCCTTCAGTTCAAATGGCTGGAAACCTCAAACCTTAATACCTAACTGGAAGAGATCATGGAGGAATATGTGCAACCAGAAGAAGAAATCCGACAGGAAGAACCGATGGAAGAGAGATGCCTCTGTGAAGCACGAAGCGCGGCAGTTTTGAAGAAAGAGCAGACGAGAAAGGAAAAGCAAGAGAAGAAAGAAGTGGAAGATTTTGTGTCGGAGGAAGCTTATTCAAGTGGAAGAAGCACTATGTAACAAGGGGTTCGTATCGAAAGAAGATTCGAGAACCCTATTACCCCTTTCAAGGGATAGTTGAACAAGAGGGTAGGGGAAGCTTTGCGCACATCAAGGTCGAGGCTACACCGCGGTGGTGAAAGGAATTTTACTCCAATGCAGTAGGCGGGAAAGACAACATTGTGTTCGTCGAGGTGTGGGTACCATATGGAGCGAGGCCGTGAAGCCTATGGAATGGCAGGGCACAAGCATGGAGTCCAAGTTGAAAAGCTCTTGGAAAACCCGAATTTTAAGAAAATTGCCAAAAACCGCGCGGAAAAGCACAGCTGGGACAAGGTGAAGGAGAACCAAAAACCACTGAGCAGGGAAGCCTCAGGAGGCTAAGGTATGGTTATATTTCTTGGCCTCTGTTTTGGTCCCTGACCAAGCATGTGTACGTGAAACGGAAACAATATGCTGTATGCTATTATGAAGGGAGTATATAAGCTCAATATGGGAATAGTGATTGAAAATTCTATAATGAGGTACCATGAAGGAAACAAGAGAGGGCTGATCCCTCACCCAGCAACAATAACTGTTTTATGTCTAAAGGCTGGGGTGAAGGGAGTCTGGGAAGAAGAAGAAGAAGTTCCTATGACATCACCACTCCTACTGACAGGAGTGAGCAAGGGACCCAGAAACCAAAAGAAAAAGGGGGTGTTGATTGGGAAACCAGAAGAGCTCCAATTTGCGCGAAGAAAGAGAACCAGAACTTCCTCACGAAAATAATACTTTCACATTTTACTGGACCATGAAGGGTAGGATGAAATAAGCCCATAGATTTCCATCCCTTAGCTAGTTCTCCCCCATGCAAACAGAACATTCAGAGTAGGAGAAAGCTCAAGGGAGCACAAGAGAACAATTAAATAATGGAGGCCCTGTGCCATCGAGAAGAAGATGGAAGAAAGGAAAAGAGTGGAATGTACGACAAGAATTCGAGGAAAGGAGTTTATGAGAAAAAGGAGTTAAAGAAGAGATCGGCAATGGGAAGAAGGCGAAAAGAAAGAGAAGGAAGCAGGATGAGAAAGAGATTCTTGGCGACAAGAGGACTTCAAGAAAGAAATGAAGGAAGAGATGATACTGACTCAAATTTGAGTCATGAATCTTTATATGTCAGTTTGAGCGTGATTCTCGACTCTTAACCATCATGAAGAAAAATGAGGTAGAAGCGGGAAGCCAAATTGGAGAACAAATCAAGATTCAGGTACATGCAAGTCTCTACAAAAGATTTTGAGAATAAAAGGTGGATGATAAGAGAACTGATAAGCAAAGGATCTTTGAATCCTACGAGCGAGAAGAATGGCTAGAAAATTTGGATTTGATTAACAACAATCTTTCGGAATTTTTTGGAAATAACAACTGAAATAGAGAAAACACAATGAATGGCTTGGGAAGGGAGACAAAGATAAGTGACTAAACAAGAAGGTTGATCTCAATGAGATACTTCATTAGAATCAAGTGAAAAAGGAAACTAAGAAGAAAGGAAAGAAGGAAATGAAATTCCCTCCATTCCCGACTCATTTGAATACCTAGACACCAGGTCCCCCCTAATATCTTCTTTTGCCTCTTCCAAAAGAAAAAGATAGACTTCTTCCAAGTGACAGCACTTGTCTCCCAAAGCCCATCTTTGTAGTATCTGACATTTGCAATTGAATCGAAATAAAATGACAAATTGAAATGAATTGTTGTGTTATTTTGGTTTTGTTTAAATTTTGTGTTGCTTTGTGGTTGCATAGTTGGGAAAATAAGTAGGTAGTTCAAGAATAAGCTATGAGATGTAATGAAATTTGAATTGAATGACGATTAGATTAGGAATAAGTGAATTGTAGAATAAGGGCGAATGAATACGAGTTTGATTGAAGCCTGAGGAATTAAAAGTGACTTAAGTCTAAGCGATAAGTCGAGAATAGAGGAAGGTAATACAATAGAAGGAACAAAACATATTTTTTGAGTTTGTGAGTAAGAGCAATTAAGTCAAAGGAACACATTGAATATCAATTAGTTTAACTACTCATCAACAAAAATGAGTCAAGAAATCCTTATGGTTAGTCCACTGACTATTCAATCCAAATTACAGAATTTGTTAGATTATTGATTGAGGCGAAATCTAGGTGATATAAGTGACAGAGATGATGCAGGCCATTCTTGGATAGTTTGAGCCATTTTAGCCATCCCTATTCATATCTTGATACATATACCTTAGTTCGAATTAGGCAGGCAGGCTTATTTTTTTAAAAAAATAAGTAGTAGAAAACCAAACCATCCTAAAAAAATCAATCAGCCGAGTAAAGAACCTATGATTACCCATGAATTTAAGAGGAGGAAGAAAAGAAATGAAGTTTGGGGGAGTATATGTTTTTTGAGGAACTCAAGGGAGAAAAATATAGAAAGAAAAAAAAAAAAAAAAAAGGAATGAAGAAAAGAACGAAAATAAATGCAATAGAAAATAAAGCTTATAGAGATAAAGTTTTATCTTGGCCTGCTCTCTTGAACAATTAAGTTCTTAGGGGTGTTTCAACACACAAATGCCTAATGCCATACATTATAGGAGCTACTATTTTAAAAATTGCTAAGAGTGTTAGAAAGCCTAAAGGTAAAACATTTACTATCCTGAAGGTGACAAAAAAATTTCCCGATTAAATTAAAAGAGTGAGAAATAGGGGACATGGAGTTAAGTTGAAATCAAAGATACCCGAACACGAAGTTTAGGGGAGTTTATTAAAGAAACTCTGAAAGAGAGCGATGAGGAGAGAAAAGATTGGAGTAATCCTTGCTAAAAATTCCTTCATCTACCATTTACAGGCTAACAATATAAGCCCAAAAGACACGATTGATCTTGAAAGCTGGGTACCTACATTTAATTATGGAGATCAATATAAAACAAACCTGGAATTTGGAAATATGGAAACAATCGAAAGCGTGAAGGACTTTAGGGAGTTAAGTGACTCGATTATGAAGATGAAAGGAAAATAATATATTATTCAACGGGATCGCAATTATATTTGTTTGTAAACAATTTCAACGAGTTTAGTTTTTTGTATACTATAAAGATTAAAACTTCACATGAAGCTGGACTTGAAAATTTGGGTATGCAATGATACATTCCTTGTATTTCAATCAAATTATTTGCTCTTGCAAGGTGAGCAGAAAAATATCTTTTTGTTTGAGGACAAACAATTCTTTCTTTCCTTTGTAGGACAAGCAAAACTTTAAGTTGGGGAGTTGATGAGCTTAAAGTCATCTATTTTTAATCCATTTTTTGTTTGATTTTCATGCGAAAGGAATAAAGTGTATGAAATATGAAACTCACCAATTTGTTATTAGCGGGGAGTGTGAAAGAAAAGAAAACGTTAGAAAATCGTGTCTGATTGGGTAAAAATGAGAAGGAAATGCGAAATGAAAGCGGTGGGTAACTAATGTTGCGTTTGGGCTTGCCCGATCCATTTATGCGGTTGCGACATCGGGGAAAATTTGAAGAAAATTTGATGCAGTCGCGGCGAGGGCATCCTGAAGTTAAATGGCCCGAGGGTAACGGGGCATAGGAATGATGTCGCGGCGACGGCATCGTGATGTGGCGGCGGTCGATCTTCGGCGACAAGGGATGGAGGTCATGTGAGCCTTGGCGCTATGACGGAGTTTGAAAGATAAGCTGTTGTGACTTAAGTGTTGTCGCGTGAGGAGGAGCGGCGTCGCGACACAGCGTTGATTGAAGCCTCGGAAGACATAATCGATGTCGCGACAAGAGATCAGTGCGACTGAGACTAACCGATTGAAGTTGCGGTTTCTTAAGTTGATGTCGCAGCAGATATTGATAGCCAGCGACGCCGGGGAACCATCGATTAAAGCTGCAAACCATGGCGATAGCCGGCGATAAGGGTCGATGTGACGCCGAGGAGCAGCTTTGATTGAAACACAGTGGAGCCATAGAGTGATATGGCGATAGAGATTGATGTCGACATGAGGGCGACCCGATTGAAGATTGCGATTCTTAAGTTAATGTCGCGACAAGAGATTTAACATGCGACCTGAAACTCATGTCGAGTTCAAAGTTGCGAGAGACTAAAGTTGATGTGCTGACGAGAGATTAATATCAGCGACATAACGAGACTGCTTTCGATTGAAGGTTGCAGTTCCTTATGAGTGATGTCGCGACAAGAGATTGATGTCGCGACACCAGGAACGACCAGTTCAAAATTGTAAAGACATAAGTTGATGTCGCGACAAGAGGTTGATGTCGCGACATGAAACCCATCGATTAGAAAATTTGCAAAGACGCGAAATACGCTTTCGCGACAAAGATTGAGAATTCGCGACATCAAGAACACCGATTAAACCTCCGAGAGACTAAAGTTGATGTCGACAAGTAGATGTCGACAGCTGAAAGTATGCGTGACATTGATTCGTTAGCCAGCGACATAAGATGATTTCAAGAAAACAAAGGAATGTCGCGAACATTCAGTAAATCTGCCTGACAATTGTCAAACTGGCGATGTAGCGACAAGGGTTTGGTCGCGAGCACGAGCGTTAACATGGGCGATCCATGAAATCACAAAGAATGGCGATTGGGGCCCGACGGAGACCACTATCATCTGAAGTTCTTGCAGCGAGCGACTCTTGGCGACTGAAAGAGATGCGGGTTGCTAAAGAGGCTCCTGTATTTTTATTTTCTTTCTTTTCTTTTCTTTTCTTTCCAGTTTTCGTTTCTTTCCATTTTAGTTTAGATTAGAGTAGTTTATGTTTAGTTCTAATTTGATTTTGAGCACGTTAAGTGCAAAAGTTGCTGAATGCGATTTATATTTTCATAAAATTCTTGTCGGTTATTTGAATTCGGACAAATTTTGAATTCGAACACCAGTTTCAGATTCTGATGGTTTACTTGATCAGCAAGCCAAATGTAATAATTATAATAAGTAATTTAAAATGGCTGTGGGTGACCGTTATTATCGAAATAATCTTTCTGCGGTATTTTATTCATTCTATCATTTGAACTGGATATTCATCGACTTGCTAGTTTGCTTGTATCTTGGAATTGATCCCAATTTGAGTCTCTTGTACTTATAACGAGACATTACAGCTGATTTTCCGGGAGGCCCTGCGGGTGACATAGAGAAGGCATTCACGGGGGTAAAGAACAATTTCGGGAAGGTATTTGAACGATATTGCTGATCTAATGCGCTGCGTATATTTAAATCAATACATCCTCTTCTCATATGTAGGGAATGAGTTGGTGGTTATTAATTTAGAGTATGCGAGAGTTCACCTCAGTCGAATAGTAAATTCGATCTAGTGTTAACAAAGGATCTAATCAAAGGAAAGAGTAAGCTATTCTAATTTTAGGGTAGGAACCGATTATAATTGCAAACCTCGGCAATGACTAAATTAAAGGAGCTCAGTGCAGGTCCATGTTGTGGGTATGAGTATTGAGAAGAAAAATACCCCGGAAACGAGGCTATTTAGATTTAAAAAGTAGTTATCTCACCCTCTCGTATTCAAAGAGAGAGAAGCTTGATTAAGAGTGAGATGATGGCTAATGTGGTTGGAGAGGTCAGTCACTATATTAATCCTTGGACTAGTTTTAAGATACGTAGTTCGAAACAAAGATTCTGATCTGTTGTAGGAATTGTTTTTCACGATAAATTTGATTATTCAATGTTTCCTTTAGAGATAGCTTTGTTAAATCTAAATTTGTTATTTTGATATTTCAATCTTCAATTCATTTGTTATTCAATCATTTTTTTACATCATTATTTTCAGCTTTCCTTGAAAATCTCATTATCGTATTATCGTCAAATAGTATGGATCTTAAGTAGTTGGGGTAGTTGATTGAAAAATTCTTGAGATCTTGTAGGATGGATATGCGGACTTAAGTCCATTTTGTACTTACAATAGAGCACACATTGCACTTGCGATTATCTTTGGATCAAAACCACACGAAAATGGTTTTCTCTTACAAAAATATCTTTTAATCAACGTGATAGTTAAAGAAACTCACACTCAGGATTTAATGGTTTTATTTGCGAGGATTAGGCCGATAGTCCTTGGATAATAAGTCTTAAATTGGAATAGGTGTTTTGATCCATAACAATTTATTGATGTAGTCTTAACAAGTTTTATGGCATTATTGCCGGGGATTAGACAATAGTCCTTTGGTAATAGTGTCATAAATTTGTATATGTGTTTTGATCCGGTCAACAGAGCTTAAATGCTCATAAATGCAGTGTGATAAATGAGAGAGCATGAAAACTTACCTCCAAACCTCCACCAGTGACCCTTCTCTTCAAGGAAAGGGGGCTTTGTAAGCATACCTTGGTTTATCATCACCAAGGTATGTTTAGTTTACCGAAAATGAAAGAAAATGAAATGAAAGAGAGAGAAGAAAGAAAACTATAAACCCTAAATGAAAAGGCTGCGTGGATTCCTGATGAATGAGAAAAATTGCTTAGGGTTACAAAGTTGTGGGGGCTTATATAGTCAACCCCAAAGTGTGAAAATACAAAAATGCCTAAAATATGAGTGCATAAGGGACAAAATGGTAATATTAAAAGCGTGGTCGTTTGGCATCAAGAATTCAAAAACATGAGGAGTACGAGATTTATTTATACGGGAGATTTATTTAGCATAAAGCGAAAAGATTTCGCTATGCTAGCGAAATTTCGCTAACTAGCGAAATTCACTAGAGATAGCGAAATTGAGAAATTTCGCTAGGAGCGATTAATTTCGCTGCCCTACTGAAGATTTCGCTAGCCTAGCCAGGCCCACGTGGATCGTGAGTGGGTATTTTCGTTAAAGACGGTGAATTTGGCTAGCTAGCGAAATTTAGCTAGCCTAGCGAAATTTTCACATAGCGAAAATTTCGCTAGGATTACGGAATTTTACGCAATCTGGCGGAAATTTTCGCAAGCATAATCATTTGCTGTTTTCACTTTGCATCCTTGACCTTCTTTCTTCACATCCACTTCACATTCTTAACTACATCTTTGATGGTTGAAAACCTTGTGAATCCTCGGCATTTGGCAAATATCTTGACATCGAGCTTGAACTAATTAGGTGAGCCTTGTGAAGCAATGATGCAAAAACAAACTCGAGAAATGGAATTAGTTAAACTAAGTGAACCTGCACATCAGGTGGCTTAATTGATATGATTAGTGCTTGTAGCTTGCACAAAACTATCTTGAATAGGGCTCAATAAGCACTTTTTGGGCACTAATCACTAACCGACACGTTGCTAGTCCCTTAGCAATGCTAAAATAATATTATGATGCATCTTTGTGCTTTTACAAAAGAAAAGTGTATATGGGTTCAAGCGTATGTACGAAGGAGTAAAGCTTTACTTTAGCATGAATAATTTACCACTGTGTAAACCGGTCATGAAGAACAAAAAACCATATAAGAACAAGTTTTAGGGAAAACATCGGTTCCCAGTCGACTGGTATTTCACGAATCTAATTATTTCCTAAGGTAACCGGTTTAGAGCCAATAAGTAAGTTATTCCACTCCCCCGACCTAGCTGCGCCATGGCCTTAGCTGTGATATAAACCTAAATGGGACTAGCCCCTAATACATTTCTTTCCCTTGATTGCTACATGTGGTGCTGATGTAAAGCTCGACTTCACCAAAGTCAGGTATGGCAGCGAGTCCCACAGATGACTCGACGATTAAGGTTTAGGGCATCGAAGCGAAAAGGACGTCGCGCCCGGCGAGCTGCGAGGCTTCCACGGTTTAGAATGGCAAATTTAGCACCAACACTTTTAAACTTATATCCACGGTGTATGTTTCTGAGTCGATGACTCCCCATGGTGGAGTTTAGGGCATCGGGCTTTGAGAGCTTTATGCTGCCACCTGGACCGTGTTATTCGGGTTTCAAAACAAGCGTCCGCGACTTTTAATTTTCTTTTCTTTACTATTTTTCAACTGCTTTTTCTTTTTCTTTTTCTTTTTCTACTTCCTTTTGGGAGAACTTCGTATGATTCTTCTTATAGGTAACAAAAACCTATTATGGTCATCAACAATTTAAGGCCATTTGCAAAGCGGAAAAGAAATTATATAATACTTCTCGAAACCTATTGAACTTGCAACACGGGTGCGTGTGTGAATCAGCTAAAAGGGAAAGTTCAAAGTTTGAATAAGGTGGAACTTCATTGGCAAGAAACTAAATCTCATGCATGGGTATTCTATCATTAATGTAACATCTGAGGCTTCAATTTTTCAACTAAAGGCAAGAGTGATAGAAATACCAAAATATAGGTCACGAGAATGATTTGTAAAAGTGTAGAAAAATGTAGGTTGCATGGTATATTTCCACAATAATCGATATATTCTGCAAATTATCGGCTTTCAAAAGCGTGGTACCTCGATAGAAGATGAAGCGAGCGGTTTGAACGGGAGAATGATGTTCCCAGTGATTTTTGCTGCAATCTAGGGAGGAAAATGAGATTTTTCTGCAGCTGATTCGTGCCCGCAGTGGGGTGGTGATCGAGAAGCACTCTAGATTTATGTCTAAGTTCCTCCTGCTATACAGTAATGAAACTCCCGAAACTCTTTGCAGTATGATGGTCAAGGGTGAAAACCGAGGATGGGTTTCTTAAGTACAAATGACTGAGTACAAAGGCAAAAATTGATGAATTAAATTTGGATTTTTAAGGTTTGAAGTAGCAGGGGTTTTGGGTGTTCAACGATTGAAACTAAAACAAGAAAAGAAAATGTGGAAGAATGAGGCACGAGTGTTGAGCCCTTTGGTTTAGGGTTTCAAGGAAGTAACACATCTGTCCCCCAGGAATTATTTTTGCTGGCGTTCGGGAGCATGACATATAGTCATTCCCAAGCCGGATCTTTAATTTTAGCTTTAAAAACTAAACCACATGATTTTCCCTTTTGAAACACTTAGCATTTTGCTGGGCATAAATGTCACTAACGGTGAAAACACATCTACCACAAAACCCTACTCCCGCGATAACTAGCGAGGAGACAACTAAGCGGAGCCTCAATGGATCTACAGTGAAGTTATCCATTGAACCCAAAAACACTTAAATACACATTAAAGAGAGCATGTGCTTAAGGATTTTAACCTATAAATTGAGAAGCGGGAACCTGAACAATATAAATCGATGAATTAAAAATAGGGGGAGCAGAGTGAGTTTGCCTCACGCCCTAATAGCCGACCAGTCCTCTTCAAGGAGGAAGGGTCTGGCCAGACATCCTACCACAGGTTGTCCTCCTCGGAGGTGTTGGCAACAGAAAATGGAAAGAAAGAAAGAAAAAGGAAAAGGAGCTGCTTGAGCGCCTCCGAAAACTACGTATATCAAGTCAAGTCTGTTGATTTGTCTGTTGGGAGACTTATATAGATGCTCAGTGTGAAGGAAGTTACAAAAAAACAAAATCGGAAGGTTATTATTACAGGGGGTTTAAATGGAAAAAAAAACCAAAAGCAAAAGCAAAACGGGTGTAGCGTGAAAAGTAGGAGCGGGTAGCGGGAGGAACGATGTTGGAGGCTGGGAGCAGGTGCTGCGCGGGGCTTTCTGCTGAGTGGGTGTTTTCTTGGCATTTTGCTTTCTTCTTTCCTTTGATCTTTGATCTGCAATGTTGAGTTTGACTTGAATTCTTAGGTGGCAGGATGACTCAACATTTTGGCATAATTAGCTCGCAAAAACTGCAAAATTTGCCACAAAATGCGATCATTAAAATAGTAGGGACCTTAATGTGCAAATCAGGTTAATTAGCATGATTAGTACACAAAAAGCACTCAAAACCTATAATAAATAGGGTTCAAAATAGCACTTTTTGGGCACTAATCACACCCTCCAACCTACACATTGCTAGTCCCTTAGCAATCTTGAAAGAAAAGAAAGAGCACTTTACAAGCGATAACAAAATTACGTTCTGAGGTTAACAGTTCAAAAGGTTGTGAATGAGTAGTATATTTACTAAGGGAAAAATCATCAAGCTAGGTGTCCAATAACTATCATGAGAGAATGAAGATACCAAAATACAAAATTGGGTGGCATCAAAAGAGCTTCCTTCTCGATGACTCAGCAGAGAGCTTCCACGAAATCTAGGTGTTTATTTGATTAGCTCTGCAGCAATAAGTAATGGCCCACTTCTCCCAGACCCTAAGCTGACACGACCTAGCATGCTAACCACTTCGTAGATCAGGACCCACCTCTTATTCCACAATTCTTTTGCGTTGTAGGGTGCTTAATCAGAGTCGACTCACCGAGGTGTGTGTGGCAGGGATTCTGCAGTGAGCTGGCCGATTAAGGCTTTGGAACAAGTCATAAGGATCTTTCGACCACCAACTCTACGGGTTTCGCACAGGACTTACGAATGATTTGGGACTCGGCACCTACAACGCTAGACTCCACCCGTCCACCCCATGTAACGAACACTAAGTACGTGACTCCCAACCGAGTGAAGGTTTAAGGCCACTTAGGGCTTTAAGGCTTCATATATACCCCTGGGCCAGATAGCAGGTTTAATGAGTGTTCACCGATTTTGTTACTTTTCATACTTTCTTTTTCTTTTCTTTCTTTTCTTTTCTTTTCTAGTTTTTCCTTCTTTTCTTTTTTCCACAGGGGTCATAACCTATTAAAGGTGGTCGATGAAACTAGGTAGGTTATGCAAAGTAAAGGAGGTTGTGCGGTTTAAACCCATTATTGCTGTGAAACCTAATGTGCATTGTGTGTAGTTAGCTAAAGGTGGAAGAAAAAAGGGTTGAAGCAGCAAAGAATTTAACTTTAATCATCCACTCAATTATGCATGGAACCAATCTAACATCAATATAATTGGACAAAGTTTCAATTTTCAAAGCAGGTTTAGATGGCTTACCACAAAATTTTGGTTGCAAAACGGGTCCAAATTTTGAAAAAGTAGTACATGGGAAGTATACTTGACTTTATAAATGGGACCAAATAGAAGCCATAAACATAAGAAATGGGCTTGAATAAAATAATAACAAAACATAAATACAAAGCCACACTTCGCTGCTAACTCTCACACAGAGCCCAGAGCATCTCGATTTATCAGAAATGGGCTGGATTGAAGGAGATTAGAAAAGGAAGTGTTACCTCCTGATGGATATGATCATTTAAGATAGGTGACTTCGCAAGCTTTCCATCGTGTTATTCCTTTCGGGTTTGGGCTTCAAACAAACAAGTTTAGAGGAGAAAGAAAGAGAGAGAAAAAAAGTGACAAGTTGGAGCATTTTAAGGCCCTACACTTTCATAATATCAAATCTCAAAATTTTATTTCTGGCCATGTTTGGATTCTACACTCTCTAAGCTTTCAATGGTACACCAAAACGCCAAAAGCGGAGTTCGGATAGAAAAGTTATAGAGCGAAACAAAATTGGGAGGCAAAAAGTGGGACCCATAGCGAAAAATTTACTAACTAATGAAGAATTTTAACAGCTAAGCTAGAAATTTAGGCATTTCGCTACGTTTGCAAAGGCCCCAAGCTATGTTTAATAGCTGAGGGTACTGATTTTTATTTTTTTTTAAATAAAATAAATAATAATTAAAAATAAAAATAAAAATAAAAAACATTTTTATATATTAAAAAAAACGTTCTTTTAAGATTAATTTTTAATATATATATATATATATATATATATACTTATATATATATATATATATATATATATATATATATATATATATATATATATATATATATATAAAATAATAATAATTATTATTTTTTAAATAAAAATGTTAATATATATAAAAATAAAAATAAATTTTTTGAAATAAAAACAATATATAAGAAAAACAAAGCGTTTTTTTTTTTATATAATAAAATATAAAATAAAATAAAACAAATTGGAAAACAATGCATTTAAGCTAATATCTGTGCATTTTAATAGCCACAACGAAATCACCTTTGATATTCATAAGTGCTGATTATTTTGTCTCCGCAAAGAATTTCGCTAGGCTAAGCGAGAGGAATTTTTATTGCCTAGCGAGAATTTTTTCATCTATAAGCGAATTTTTAAGCATTCGTATTTAGAATTACTTGGTACTTCACTATAGTTGCGAAAATCTCTTTGCTTTGATGGGATTTGCTCAAATCTAGAGCTAATTTGCATAGCTACATAAAAAATTAATGCAAGAAAAATTAAGAAAACTTACTTTGCAAAAGAGTAAAAATTAATCTAAAAACATAAATTAACTAAAAATTAAGAGATAATTAAAAGAAAATTAAAGAAATCAAAAAAATAAAATACGATAGAAATAAAAACAAAACAAACAAATTAAAACAAAAAGTGGGGAGCTTAGAAATGCAGGGGTTCGGTGCTCCAAGGCCGAGCCAGGCACAGAACCAACCAGCATTGCCACGCGGTATGAATGTTCTTGATTTTCGATGTAATTGGCAATAACATGAAGCGATGGCCACCTGGCTTCTTGAGGTTTTGTAGAATGGGCGGTGATGGGTTGGACTTTTGAGGTGGGTGCTTTAGGGTTGGTTGTCGCTGAAGCGAGGGCAATATGTACAGTGGGGTGGGTTTTGGTTGCCCAGGCGAGTGGCACTAGGATTCGACTTCATGGGGGATTGGTTGAATTTGGGGTTCTTGGGGCTCTTCAATTTCTTCCTCTCGGAATTTTACCCTCCTGGTCTTGTGGGGAGGTTTAACAGCTCACTCCATGGCCATATTCTACACATAATTGTGGGGCCTGCAGCAGTTCCTCGGAGGATCTCTTCCTCGGTTTTCTCTTTGATTCCTCACATTTTGCAATTTAGATACATTCACCACGATGATGTCGATCCAAGCACTCTTCCTCCAGATTCTCCTCCTCTTGTTGAAACATATAAAAGTGATTTGGTGATCGCCCAGAGATGGATTCTACTGCGAGGATGTCTGATTACCGTGCCACGAGTAGGAACATTTGAATCAACAATATTTATATACCTAAGTTCCTCCTGCTACTTGAAGTACAGTCAGAGCTCACTGCTGATATGAGTGGATCTAAATTCGAACACGGGGATGGAGTTTTCATCCACAGAAATGGTTCATTAGGGCATGAAGGTAAGGCTTTCCTATTTATTTTTGGTTGTGTCACGAGTTTGTAAATGGTTTAAAGTGGAAATTGCAAAAGCGGAAATGAAGAATGGCGGGAAGTTAAAAATGAAGAAATTTACTTTGAAAGATTTAGGTCACTTCTTTGGCAGAAGCTAGGGCAAACACATGTCTCGGGTTTTATCCTCTATGTGAGTCAACCACAGGGATGCGGTTATGGCCCACTTTTTTTTTGTTTAAAACCTTCTAACATTCCATTATCGTTTAGAGGCTAGTAAAGACATTGGGAATCACGATTGCATCTCACCCAGAGCCTTGAACCTAAAGTAATGGGAAGTATTACAGCTAAAACAATAAAAGTCAATGTTATTTAACCCTAATTTGAGGAAGAACCCTAACATGTAAATGCTACCTCGAGAGGCAAGTAAGGACATCTAAGAGCCCTGCCGGTACACATGATTAAGCTTCTTTGGATCTAAAACATGGAAGTATTGGCTAGACGATAACATCCCATGTTAATACAGAAGCTTGAATTTTGAAAATAGGGCCATAAATACACTACCCGTGACTTTTAGTACAAAGGGCGACATGTAACCCACCCTGACTAGCTTCCTTCCTCTTCCAAAGGAAGAAAGGAGGCTTAATAACATCTCTTGAGTTGTCATCCTCGAGGAATTGTGTTTAGCGGCCAGGGAAAGTGAGAGAAAGAAGAGAGAGAAGAGAGAAAATAAATAAAAGCAAAACCTAAAAAAAAAAAAAAACTTTATTTACAAAAATAAAAACTTACAAAATATCTTCTCCTCAATTGTTCCTCCCATTCTCCACACAGGTTACAAAACAAGAGGGGCTTATATAGGCCTCCTCGAGGTGTAATTACCAAAAACCTAATAGCTAGGCTGGGTTATGGTTCAATTGGGTAATGACCAAGTTTGGAAGGCGGTTGCGTAATTCACGAGAGGATGACAGAACTGTGAGTTCGCTACACGGGAGAATTTCGCTAATTAACAAATTTATGAGATTGCGAATTTGGCAGTGGCTTAGCGAAATTGGCAGGGGAGTACATGTGCCAGGCCCAGCGATGTTGAAATTTCGCGCTAGTGAGAAATTTAGCTAAGCTAGCCCAGTGTCGGTGAGACGAATTTCGCAAATGCACGGTGCAAGTTGGCTAAGCCGAATTTACCGCAATTTGTCTTGAGATTTGGGGCAGTTTGCGCAGTTGGTTGCGAGGAGAACTCGCTAAGATTGTAGATTGATTGCGAACAAGTTCACGAAATTTGCTAAGTTGAGGAATTGGTTGCGAAGAGGTTGCGAGGAGATTCTGTTTTCTTTGTTCTGCGTACCTCTAAATCCACGTCTTCAAGCGCATCTCATTTCCTCCACTTTTCCTTTGTTTTTCCATTGATTTTTGGGCTTGTTGATGCATTTGGGGACTAAACTTCCAACCTCATGATTGATCATTTGCATTGTGGATTTGAAGCCTAGAAGTGCATAAATACCTACAAAACAACCAAAAAACATGTCGAATGGCATAAGTGTTCACTTTAGATGACATGAACACTTCAATTGATTTATATGACATGATTAATGCACACAAAAGTCTCAAAACCTATCTATTATAAGGTTCAAAAATTGTACTTTTTTGGACACCTAAGTATCCACCCCAAGCAAAGCGTTGCTAGTCCCTTAGCAATGCAAAATAGAATTGAGATACGTAATAGTGAATTTCAAAAAGGTTGTGATTCAAAAGGTTGATTATGCATATACACATTACTTTAATACCCAGAAAGATTGAAAATCAAAATTTGAAAACCTATGAAAGACTCAAATCATAAGAGAATTTGAGCTTGTGTTAATTCGTGATTTTTCGAAACAGTTTACAAATACATTTGGTTAACATATAGCAGTTAAACTATTGAGGCGCAAAATTGCCACCTCCCCCAACCTATACGACATGGCCTTAAGTTGTTGAACAACCTAGATAGGGCTAAGCTACTCTTTCTATTTTATTCATCAACATCATAGAGTGCAATGCTTTAAAATCCGACTTCACAGTCAAATGTGCTTGAGGAGGTCCACCGATGACTCCCAACCAATTAAGGTTTAGGGCATCAAGCCAAAAGGATCTTTAGACCACAAACTCTAAAGGCTTCACCGGACTCAGAATGACTTGAAAATCAATCAAGCACCTACAATTCGTTAGACTCTACCTATCCACCCATGCAGACACTAAATCGTGACTCCCGACCTAGTAAGGCTTAGGGCATCGGGTTTTCAAAACTTTCGCCATACACCCCTCGGAGCGTGCTCAAGGGTTTTGTGAAAACTTCACGACTTTATTTTCTTTTTCTTCTTTTCTTTTCTTTTCTTTTTGCTTTTTCTTTTCTTTTCTTTTTGGAAGACAACATTGGTCTTCAAGTATGGAGTACTTCACAAAACCCTATCTAGGTTGCCAACATGCTTAAATGAAATTGTAATACAAACGAAAGAGACGAACAAATTCACAGCCTATGGAAATAATCTGGAGTGCGGTGTGTGAGATTAGCATAAGGGGAGAAATTTCAAGAGTTGAGTATGCTGGAAGGCTGTAAGTGACCAAAAATTGTTTCAAGCATGGAATTTGTTCTAACGTAGAGGTGATAAAAATAGTGATTCAATTTTCCAACAAAGCTGAATTCAATTGTCGATTGTAGCAATTCAATTGTCAATTGAACCATTACTGATATGGAAATACAAAAGTACTTCACACCATTGAATGAGATGGGCATACTTATTTCTTGGCTTGCTACATTCTTGCCCAAAAAAAAAAATCAATCATTAAGCTCTAACTGATATCACCTGACACTAAACACCGGCAGTTTAAATAACTAAAAAAAATGAAGCAGGTAATGCTGGAACCAAGCGAGTAGCCACCACGAAATTACAAGCATTAAGGATTGAGGGTCGGGAGGAGAAGCTCCTCACGCATGCAATAATTGTGTCTTTGAGGTGCCTTCGTACTTTCCCGGCTCCATTGTTTTGGACAATCTGGTCGGTGGCGGAGTGGGCTGGCCGATGCGAGGGAGGGATGGTGGATTCTACATTCGCGCTTCATTGTTCTCCATCAATTGTTCTGGCACATGCGGTAATATCATGCCTTCTACGTGTACCACTTTCGAGGTGAGCTTCATCGAGGATTTAACCACACCTCGACCTCAGCTGGTTTTGCTTATTTTGCTCAAGTGGAAAATGTTGAGCTCAGGTGTCATTTGCCAAATGCTGAGCTGCATGACCCCATTCGGCATGATGATAATGGCATTTTATGTGGCGATGGCCTTCCAATATAATGGGCATGATTAGTGCCCCACATATCGGTTCTACGTCGAGGAACCCATATGAAATCCAGGATAGTAAGAACTTATCTACTTTTACCAACACATCCTCCACTATCCCTTGCGGTGTTTTCCTTTGAGCGATCGGGGTAGAGACAGGGTGAGTGTTAGGTTGGTTTAGCTCTCCCCAAACCTAGCTGCCTATATCTGCGAGTATGGCATTAGGTTGACTCTTGACACCAATCCCAACGGTGCTTTGTGATCGGGTTCTCAGATGTTGGCGAGATAGTTGGGGTCCACTGGATCCCTTTAATATTTCACCATTGTCTTGCATTTGGATGATGGAGGCTAGCTTATTCGATTAAAGGAAACACCTTTTGTGTGCCCCAACACTTTTTGATTAATACGAGAGAGATCTTTCAAAAACTTTTGCATAGCAGGGGACTTGTTTGATGATGTCAAAGGGGTATGTTGACCTTCCTTTATTTTGGACTTCTAGAATTTGCCTTCTATTTGGGATGCCTTCTTCTTGCTTCTAAGTGCTGTGGAAATGGGGTGGCATACGGTGTTTCATTGAATCCCTCCTTCAAGAAAATGTGTTGGCTCCAATTCATACCCTTTTAAGTTTCCTCAGCGAGGCACAGGTGTTGGTTGTCCGACCTCTTTCCACTTCTTAAAGGTAATGACGGCTTTGACTTCATCCATTTTGGGGAGGTTCCTTGGAATAGCTCGGTTCCGCGGATACTGCACCGGACATTTGCGCAGGTGGTGGCGGAGGGACTCACCTCACGCCTCTTCAGCGATGATTTTTCCATTCTTGTTATGGATGCTGAGTACATCAATTCTTCGGTTAAAGGCTACTTTCCGATCCGTATTCTCTTGTTCAAGGAGCTTTCTACATTTCAATTTTGTGTCAGCGGGCTTTTTGTTGTGCCTTTTGCTCCTCCACCACCACCTTGCTCAGATTCTGGTGGCTTCCTCGACGGGGAGGGTGGGTGCTTCTTGAAGGCTATTGAAGTGGAAGGCTGGTAGAATGCTGTGGCGTGCATACGGGGTACATATACGGGGAGGTTGAGGTTTCCGGGGAAAGGTTAGGGTAGCCCCTCCAGTGGGGCTGTAAGGCGTTGCCATATAAGACATCTATGGGTAGTTTGTTTTGACTTATGGCATGGGCATGGTCTTGCTTGGTGCTCCTCGAAGGGTAATTATTTGATTGAAAATTGAAGCAAAGAAAATTGAGATAGAAGATAACTCATTCTCAGCATACGCATTTCATGCTGATTTTTCATTTCAAATCATCCAATCTTGAGTTAAACTGATCAGTTTATATTTGTCCGCAGTATGGAAGTATACATTCTCACTCACTGAGTTCGATGACCGATCACTCATTCTGGATCTGCATTCATCATTTGGGTTCTCGGCTACATAGTTGAAAAATCCAAAGCTTCATCGGGATGTTTTACTCAAAAGTTACCCCACACATAGTTTCGAGCAATTGTTTCATGGCGGGAGACATACCACCATAGAAGTGGTTCACAACATCCATGTGTCGAACCACGTGGTGTGGACGGCGCCTTGATGATTTTATAAATCTCAACTCTTGATAAAATCTCTACTTCAATCTGGTACATAAGGTATAAATTTGCCTTTTCAAATTATTAGTCTTATAGTGCGAAGAGCTTCTTGCAGGGGTCGGCTTGCGGCTATTGATTTCTTATGGTTACAGGCCTCAGATGGGAGGTTAGGCCATATCTTGGCCTTGTCCTTTAGAGTGATGGGAATGCCTTTAGCTTGACAAATCCATGTCCATCATACCTTCCTTTTGAAGGTAGTGCAACCTCCTCAAAATCTACTTATGAGTGTATGGATTTTCATTTTCCATACCATGATATGTGGGGGTAGAGGGTACACGAAATATGGCCTCCGCTTTGCTACATCTTCGGCGAGGAGGGATGATGATACGAGATGGGGCACTAACTCTAGGAGGGTGGATGTGATCATATGGTTCTATAGGCATTTGGTTGCATAGAGTTTCTGGTTGGCTACATTGTTCAGTATGGGATCGTAGTATCGGTTAATTTTTATAACCCCACTAGATGTTTACAGTTATTGGCCTTTATCCTATTCGATCTACACGAAGTGTCTACATCCCACGAGTTGCATACACGGTTATTTACGCAATTAAAGAGACAACAAAAGAGCAACAAACAACCTAAAAAAAGATTAAAAATGATGAGACAAAAATAAAACTAAGCTGAATGGCGGCTGAGAAGCGATTACGATTCACTGCTGTGAAACAAGGCACGAGTTCTACTTGAGTTTCAAAGGAGTAAAGGTTACCTTCACTTGTGATGTGGATCACAAGTACTCTTCAACTAACCATTTTGTAGTTTGGCACTGCCATCCCGACTTAGCGGCGCCATTTGATTAAATTGCCCGCGGTAAAGTGAAATTTGAATCAACGATATTTATATCACCTAAGTTCCTCCCTCACTAGCAGTAGTCGAAACTCACTGATATAGTGAATCTAAGAGATTAAACCACGGGGATGAGGTTTTCATCCACAAAATAGTTTGCATTAGGGCATAGAAAGGTAAGGCTTTCTATTTGGACTTTTAGTTTGTCAAAACGTAAATGGTTAAAAATTTAAGAAATTACCACTTGGAAATGGTAAAAGCTGGAAGTTAAAAATGAAGAAATTTACTTTGAAGATTTAGGTCGCTAACCTGGCAAGAAGCTAGGGCAAACATGTCCCTCGGGTTTTATCCTCCTATGTGAGTCAACACGGGATCACGGAGTTATGGCCCCTTTTGTTTAAAACCTAACATTCCATTGCTTTATCATTTTAGAGCTAAGTAAAGACCATCTAAGAATCCACAGTGCATACAAAGCAGAAACCTTTGAACCACAAAGTATGGAAGTATTGGCCAAAACAAGTAAAGAAGTCAATGTTATTTAACCCTAATTTGAAGAACCTATGCTGTATGAAGTGCACCTCGGAGGCAATGGGATATCTAAAGAACTGGATCCACTGTCATTAAGCTTAGCGGATCTAAAGCATGGAGTATTGGCTAAGGCAGTAACATCCCATGTTATACTGACTGAATTTTGAAAATGAGCAATAATACACTACAGTGACTTTTAGTACAAGGATGACATGCTTAACCCCACCACCAAGCTAGCTTCCTTCACCTCTCTTTAAAGGGAAGGAGGCAATAAGCATCTCTTGAGTTGTCATGTCCTCGAGAGGTGTGTTTGCGATAGGAAAAGTGAGAGAAAGAAGAGAGAAGGAAAATAAATAAAAGCAAAACCCTAAAAAAAAAAAAACTTTATTTACAAAAATAAAGAAACTAGAAATATCTTCTCCCCGATTGTTCCTCCATTCTCCACAGATTTACAAAGCAGAGGGGGCTTATAGGCCTCCTGAGGTATGAGTACCAAAAACCCACAATAACTAGATAAGTTATAGGACAATTGGGTAATAAACCTTAAGTTTGCAGAGCGGTTACGTGATGAGAGGATGACAAGGCCTGAGAATTTATTTCTGAGGAGGAATTTCGCTAATTAGCAAATTTTAGCGAGGGTTAGCGAATTTGGCAATGGCAGCGAGTGGCAAATTTGTAGCGAATTTGGCAATGTTGAAATTTCGCTGCTTCTTGAGAAATTTTACGCTAAGCCGCGGGAGTGTCCCGGTGAGAAGCCAATTTATGAATGCACGGTGCAAGTTAGCTAGCGAATTTATAATTTGTCTTTGAATTGAAACGGGTTTGCCAGTTAGTTGCCGAGTCGCTAAGACACGAATTGATTGCGAGCAGGGTTGCGAGATTCGTAAGTTGCGGGTGGTTACTTGACAGGGTTCAAATTCCTGTTTTGCTGTTCACTGCGTGCCTCTCGATCTGTCTTCAAGTGCATCTCATTTCCCTCCGGCTTTTCCTTTGTTTTCGATGATTTTAGGCTTTGTTACGTGGCTGAGACTAAACTGACCTCATGATTGATCATTTGCATTGTGGTTGAAGCCTAGAAGTGCATAAATACCACCACAAAACACAGCAAAAAACATGCTCAATGATAACTCTCAAAGTCTTACTAAGATGACATGAACACTTGATTGGTTTATATGACACTTGATTAATGCAAAAGTACTCAAAACCACATCTAATATAAGGTTCTAGAAATTGTACTTGGACATAATCATGTGCAATTTGATCAATTTAACTTTGAAGCCATCAATTCCTTTGAGCTAGGAGCCCTCATTTATCTCAATTTCCCACTGTTACTTTGAACATTCAACGCCTGATATGCTCCTACATAAATTGTCTGCTTGTTTGTTTCAAATTCGGGGATGGCTTGTTCAGCGAGGATAAGGGTGGTGGTTGTTCTTTAACATTGAAATGGGGGCATAATAAAGAGTTCGGGAGGTGCTGTTATTGGAGGTTTGGTTCCATGAAAGGGGTGTGACGATTCCCACGACTATGGACATGGGTACTACCATATGGTGAACTCATCCATTGGTCTCGCCCAGTCCCTCATGGACATGTGTGTCCTCTAGAGTTCCTTTCCATGAAGTGCGGCGCTTATTGACTACTCCTCTAAGTGTTCCATTTTTGGTTCAATTCAAGTTCAATCAAGTTCTTGAGGGAGATTGACTTTAAACATGTATTAACTTGCCTTCTAGGTTTCCTGAATATCTTACAGAGAATGATTAAACCCAGAAGCTTGGGGACAACACCTGGCAAAATGACACTAAAAATCCTGAAACGTTTATTTTGGAAAAAAGACATGGATAGAAGACAGATGACAGGTAAACATGAATGAATTCCACTGACGGGATGCTTGTGATGGGGATCACAAGTGTTTCCACGGCTTCTCACTTACTAGAGACATAGCATCCAGACGACGGCGCCATTTAGTTGTGCCATAGTAGGGTGATGGGTCCATGGGAGGTATATCTGGTTCCTCCTCTTTACTTAGTGATCGAAACTCTTTAACGATATGATCTAGAGATTCGAACAGGGGATGAGTTTTCTTAGTACAAATGACTAGGTGAGGCAAAAATTGAGTGAATTAAATTTGGATTTTTTAAGGTTTAGTAAAAACAAAAGGGGTTTGGGTGTTCAGGCGAAACTAAAACAAGAAAAAAAAATGTAAAATAGAATCCCTTTGCAAAGTGTTAGGCCCATGGTTTAGAGTTTCAAGGTAACCACATGTCCGGGTATTTTTCTACGCGTTGAGAGCATGACATATAGTCATTTCGAACCGGATCTTCATTGCAACTTTAAAAACTAAACCCACTTTATGATTTTCCCTTTTGAAACATAGCATTTAAATGGGCATAAAATGTCCTAACAGGTGAGAAAACACATCCTCTAAAGCCACACCTACTCCACGATAACCATGAAGAACCTTAGCCCGAGCCTCAATGGATCCCCAGTGAAAGTATCATTGAACCCAAAAACTTACTGAATACACATTAAAGAGAGCATGCTTAGAGATTTTAACTAAAGTGTGAGGAAGCGGGAACACGAGCAACCATAAATACGTCACTCGTTAAAAATAGGGGGGCAGAGTGAGTTACCTCCACACCTAGCCATGGTAGTCCTCTTCAAGGGGAGGGAAGAGGTCTAGCGTTTCACAAATCCTCGAGGTTGTCATCCTCGGAGAGGAATGTTTGTAGTAGAAAATGGAAAGAAAGGAAGAAAAGGAGAGGCTTGCGAGGCGCCTCCAGGAACTGCGTATATCCAAGAGATTCAAGTGTTGTGATTTGTACAAAAATTTGAGACTATATAGATGCTTTCAGTGCCAAGGGAAGTTACAAAAAAAAACAAAATCGGGAAGGTTATTCTGAGGGGGTAAAATGGGAAAAAAATAAGCGAAAGCAAACGAGGGTGTAAGCGTGAAGCGAGAACGGGTAGCGGGGAGGGCGATTATTTGGAGGCTGAGAGACGGTGCTCGCGAGGAGAAGCTTTCTTGCGATTTGGTGTTTTCTTAACATTTGCTCATCTTTCATCGATCTTTGATCTGCAATATTGAGTTTGACTTGAATTCTTGCGTGCTTGGATCGTGACTCAGCAATTTTGGCATAATTAGCTCGCAAAGCGCAAATTTGCCACAAAAGTGCGATCCCGTGATAAAATAGTAGGGACAGCAATGTGCAAATCGGGTTAAGTGGCATGATTAGTACACAAAGCACTGAAACCTATAATAAATAGGGTTCAAAAATAGCACTTTTTAGGCCTTGTCGGCAACTCACAACATTTAAACGAAAATTGTGATAAGATAAGCTTGTAAATGTGAAAATATTTGAAAGAAATAGAGTAAAAGTAGTGGCACCACTAAAAACCCAAATTAGGGACTTAAAATAATATAAAGTAAAAAATTTAAACAAAAATTTGGAATTGGTCTCGAGGTTCCTACGGGATATTCCAGGTTGTGTAGCCATTGGATCTCGGAGGGTCCGGGAGGGCTCCTCCATGCGAGTGGTGTGTGCTTTCTGCAGTGCCTTCATGCTCAACTCCATTTGTTTTTAGGCAACTGGTCTCACAGTGTGAGTGGGGTGTATTCTTGTAGGGAGATATTGGATTCTACATTAAGCGCTTCCATTGTTCTCCATCATTCTTCTATTTGTTTGTTAATATCATACCTTCACTGCGGAAATTGCACCCTCGGGGGGCCGAACTTCATGGATTTGCTCCCCTCATCCTCGAAATTTGGTTTTTGCTTATTGCTTTCAGTGGAAGAATGTTGAGCTCAATTATGTACATGGAAATGTAAATTTGCATGACGATCATGACAATTAATAATGGCATTTGATGTGGCTAGAAATGGCCTTCCCTAATATAATGGGCACTTAGTTAGTGCCACACGCCTCCGGTTAATGTCGAGAACCACGAAATCCAGGATAGTAGAACTTATCTACTTTTACCAACACATCCTCCACTATCCCTTTTGGTATTTTCACTGAACGATCGGCTAAAGATAGGGTGATGTTGGTTTGGTTTTGACTCTCCCGAACCTAGGCGCCTGCCGCAGGAGTATGGCATTAGGTTGACCTTTGGGCTTGAGTCTAACAATGCTTTGTCAATACGGGTTCCTCATTGCTGAATGATTGGGGTCTCACTGGATCCTTACTTCATTTCTCATTTTCTTACACATTGGATGATGGGCTAACTTGATTCGATTAAGAATGCCTTTTTGTTAATGCCCAACCCCTTTTTGATTGTACAGAGATCTTTCAAAAACTTTGCATAGAGCAGGGACTTGTTTGATGATGTCCAAAAGGGGTATCTGACCTTCTTTGCCCCAGGACTTCTAGGATGCACACTCTTTGGATACCTTCTTCTTGCTTCTTGATGGCAGGAAATGGAGGTGGCATGCGGTGCTTCATTGAGTCCTCCTTCAAGAAAATGTGTTCGGCTCGATTCTTCCCATTTTATGGTTTTCCTGAGAGGCTTTGGGCATTTTGGCATTTGGGCAATCTGACCTTTCTTTATCGTTTTATAGAATGACTGTGACGGAAGCTGTGTGTTTGCAAAGGAGGTTGTTTGGGATGGCTGGGACTATGGACTCCCACTTGGATTTGGCATGGTGAAGGAGACCTCCACGCCTCTTCTTTGATTTCCATTCTTGTTATGGATGCTTGCAAGCTGTCAATTCTTCGGTTAAGGTTACTTTCCGACCCGCCATTATCTTGTTCGAGGAGCTTTCTACAATTTCAATTTTTGTTAGTGACATTGATGCCTTTTTTCTCCTCCACAAAATTTCCACCACCTTTTTCGATTCAAAATGGCTTTCAGCGGGGAGAGGGGTGGGTGCTGTGATGCGTACTGAAGTGGTGGTAGAGATCTTTGTTTGTTTGTGCTCACAGGGGTACGCATACGGGGAGGTTGAGGTTTCGGGGAAAGGTTAGGGGTGCGACTACCTCCAGTTAGGGTTGTAAGTGTTACCATATGGAGCATTTGTTTTGCGGGTTTGTTTGCAGCCCTACATTTGCATCCTCAAAATGGGGGTTTAGACATAGTTCTCACAGGTGGTCGGTGGACTCGCGGTTAAAACGATTTTGACACATTAGCAGCTTTCCCGGTCGGCTGCTGCACCTGTGGACCCTTTTCTTTCTAATTTCTCCAATGCTACAGCCACGGTAGAAACCTTAGCTTTCAACTCCATATCTTCGGAGAGGGCATACATACTCTCTTTGGTTCCTTTGAGCAGCGAATCTGTCTCTCCTTCACTTGGGTTTGGCTCATCGGCTTGCTTAGAGGTCTGACCACATAATTGAGGAAGTGAATTCACGCTCATCAGGATTTTTACTCAAGAAATCTCCTCCACACATAGTTTCCAATAATTGTTTCATGGAAGGGGACATTCCATCATAAAAATGGTTCACCAGCATCCATGTATCAAACCCATGGTGTGGACATGCACTAATAGCCTCCATAAATCTCTCCCGACGGTAGAACCTCTCACCATCATGGTGCAAATGTATGAATTTTGCCTGCTGGGGTGTTTGTCTTGTGAGCGAAGAATTTTTAGAAGTGCACTGCGTCTCCCGAATTCCTTGGTTCTTGGCACTTAATGCATTTGGCAATTTTGCCTTGTCCTTTAGGGTGGGGTGGAAGGCTTTTCAACGAGGAGCTCCGTGTCACTTTGCACGCTACTTCCAGTGGGTGCATCTTTTATAAAATGCGAATTTGTGGTATGGATTTTCATTCTCATCTTGTAAAAATGTTGGGAGTAGAGGCTGGAAATGAGCTTCTGCCACTTCCTTAGTGAGAGGGAACATGCGAGGTGCACTCGCTGGAGTGGTGTATGTGATCCCTCATGGATCGAGTATGCATTGGGCTCCCCTAGGCACTCGCGGCTTTGCTTTTCCTCATGTAGGATCCATTTGAGCTGTGAGGATCAGTTTCGAAGCCACAATTCCTGCATGCGTGATCCACCCTCAACCTACAGTATTTCTATCCAGCTCATCAAAAGTATCTGCACACTTCTTGTCAGCGAGGAAAGAACAAAACAAAGCTAACTTAAAGGGGTTAAGGGCAGCTGCAAAATTAAAGCAAAGAAAAAGCGAATGTCTTGGAAAAATTTAAAATCCTACGAATTATTTGCAAAAATTAAGGAAAAGATGATAAAATCAATAGGGAATGAGATTTTACGAAACTTGTGATATGAATCACAAGTTCAAACGACTCTTATCTCATTTAGGGCACCATCCCCGGCGGCGTGCATTTTGATTCGTGCCACGGTAGGAGATGATCAGGAATCGTCAGCAATATTATCCACAAGTTCCTCCCTCTTGCCGTAGTCAAGCTGTGTGCATTATAGTGGTCTGAGAAGAGATTAGACACGGGGATGGTTTCTTAGTGAAATGAGAAGTGGATTGAGTTGAAAATGGTATTTCTCTTTGTTTTGGGTTTTGTTCCATGCGATGGGTTGGATGGTTGTAGAAAGCTGCATATAATCATGAAAGGAAAATGTAGAAAAAGACTCCTTGAAGTCTTGAGGTCTTGGATTGGATTTTTAAGAGTGTATTCATGCCCTCGGGTTTGTTTATCGCGTTGGGATAATGACATGGTCGTTTCCCAAAGCCCAGGACCTTAATTTGGCACTAAAACCCACAAACCACCAAATTACTCCCTCATGAGATTATGGCATTAGGTGAGCATTCAAATTCCCTAACCGATTATTTGCATATGGCTCAAAGAGGCAACCTACGACATTAGTAGGAGACTGACTAAGTGGATAGAGTGGATCAAGATTAAGCATCACTTGTAACCCTGAAGCACCAAATACACATTGGCGGTTGGATCTAGGAGGTTTCAGCTTGGGTGAGATGCATGGGGCTTAAGTGCTCATAAAGTGCGGTGTGATAAATGAGAGAGCATGAAAACTTACCTCGAGCTACCTACAGTGAGCCTCCTCTTCCAAAGGAAAGGGGGCACCCAGCGAAACATACACCTTGGTTTGTCATCACGAGGCGTATGTTTGATTTCTTAGAAAATGAAAGAAAATGAAAAGAAAATGAAAGAGAAGAAAGAGAAAGCATGAAACCCTAAGAAATGAAAAGGCTGCATTAGATTTACGAGTGAATGAAAAGTATAGGGGTTACAAAGTTGTGGGGGGCTTATATAGTCAACCCCAAAGTGAAAATAAAAAAATGCCTAAAATAGGAATTACATAAGGGACCAAATGGTAGTATATCAAAGCGTGGTGGTTTGGCATCAAAATTCCAAAAACCACGAAATTTGAGATTTCGCTGTCTTGGGAGATTTATTATGCTAAGCGAGGGAATTTTGCTAACTAGCGAAATTCACAACGATATAGCGAAATTGAGAGAGAAATTTATTGAGAGCAGTCAATTTATTTACCTAAGCAGCAGAAATTTCGCTAGCCTGCATGAGTGCTGTGGGATAGCGGGGGTGGGTATTTTTCGCTAGGAGCAGGTGAATTTCGTTAGATAAGCGAGGAGATTTACGCTAGCCTAACGAGGAAATTTTCCATAGCGAGGAAATTTAAAGCTGGATTGCGAGGAATTTAGCTATGAGTCTTGAGTTCGCAATCCCGGCGGGAATTTTCCCGAGCATAGCGAAAATCCGCAGCTTTGCTGTTTGCTCACTTTGCATCCTCCACGCAACCTTCTTTATTCATCATATTTCTTCATCTTTGATGGTTGAAAATCTTGTGAATCTAAACATTAAACAAATATCACTTGACATCGAAACTTGAACTAATTGGCGAGGCAAGCACGTAGAAATTGCAAAAATATGACTTCGAAATGGAATTAGGTGAAACTAAGTGAACACACTTTTTATCATTGGCTTAATTGATATGATTAGTGCGCAAAAGCACTCAAGAAACCTATCATGAGATACAGAGTACCGAAATATACTTTTGGGCCTTAATCAGATTCCCTTCCAACATTGCCAAAATCAAAGGGATCCATGGTAGGTTCATCAAACCTTCAGGGATGGATAGAGTAAGAAGGCCTATCATCACTCTAAGGAGTGGAAAGGGAATGAAACCAATCGGTGCCCATGACTGCGAAGAAACATCTGAGGAAAAGGAGCTGAGCCTGAAAAGGTAAGAGTCAGTGAGGATCTAGTGAAGAAAAGCATGCCCCCTCCATTTCTCCAAGCACTAAGAGGCAAGAAAAAAATCCCAAACCAAGCTGAAATTTGGGAAGTGCTAAGGCAAGTGGAGGTAAACATTCCACTGCTCGACATGATTAAGCAAGTCCCAACATGCGAAGTTCTTGAAGGACACATGCCCGGTCGAGAAGGGCTAGACGTAGAAAAGAAAGCCTTCCCCAACCTAGCAAGTCGGTGCGCAGTAAAAGCAAGGCCCGGTCAAATACAAAGGATCCAGGGATCCCCACAACTAGATCCAACATTGGTGGGACTTGCATAGACAAAGCATTGCTAGATTTGGGAGCCAATGTAACCTCTTGCACTTTTCAGTGTATAAAGCAGTTAGGTTTGGGAACTCAAACCTACCAACATTACTCTATCATTGGCCGATTGATCGGTGAAGATTCTAAGGGAATAGTTGGGGATGTTTTGGTAAGGTGGACAAAATTCTACTATCAGCATTAGACTTTGTAGTGCTTGATCTTGAGCGATAGCAAGTGGGCCCAATCGTATGTAGATTTATCCTGGGGAGGAGACCATTTTTTGTGCCCCCACTTGATCACAATCATCAGTTCGCGAAATGGAGTAATACGACTCCACATTTGGCAGCATGACATTGGAGCTCAATATTTTTCACTTGAGTCACAAGCACAAACTAGTGGAAGGTGATAAGGAAGGAAGCGTGAAGTACGCTCGATTAGTCGAGTGCGAGGAAGCGAATGTCCATAAATCCCCCAATTGGCTAACGAGATGACGGTTGATTAGGAGTTGTCATCAGTCACCTGTAGAGCCATTAGTGCATTAAAATCACCTGAGTGAGAAAGAAAATCAACAAGAATGGACCAAGCATGGAGGCTGCAGCACAAGCCACTGTCGGGGTTAAGGAGCTCCTCTTCCTTGACCCTCCGTGAGTCATCAGTGAAGATTGAGCTGGTTTGAAGTCGCTGCTTTGAAAAACAAGTGCGACTCAAAATTTTGGTTTTGCTTAAAAAATTGTTTTAATTTTCATATTATGTTATTTTTTAGTAACTTCAGTTTTAGCAACTTTCCTTTTAGTAGCCTAATTTTAATGTTAATTTTTTTTTTATTATTTTTATTATGCTTAGGTTTTTGTTAATTTTATTCTTGTTTTTAATCAGCATAAATCAAAATTTTATTTTTTTTAATTTTTTATTTAATTCGTGTGGAGTCCGTATTTTTCAAGGTGATTTATCAGAAAGGTGGTACCTGCCTCAGGGGCTCTCGGCTACCTTTCTCAAGGCCTTATAAAAAGAAAGGGGGGGGGGGACCATTCATCTTCATTCCACCCCCCTTCTTTTATAAGGCCTTGAGAAAGGATTGCCGTGAGCAGAGCCCCCACTGCCCTAGCCGTGCGCCACACTTAGTCGCGCCCCCGATCAAGATCGCCCGCCACCGCCGACCTCCCCGCGCCGCACCGGCTAAGCCCCGAGCCACCGCTGCCGGGTGGAGCCCCAAAGCAGCCTGAGCCTCCCGTTCGTGCCCCGCATCGCCCCACCGGGCCGCGGTTCTGCCCCGGTCCTCATTACCGCTCAAGCTCCCGCTAGCACCGCACCGCCACTCAACCGACCACACCGGGGGGCCGGGAGTCGCGCGCCAGCCCCCCACTTCCTAGCCGACACCGCCGGGCCTCACACCGCTGGTGCCGCCACGCTTCAGCCGCACCGAGCCCTTGTCCACTCGAAAAGACACCGCACCGCTACCCCCCGTGAGCCCCGCCCGCCCTATATCACTCTTTACCATGTATATGGTAATGCACTGGGAGGGTGGTTCCCACCTCAGCCCGTGGTTGGGACGGCACCTGCAGCGTGAGGAGTGGTGCCCCGGGCCTACGCCTGCTACAGTCCCAAAGGAGCCATAGGGTTTCGTGGAGGCACGACGAGGTTGGAACCCGGCCCCCTCCCTGCCCCGTAGACGACGTAAGGGCCCCGCCTCCAAGCCGGCCCTAAGACAGCCGGGGACCCCGACATCTCGACCCCGCCCATCCCCCCAGCAGAGGAGAGCTCATCGCCCCCATCTATCGCCGGCCCGAGGATTAGGCGGTCGCTGTTCATCAGACCTCGATTCCCGGAATGTAGATCCGCACGACGCAGATTTACGGGGAGACCTATTACGACATGCCATCGAATCGTCGACCGGCTCGTAGACTCCATGAGGTCGACACGCTAGCATCACGCCATTTATGACAGATCGCGACAGCTTATTATCCCCTGTGGTAAGCCAATGCAATTACTCCATGACTTCCCTGGGAGTACCACCGAGCCTTCGAGCTCGATGACTATCATACTGACCGGGAGTGCTCCGAAAGCAATGACATTTCAGTCGCATTGGGTCACCACAGAAAGCGTGCTAATTTAGAGGATATCGAGATTGGCCACAACCGACATAGTGGGAGATGGTCCGCTGTCTCGCTAGAGATACCAAGGCGGGACCAATACTCTTCCGCAGAGGCGCCCCACCTCAAATGCTTCGGATCACCTGTTTAATCAAATTGCTCCCGCTGGCAGCGACTACGCTCAACCAGGGAGCCATACTGGTGGCCTCAGACCGGATCTCGTGAGGGATTCGTTCAGTCCTCCGAAATGGGCCGCGACCGCCCCACGCACTTGAGGATAAGGTCCACCGCAGGCGGTCCGTTCGAAAGCGGCAGGGTTTACCATCAAGTGATGCCGGCATTATTGAAGCCAGGTCCCGAGCATCTGGGATTCCCGGAGGAGCCCCGCATCGAGAGGAGAATCCGATGCCCTTAGGTCCTGCCCTTAGAGCGATCCTTGACCATGCCGATCTCTTTTCTCCTACAGCAGCAGGATCAGAAGGAGGTAGCAGAGGATCCCCCGAGGGGAGATGGTCTTGTTCCCGAGGTAGAGGTAGAGATGGGTAGGAGCCTAGTGCCAGATTCGTCTCCTCCATCTCCTCCTCCACCTCCTTCGGCCCCAGCCCCTGCTGACACTCCTGGCCCTTCATATACAACGCAGCATTCTCCGGAGCATGTTCATGTCAGTTCGAGGGAGCTAGCAGCTGTTATGGATGCTGTTCATTGGCTACTACACAGGCATCGCTGGACCAGAGGTTGGCCCGAGCCGAGGCCACTATAGAGCACAGCCATGCCATGCTTCTACGTATCATGAGCCTCCCTTGCCTCCCCCGCCGTGCCTACACATCGAGATGAGTCCACACAGCCAGCCTTCCTTAGACATGCCGGCAAAGAAGAACAGTTGTTTTCTGGATCCACCACCACCGAGAGCGGTGGTCACACTCCTTTCTAGTTTTCCTTTCCAATGAGACGGTTTATACTTTATAATGGGAGGAAAGTTAGAGTTAGGAGTGTCTTCTATCATGTTTTGTACTGTTTTCAGCTTTATCAACTGCCTACTCATTTTGTATAGGATTCATGTATTAGCCAATAGTAGGCAGTGATATTTTTGTCATATTTAGCTATATTAAGCATGTATTAGCCACTTTGGTTATATCAAAAGCTTTATAGCATTATTTACATTATATTACACTTTTGCAAATCATTTTTGTACCTGCATTTTGTGTTTCTACTCTTGCCTTTAGTTGAGAAATTGAAGCCCTGTTTGTTACCCTAATGATAGAGCAATTCCATGCATGATTTAGTTTTTGGTCAATCGAGGTTTCAAAGATATTCAACCTGACATTCCCCTTAGCTAATTCACACACCGCACCCCGCCTTGTACCAAGAGGTTGAGAAGCCATATACCTCTTCCACTTTGCAAAGCCGGCCTTAAATTTGTTGGATCTAATTCATATTAGGTTTCAGGTTACCCATGTATGAAGACCAATGTAGTATTCCAAATGAAAAAGAAAAGAAAAAGCAAAAAGAAAAAGAAAAGAAAAAAAAGAAGAATAAAATCCATGACGCTTTTCCTTGAAACCCGAACACGGTCCGAGGGGTATATGGCGAAAGCCTTTAAAGCCCGATGCCCTAAACCTTAATTGGTTGGGAGTCATCTACTTAGTGTTCGCTACACGGGTGGATGGGTAGAGTTTAGCGTGTTGTAGGTGCTTAAATTTCTCGGTCATTCGAGTCCGTGGTGAAGCCCGTGAGAGCTCAGGGTCGGCCGATCCTTTCGCTTGATGCCCTAAACCTTAATCGGGTTAAATGCAGGACCTCGCTATTAACGGACTGGGTGAAGTCGAAGTTTTTAAGATTTGCACCCTACATTGAAACAAGGAAGAAATAAGAGTGTAGCGATCCTATTTAGGCTATTCAACAGCCTGGGCATGACAAGAGCTTGGTCTGGGGGGAATAACTTTGTAATTTATCGTCAAACTGTCACCTTAGGAACACTGATTTCGTGAACTGTGCTGATTTCTTGGATCCAATGTCGAATTTCCAAAACTAGTTCTTATATGGTTTTTGTTCTTTCATGTCGGTTTTGGTGTAAATTGTTCATTTTAAGGGTAAAGCCTATCTGTACATACACTTTTTGAACCGCATACACTTTTTCTAAAAGCACAGCATGCATACCTTTATTGTTTTAGCATTGCTAAGGGACTAGCAACGTGTCGGTCTGCGTGATTAAGGCCCAAAAGTGCTATTTCGAAAGCCCTATTCGATAGGTTTTGAGTGCTTTGTGCGCACTTAATCATATGAATTAAGCCAATTGTCATGTGCATGTCCACTTAGCGCTTCCGATTTGTTTTGAGATAGTTTTGGATAGTTTCAGGCCTCGTGAACTTTAGTCAAGAAGCTCGTTTATCGTGTCGCACCCGAGAATCCTCGTATTTCACCTGCCGGGCGATGAAATGTCAAGATGGGTTGAAGAATTGAAGGCAAAGTGATGAATAAAAGTGCGTGAAGTGATGCGCAGCAAGCAGAAAGGTCTGTGGATTTTCGCTATGATTGCGAAAATTTCGCTTGATCATAAAATTTCGCAATACTAGCTAAATTTTCGCTATGTGAAATTTTCGCTAGCTAGCGAAAATTACTGTTCATAGCGAAATTTCTCATTTTCGCTATCTCTTGTAAATTTCGCTAGGCTAGCGAAATTTCGCTAGCATAGCGAAATTTTCGCTATACTAGCGAAATTTACATACGTGATAAATAAATATTAGCCTCGTGCTTTGGTAGCTTGATTCTTTAATCCACCAATGCTTGATAAATTGTCATTTTCTTTCCCTATTGTAATTGATATTTTAGGTAATTTTGTCACACATCATGGGGCTGGCTGGTAGCTGACAACTTTGTAACTCCTAAGCAACTTTTCATTTTTATGCAAGTTTTCCTCACTTTTCATTTTAGGTTATATTTTTCTCTCTCTTCCTCTTTCTCTCATTTTCAAGCCTGAAACACCCCCTTTGAGGATGACAACTCAAAGGATGTTTGGTTAAGCCCCCCTTTCCTTGAAGAGGAGGGTCACTGGTGGAGGTTTGGAGGTAAGCTTTCATGCCCTCTCATTTATCACACTGCATTTATGAGCATTTAAGCTCCCTGCATCTCACCTTAGGTTGAAACCTCCTAGATCCAGCTGATTCGTGCCACAGTAGGGTGATCCGGAATAAACAAAATTTGTATCCTATGTTCCTCCTACTGCCGTAGTCAAGCTACTGCAGTATAGCGGTCTAGGGTTGAACACGGGGATGGGTTTTCTTCGTGAAATGAGAAGTGCAGTTGAGTTTAAAATGGTATTCCTCTTTGGATTTTGGGTTTTGTTCAAAAACAAAGGTCGATGGTTGTAAACCGCATATAAATTAAAGGAAAATTCTAGAAAATAAGACTCCTTTGAAGTTTTGGGTCACCGGATTGATTTTTAAGGTGTATTCATGCCCGGTTTGTTTCCTCGCATTGGAGGATAATGACATAGTCATTTCCCAAACCGACTCCTGGATTCGCACTAAAACCTAAACCCTAAATTACTCCTTCATGAGATATAGCATTCAATGAGCATTCGGTTCTAACAAGGTATGACCTCAAAGAGGCAAACTCACTATAACCAGAGACAACTAAGGATGACAAAAGATTTAAGTTTAAGCATCCACCTAATCCACAAAGCTTCCAAATACACATTGGCGAGGCTGGATCAGGAGGTTTCAACTCAGAGTGAGATGCAAAGAGCCAGCGCCTATAAATGCAGATGAATGAGGGCATGAAAACTCTACTCCTCCAAACCTCCACCAAAGGACCCTCTTCATGAAAGGGGGTTTAGCCAAGCATACCTTGGTTTGTCATCACCAAGGTATGTTTGGTTGCCGAGAAAATGAAAGAAAGAGGAGAGAGAAGAGATCAAAATAAAACCTAAAAACTAAAGCTGCGGGAAAGCTTGCATAAAGTGGAAGTTAGGGTTACAAAGTTATAAGGTGGCTTATATAGCCAACCCAAATGTGTGAAATGACAAAAGGCCTAAAATATGAAATTACAATAGGGACAAAATGGTAATTAATCAAAACGTAGTCGCTTGGAATCAAAAACATCAAAAACACAGGCGTACCATTTTCGCTTATGCCAAATTCCCTCGCTAGTATAGTAAATTCTCAAGAGTGCTAGCAAAATTTCGTCAGCCTAGCCAAATTCTACGTAGATAGCGAAAATGGGAGTTTTCAGAACAAGACTTTCGCTAGCTAGCTAAATTCTCGCTAAATTAGCTTAAAATTTCACATAACAAAATTTCGCTAGGGATCGCGAATTTCGCTTATGATCGCGAAATTTCGCAATCCCAGCGAAATTTTCGCAATCATAGCGAAAATCCCTGGATTGCTCTGCTTGCTACTGCATCACTTCCTGCACTTTTTATTCATCACTTTGCCTTCAATTCTTCAACCCATCTTGACATTTCATCGCCTCTCGGCGAGGAAATTACCGAGATCTCTCGATCTAGCACCAATAAGAAGCCAAGCTTGCTGACTGAAGTTCCCAAGACCTGCAAAACTACCAAAACAATCTCGAAAACAAATCATAAGCACTAAGTGGGACATGCATTACGACAAATTGGCTTAATTCATATGATTAGTGTGCAAAAGCACTCAAAACCTATCTTGAAGAGGCTCAAATAAAGACTGGGCACTCAATCACCAAATTTCTAATGTGTATTTTGATGTTTAGTGGTTACAAGGATGCTTAATCTTAGATTCACCATTATCCACCTAGTCAGTCTCCTATTAGCTGTCGAGTTTGCCTCTTTTCGAGGCCATACACACCGTTAAGGACTCAATGCTCACCGACGCCATATCTCATGAGGGAGTAATTTTAGTGGTTTAGGGTTTTAGTGCCAAATCAAGGTCCGCTCAGGGAAACGACTATAGGTCATTATCCCCAACGTGAGGAAACAAAACCCGAGGGCATGAATACACTTTAAAAATCCAATCCAAAGCACCCAAAAACTTCAAGGAGTCTTCTTTCTAAAATTTCCTTTAATTTATATGCGCTTTACAACCATCCAACCCACTATTTTTTGAACAAAACCAAAAATCCAAAGAGAAATACCATTTTCAACTCAACTGCACTTCTCATTTCACGAAGAAAACCCATCCCCGTGTTTGACCCTAGACCGCTATACTGCAGTAGCTTGACTACGGCAGTAGGAGGAACATAGGAAACAAATTTTGTTGATTCCGGATCACACTACCGTGGCACGAATCACAAAGCAAGCGATAAGAAGAAGGGCTCAAAAGAAAAGAAACCCAAAGGAAAATGTTTCCATTGTGGAGTCGATGGCATTGGAAGAGAAACTGTAACAAGTATCTCTCCAAACTGAAGGACAAAAAGAAAGGTAAATTTGATTTACTGGTTTTAGAAGCCAATTTAGTGGAAGTTGATAGTCAATCCTGGATAATTTATTCAGGGTCCACTAACCATATTTGTTATTCTTTCCAGATGCTTAGTTCTTCCAGGGAGCTTGCTGATGGGGAGTGCTCGATGGTAGTCGGAAATGGGGCCGACATGTCGGCAGTTGCAGTGGGAGCTGTTCGTTTAGAATTAGGGAATAAATTTCTTGTTTCAACAATGTTTATCAGACTCTGGATTCGTGGAGAAATTTGATTTCAGTTTCTAAGTTGTATGAACAATTGTTTACTGTTTCATTTGATAATAATCAGATTGTTATTTCCATAAATGGTTTAAACATTTGTCATGCAAATAATGAAAATGGGCTTTACATTTTAAGGCCAAACAAATGAACGCTCCTTAACACTAAACTATTTAGAGTAGAACATCCTAAGCCTAAGAAGCAAAAGATTCTTGATAATGATGACGCACTCCATGGCACCTAAGGTTAGGACATGGTGCTCGGATTAATGTGACCGGTAAAGGATGGTCCTTAAAATAGCTAAAGTTGGCAATCTTCCAAATTGCACCCTGGCCTGGAAGCGCAAAATGACTAAGAGATCTTTCTCAGCAAAGGGCTTTAGGGCAAAGGAACCACTTTGAACTTGTACATTCAGATGTCTGCGGACCTTTGAATGTCCAAGCTAGGGGCGGTTTAATACTTCGTCACTTTCATTGACGACTATTCTAGGTACGAGTATGTTAACCTAATGCAAAGGAAACTGGAACTTTTGAAAGTTTTAACGACCCCAGCGTGTCGAAAGACAAATCTAGTAAATCATTATCAGGCTCGGATCGAGGAGGTGAATACCTTGATACAGAGATCGCTGATCACCTAATTGAGCATGGCATTGTATTCCACCACAAAGACTGAACGCCACAACAGAACGACGTGGCAGAAAGAAGAAATCGAATGCTTGGCCATGGTTAGCTCCATGGTGATGAGCTACTTCCTCATCGCTTTAATTATCATTCCTGGGATATGCGCAACCGCAATCTACATTTTGAATGTCTCCTCTAAGTCTATCCAACACACACCCTTAGAGTTATGGAGGTCAGAACCGCCACGCTATATCCAGATATGGGGGTGTACGACACATGTGCTGAAAGGAAAGACTGGGAAGCTAGAACCGCGAATAGAAGTATGTCTGTTTGTTGGTTACCCCAAAGGCACGAGGAGGTTTCGTTTCACAAATCAAGATAAGAAAGTATTTGTATCGATAAACGATACCTTCTTGAAAATGACTACATGGCAAACTTCAAACCTCGGGCGGTTGTACTTGGGGAGGAATTACAATCTGATCGATCGCATTCACTACCAAGAATCAAGTACGAGGAATGTAACAAAGAGACTAGCGTGATCCTATACGGATGTCATTGCACCTCACGTAGAGGGAGGGTTTCTATACAACCACCTCATACGGGTCGGTGAAGCAAATGTTGTTGTAACCGATACTAGTGATGACGACCATCAATATACAAGCATGCGATGGATGATCCTCATAAGGACAAATGGCTAATGTACCTATAACAAGAAATGGAATCTATGTATTCCAATTTCAGGCCTCGAACTTGTAGATCTTCCCGGAAATGTACGCCCATTGGGTGCAAATGGATCTATAAGAAAAAGAGAGGTGTGGATGGGAAAGTGGAGACTTTCAAAGCACGGCTAGTAGCCAAAGGCTATACACAAAAGGAGGGAGTCGATTATGAAGAGACTTTCTCCCCAGTAGCTATGCTTAAATCCATTCGCATCCTTCTTTCCATTGTCGCTGCTCTTGATTATGAGATATGGCAAATGGACGTCAAGACAACCTTTTTGAATGGTTATCTTGATGAAAGCATTTATATGATGCAAACCGCAGGGTTTCCCCATAGTCAAGGCCAAGAGTAGAAAGTCTACAAGCTGCTTAGGTCCATTTATGGGCTTAAGCAAGCTTCAAGGTCTTGGAACCTAAGGTTTGATGAGACGATCAAAACCTTCGGTTTTGAGCAAAATGTTGACGAACCTTGTGTCTACAAGTACATCAAGGAAACCAAAGTAGTCTTTTTGGTGCTGTACGACGATATCCTACTCATCGAATGATATGTGGATTATTGTCTGACGTAAAGAAATGGCTAGTCGAAAAGTTTAAAATGAAAGATTTGGGATAAGCGAGTTATGTACTTGGGATCCAAATCATAAGGGATCGTAAGAACAGACTCCTGGCACTGTCTCAAGCATCTTATATCGATAAGGTGTCAGGTTTTGCTGGCGCATAATTCCAAGAAGCGGTCAACTACCAATTCGATACATGGAATTATCCTCTCAAGGAGTAGTGTCCTACGACACTCGGGAAGAAGAGGACATGAGACGGGTTCTCCTTACGCTCAGCGCAGCCCCATGTATGCCATGTCAGGTAATAAGACTGCATACCGCTATGCGATAGGAATTGTCAGCCGTTACCAATCCAACCCTGGGTTGGCGCACTGGATTGCGGTAAAGCACATTCTCAAGTACCTTAAGAGAACGAGAAACTATATGTTGATTTATTCAGGTGCTGACCTGAATCCCATAGGATATACTGATTCTGACTTCATGTCGCATATGACAACAAAGTCGACGCCCTGGGTCAGATTCACCTGTGGTGGAGTCGGTGGTATGGAGAAGTGTAAAACAATCCAAAGATCGCGAGATTCTACCATGGAAGGAATATAGTAGCTTGCAGTACACAAATAAAGGTAGCGGTCCGGCTCAAGAAGTTCATTACGTATCTCGAAGTTGTTCCAAATATGGATAAAACCCATAGTACTCATCAGGATAACAATGCGAGCTGTGGCAAACTCCAAAGAACCAAGGAGTCACAAGAGAGGGAAACATATAGAGAGGAAGTATCATCTGATTAGAGAGATCGTGCACCGGGGTGACGTGGTTGTTATGAAGATAGCATCGCAAGACAACCTTGCGGATCCGTTCACCAAGACGTTACTCCGCAAAATCGCTTGATGGTCACTTATCTCGACGGGTTTAAAGACATGTCTCACATGCTTTAGAGCAAGTGGGAGATTGTTAGATAGTGCCCCAGAAGCATGAATTTATACTTATGTTTTATGAAATTAATAAAGTAATGATGATTACATTTAGCTATTTTGTGCATAATGTATGAATGAAACGGCCAGAAAATCCCAGATGATAATGCAAACTTCATAACCCTGTGTATACGCTATACACGAGATCGAGGTTATGGATTATAATCATATTGTCCGTAATAAATTAATTGGAAGTTTGGGGATCTTCAAATTAACATACTGGGCGGTCCGCTATCATTGAGAATGAATTGACCTTAATAATCTGCAACTAATGTGGCGACATTAAAGGAGGCTCCATATACAAGATTATATAGACAGACCAAGGCGAAGCTAAATCTTAAATAAACGCTTGTCTCAAGAATTCAAACAACGCGCTTAGATGATCATATACGTATCCGTCTGGTCCCGAAAGTCATAGACTTCGTTTATGTCAACTGGCCTTGAGTCACGGGTTAAAGTTTCTCGTTATGAAATGGGCCCAATACTTGTGTCTTCGAGGCCCATTGATGGCGTACCGGGAATGAACTATGTACATGGAATCCAATCCTTCCTATGGAAGTCGACGCTTGGTTCCCTTAAGTGTTGGTTCGAACCTAACAGTTGAGCGCTTCTAATTTATAATGTGTTTATAAATTAACCGTTTCACTAAAGGGATTAATGGAACTTAAGGATCAAGATATAATTAGAGGGGCAAAATGGTAATTTCACCCAACTCTAGTTATGAACCACTGCTTGGAGGATATAACTGCATCTAATGATTAAATCAATGGACACTCTAAATTTCCGAGTAAAATCGATACTATAAGGACAAGAGTTCAATTTCAAGTTTTTAGTAGAATAACTCTTAAATTAATAAATTAAAATAATTGATTAAAGAGTTTAATTAATTGTTGAATTTATTGGAGCTTGAACATAGTTCATGGGTCCCAATTCCACCTCCTATATTACTACAATGAACGATTCATGATTTAGAATAAATTGTATCTCCCTCTCGTAGTAATTTAAATGATGAGATTATTTTAAATTACAAATAACAATTAGTTGCTATTTAAATTCGAATTTAATTGCTTGCTCATTGAATAAGGAAATAACTGTAGGGGGCGGTAATACAATATTTGAATTGTTATTATATAATTAATTCATTTCCTTATCTGATAAGGATTTGAATTAAATTTTAAATATTATTAATTCATTTCCTTATCTGATAAGGATTTGAATTTAAGAATATTAAATATAATTAATTCGTTTCCTTATCTGATAAGGATTTGAAACGTCTATAAAAACCCAAGCAGAGGTATATTTCCGTGGTGGTCGTCTTTGAGAGAAGAGAAACCAAAAGAAAAAGGAAAAAAGGAGTTTTTTTTCAAACCCTAGTTTCCTAGAGAGTCTCTTCCCCTTAGTGATCCCTTGCCTCATGTGTTGAGTACGCAAGGTAGATCTAGGCAGAAAAACCTAGAGTATATTGTTCCATCTGAATCAAGGTGCCCACACCTGCAAGGAAGGAGGGCGGAATTGAAGACCCTGGTGCAGGGAGTTGTTTCAACCCTATTAGCCAACAAATCTCCTATAACAGTAACATGTATAGATCTGATCTTCACCTTTTGATATTAATATGTGTTTGCATGGGTTCCTGCGAAAATAAGATTTTATGGAAAAAATTTAAAACCTAATTCCCATGCGTTTTGATTTTATTTCCATCACCCAGAACCATACACGCTTCCTAATTATTGATGATTTCTATACCACCTAGCGAATTAGGTTGATTAACCTAAGTCTAACTCTCTACTCCCTTCTCAGATCTCGTAGAGAATCAGTCATCACATTAATATTGGCCAAATATTAATATGCAAACAAAATCAAGCATGAATCAATAGAGGTTCACTCATATGAAACAATAAGAGAAAGAATTCTAGCAATTAGATATAAGCTTCATATCTAAAATACAACCAAAACCCTAGATTGTTTTTTTTTTAACATAATGAAAATTGTGGTACATCATAAAATTCAGAGAAACATGAAAGTAAAGGTAAAAGAACTCTAATGCTGAAAGATTGGTGGATTCTCAGTCTTCTTCCTCCGATTAACGAATCTTCTAAAGGTATATGTCTATCTCAATGTCTGTCTCCCTCTTCTTTCGTAAGCCGAAACCTCCCTAGTGCGAACTCCATGTCATTAGGGCATTCTTCCTTAAAAACCTCGAAAGAGAGCGCTTTCGAATACCAAACTGGGCTAGAATCGCAAATAGGCCTAAGGACGTCATGATGTTGGAATAGGTGTTAAGACCTTTTGTTATATAGACCAAATTGTTCAAACAAAGTTATGACCAGTTGACCAATTGATAGGTACAAATTTATAGGACTATTACCATGGGCTATTGTCTAATCCCCGGTAACGGCGTCAAAAACTTGTTAAGACAATCTTTTCGACATGGCTACCAAAGACTAACTTAAGTCCCCGAAAACGACGCCGAAAACTTGTTAAGCAACTTTGATGAAAATATGGTCTGGCTCTTTGAAACTCAGAATCATTAAAATTCTTATCGTCTTAATCACTGCAAGTGCATATATCGTACAAGTAATAAAAGTGAATTTTCATTAAGTCCAGATATCGTTTCCACGAGGATTGAGGATAAATTATAAAACTAACTACCCTAACTACTCAAGCTCCTTTCTATTTGAACTAGAATATTAAGGCGATTGGAAAAAAAAAATGAAATAATACTAAAGTAATTTCACTAGTGTACATTAAATATTAATAAGAACGAAGTTGACAGTTCACTGAGTGAGACAACACTAGGACATAGAACAATGAATAATTGTCATTTTCTACACCATTTTGAATCTTAGCTAAGCCATTAGTTGGAAAGCTAAATTTGTCAAAGATGCATTGTAGTATAGTTTGGATTTCTCCCTTAACCATGCCTTTCACTAATTAGAGATTCATGTTCATTTCTGACTCATGAATTTAATCAGCTACTTGTAAGACATATTCCTCTTTCTAAGATTTGAGTATTTTTCTTTTTCAATACTTCACACCTAGATCTTAAGACAGACAAATTCTTGCCCCCATAGATAAGATATTTCAAGCCTTCTTCAATTTAGATGGCACCTTATCCTTCAATACTGATGAAATTTTCCATCTCCTTGATTAGATCTTTCCTAACACAGGATTAGAATCCTTTCATCAGGGAGAGGAGAAACCTCTGAGTGATTAAACTGATACTCAATCAAACTATCCTCAATAATGAGTAAGTTAGTGATTCATCTGAGTAACTATTTAGAGTTCATTAGTTCCAAAGTATTAGTCTACCATACCCATAAAGAACTGCTATATACCCTTAGGATTCCCCATCTCTATGTCACACAGAGGGCCTCTTGGAAATCAGATCAAGATACAATACTTTTCTTGGGTACACGGTACTAGTACTGGGAACAATTAAGTTCTTAGATAATACTAATAAATAAATTCAAGAATTTTAACTAAGGCGTTCATCCATTTTGTGCAGAAAAATGACTATAATCATCGACCATTCCCTGCAGGAGCCTAACTCTTTCAAACTCGGTTTACTTATCCCATGATCAACTCCACTGAAAAATTCATTAAAATTATAAACTAACTAAAACAAATGAAATCTATAAATTTTCCAAAGTTCATCATTGAAATAGTAATGGGAGAAAATTTAATAAGAAATTCCAGCTCGAAGATGCACTACAACTTATTACTCAACTCCGAAAAATCATAAGAAAGCTAACTAAAAACTACGCTCAAACTAAATGTACTAAAACGGAAATAAAATAAAAAATAAAAGAAAAAAAATATATACATATATACAAGAGTCTTTAACTACTCAGGAGTCTTGGACTTACATACGCGCACAATGCCTTAGATAGTCTATTTATAGATCTCAATGCTAGGTCAGTACTAATAATTGTGCTGGGGATCCCCAAAATCGGTCCAAATCGATGCCTCTATCACACATAAATGTCTCTATCACAAATGTGAGTTTTCGCTTTTATCTCTCGTCTCGTCGTGAAGGGCTACGCTTTCTCATATGGCATGTTCTCTGCTTTTTTTTTCTGGATTATGTCGCGACAGATTTTTGATAATGTCGCGGCTGCAGTTTTGATCCAGTATATTGTTCTGCCTCAACAGCACCCTGTGCCGTGACACATAAATTTTTTACACCCAGCTCTTTATACACTTATGCCTCTGAAACTGTCTCGACACAATTTTCTTTGTTACAACAAGCATTTTTCTTTTTAGCTTGAAAACTCTGTCGCGACAGACTTTTTTTCTATGGTCCTTGTTACTGGTTGAGCGGTTTGTTGCGACATAGAAAACTTTGTTGCGACACACTTGACTTGGCTAATCTCAGTTCTCTTTTGATTCCTGTCACGACAGAGTTTTCTTTTGTCACGACAGAATTCTATCAGTCTGCAGCTTTTATTGTTGCGACAAAGATTACCTTGTCGCGATAGAGACTCTGCCTTCAAATCTTTACTATGTCGCAACATAAATTTTCGTCGCCACCCTCTCAGGTTGTTCTTCAACTTTCATTGCATGTAGAATCTTAACTCCTCATGTTTTGTTTGTCACGACTGAAATAATCTTTGTCGCAACAGAGATTCTATTGCCCCTTGTTGTGAACTCTGAATGTTATGTCATGACAGGATTTTCTTTGTCGTGACAGACTTTCTTCCTTGAGCTGGTTCTATGCTGAAAACTTTGTCGCAACATAAAAACACTTGATTCAAATGACTTGTGTTATATTTTTGCCATTTTTTTTGTAGTGATAGAGTTTTCTTTTGTCGCGACAGACTTCATTTGCTAATCTTCAACCTTTTATGTTGCAACAGAAGAGAGATTGTCGCGACAAAGTTCTTTTGCCATTTTCCCTTGATCATTATCGCGACAGAGTTAAGAGTGTCACGACAGTCTTCTTTACATTCTTCTTTAACAATGTCGCGACAGAAGAACTCTTTGTCGCAACATAGATTCTTTGTTACAACATACGGTTGTTTGATACGACATAGTTCTTTTGGTCTGCTTAAAATTCTGGTCGCGACAAACAAAAATTATACAGATAAGGAACATTGCACTGCTACTTTTTCTTCTTTTTTCTCACAGCATTTTCAATTTTCAATTAAAACCTCCAAAACATAAAGTTGGTGAATAGTCCATAATTTCGCATAAAACTAGATCTGAAACTGATAAAAACATGCTAGAAAAATGGATTAAAAATATATGAGTTTAAGAATCATCAACAGGATCTTCATTCTTCCATCTTTTAGCATCCAAAAGGCCTTAATTTGACATACAATGCAAAATGAAAATGCATATTAGTATATGGAGCGAAAAGGCTACTAAAATATTTATAAAAGAGATCTAAAAGATACTAAAATCCAGGTATGTAATGAGTGTTTTTAGACACTCATCACACCCCAAAACTTAGCTTCTTGCTTGTCTGCAAGCAAGAGACTAACTAAAAAACAAAAAGTAAAACTGAAAAATGACATGAACTAACACCAAAGAGATGAGTATGCAAACATGATGCTAAGAAGAAGGATGAGCATGAAAACCAATTAGTCATATTAGCCATTTTAACCCAAATTTAGGATCCTTAAACTTTTTAACTCTCTAAGGAACATTGCATAGCAAGGCATAGTGAACGAAGCAAATCCATCCCCTAACTCCTCAATGACGTTTCCAAAGGAAGCTAAGTGTAGGTGAATGCATGATCTTCGATGTATAGCAAGGTCCTAGCACCTCCAAACTTAGGCTCAACTAACCTATTTAGGAGAAGCTAACTAAGAAAGGATAAGAACGCACCCTTTTTATTCATACTAAAATACCTAACAATTACCAACATCTCTAAAAAAGAAAGAAAATCAGTGCCAAGAAGTTTTAGGTGAGTGTCCCTGTAACAGGGTTCCATTGGCGACTCCCCACCAATTAGTTAAGGGCACCAAGCATTTAGTTCCCCTCGAACTTCACCTTGAACACTCAACCAAACTCAAAGGCCCTAGGTCGTGGGAAGGATCCATCTGCTGTCCCATGTAGTGGGCAGTGAAGTCATTGACTCCTGGCCAATTGGCTTAGGGCATTAGGCTTTGAAAGACCCCTTATACTGTGCTAGGGATTCTGATTGGACAATCCCACTTATTCTGATTCACTAACCTCTTTTTTGACATATTTATTTTCTTTTGATTTTTATATTTATTTTCCATTCCCTTTTTTTTCCTTTTCTTTTTGTATTTTTCTCTTCTTTTTTTCTCTCTTTTTGATTGGGGTTCAACGGAAATCCTCTTTTTCTTAGGTGTCCCATCACTTAAGTGGTTAAAATCCCTTATGGTTAGTTGAATTCAAGGTAAAGGGGTTCGGGACCAAGGTATATAAAGGAGATCAAAAGTGTGTGTGTGTGTGTGTGTGTGTGTGTGTGTGTGTGTGTGTGTGATAGATTCCTTGAGAAATATCTTCTTGAAACACATAGAGGTTAATTAGGCTAAGTCACCCCTACCATGCAAGCACGTAATTCAAGATCATTAAAAAACCTAAGGGTCTAATTCCTCTTTACACTTGGCCTTTTCCAATATTTTATGTTCAACATGACCTTCTATTAGCAATCAATGGCATCAAACTCACTCAAGACACCTAACACGCCTAAAAACACAAAAAATACATAAGAAAGCAAGAAACATGAAACAAACAAGAAAAACAACAACCAAGGCAAGACTAACCTAAAACATGCAAATTACTCTAAACTAGACCACCTAATAGAGCTCCATTTGATCATGGTAGGCACATAATGACAGTAATTAAGAAATCAAGAGCTAATATAAAGAACACCAAACCAATCACCCACACCCTCTAATTAGAAATGGACATTTATATAATGACATGAAGTATAAATGGTGTGAAAGACTCCCTAATGATCTAAATAATCAGCTCACGATTGGTGGTGGTGGTGGAGTGTGATGGAAGGATTTGACGAGTTGTCGCTTGATGAACTCTGATTGGCCCCAAAACAGTTGTTTGCTCAGCTCGTCCATGTCTTGGCTTCGATGATACGTGATGTTCTTGTGTTTGGAGTCCCGTAATGCATTGGGCCTACATTGGCGAGGTCTTGAACTTAGTCTCAATGGGGGTGGGGAGAATTGGGATGCCTCCTCATGAGATGTGGGTGGTGGAGTTGGGTAGAAGGCTGGCCCTTCTCCTCTTCTTTGTCATCACCCCCATAAATAGCTAATAAAAGCCCTAGTAACTCTTCCTCGTCGAAGGTTCATTCCAGTGCCACCTCCCACTCATGTCATAAAGTACCAAACTTGTTTTTCTTCCTCTATTTCCTTTTGGGATGTGTAAATCATTACTTTCAAAGGGCACTTTGACTTTCTTGCATAATGTATATGAGGAATAGGTGCTGGGGTTCATTAGAGTCCCCTTGTTGTAGAGGATGGCATTCTACATGACATGCACACATCAAGGGGATGTCAGATAATACCATATTCAAACAAGGTTGTGTTGGCTGATCCTTCGCATAGGTATTAGTAGAATGGCGAGGGGCTGATAGTGATCTCACACTTTAGGGATGTAGGCCAAATGCTTGGCATTGAAATGCACCACATGTCCCTCACTGTTGGTTCTTTATCATTGGTGAGCAATCTCAGCACTTTGGGGTAGTTAGGGTCTTCTTGAAGTTTATTATAGCCTTTCATCGATGGCGATTCAAATTATAAACTTCGTTGATACGACCTCGCTTTGAAATCCTACCCGACACCCCCTCACCCTTACTTGTTTCACTACATGAGAAGTTAAGTTGGTGTAGAATTCACGTACAACCATTGTGGCAGTCGGCCTAGGGTTTTGGCAAAGTTCCTTCCATGCTTTCTTCGCTATGGTTTTTCTAAAGAAATCTTTGGGGTGGTGGAATCCTTTTTCTTTGATAAATGAATTATTCTTCGAGATGAGTGTGAACTTCTAGGAGGCTCCACATTCACAAACTTTTGATGGTCATAATCATCCATCGGTTCCCCTATTTTACTACTCTTCTTTGAGCTCACTTTTTGCTTCTTTGAAGACATGGTGCTCCTTAATTGGTTAGGGTTGAGGATGGGGGTTCTAAACCTTTTGATTCCACACACTAGTGTCACTTAATCCTCTTAGGTGATCACAAGCCTCCTTTATAGCAATCCAACTCTCAAATTGTCACTCATACAATGTATCGAATAGTTGGTGGCTGATGTTTTAAACTAAGCTCCGTCGAATTTCTAGTGTTTCAATACACCCACACTTTCTTCTCCCCAATGTAAAACATGGCCAAGGAAGCAACAAACTCAAAGTTTTATACTTGGAAAAACTATTAACTCGAAAATGTTCTTGGAGCTTGAAGGAACCTTGATGAATGGAGGAGGACTAGCAGTTCACAACTGTATGTTGTTCTTAGGCTCTCTAGGGCACTTGGAAACCACTTGAAAAGCTTGTGAGAGATCGGCTATGGAGGAATCTACAAGAGGGTTTGATAGAGAATTAGGGTTTAGATGAAGAAGTTTAGAAAAAATATGACCATTATTGACTTAAAAACAAGGCAACGTCGTGACGTTTGAGCAATGTCGCTATGTTTCAAAGAGTGATAAAATTTTTTACCCCGACTGACGTTACTGACATTGTAATGCCCGCGTGTTGAGCGTCGGAAACGATATAGAGAATTGAATATCCAAATTTCGTGACGTTAAAAGGGCATATATATATATATATATATATATATATATATATATATATATATATATATTTTAGCCAACTTCACGGCGTTCCAAGAGCTTTCGGGGTTTAAGAGCCAACATTGTGACGTTGAAGGGGAGAATTTTGAAAGTTTTAATTATTTGAAAACTCCCTCAACATGATGTAATCACATTTTTAGGCCTATAATCAATTTATAAGCTAGCCTTTATCCGTCACATCAACCTGGGGCAAAAAACACTACAAAAACCAAACTAATTAAATTATAATCTAAGAACTCTGAGAGAACTTAAATTTCTAAGAGCAGAACCAAAACACTAATAAAACAACTAAGATTGAAATTAGGAAAGCAAGACTTCAAAAGGCTTGGGTTGCCTCCCAAGTAGTGCTTTGTTTATCTTCGTTAACTGACTAAGCTACATCTCAATGACGGGGGTCCACACACACGAATTTAATAAGGATTTGATCATGCTTCAATTCACTACTCATGAGGGTTATAATATAGAGGGTTATAATATACTATCTCCCGCACCATCAACTCCCTTGGTTTCTTTCTTTATATCTTTATCTTTTTCCTTCTTTACTATACTGATCATACATGTTCTCCTTGTGACTAGACTCAATGATGTCGTCATTTGTGTCATCATCTAGATGCTTCATAGCTTTAAATACATGGAACATAACCTCATCTCCTTGAACTCTTAATTTAAGCTCACCCTCTTGAACATTAATTTAAGCTTTTCCCGTAGCTAAGAAAGGTCTACCAAGTATGATGGGGACCTTATAATCTTCTTCCATGTCTAAGATGACAAAGTCTGTTGGGAAGGGAACTTATCCACTTTTACTAAGACATTTTCAAATTACACCTCATGGATGTTTGTAGGACCGGTCTGCTATTTGTAACATGATTGTAGTCGATTTTGCTTCCCCTAAATTCAACCTTTTAAACATTGAGAGCGGCATCAAATTGATACTTGCGCCCAAGTCACAAAGAGCTTTACCTGATAACGAGTTCTTTCTAGAGAATGGTATAGAAAAACTACTCGGATCTTGAAGTTTTGGTGGGAGCTTCATTTAGAGGATTGCACTACATTCCTCGTTAAGCGAAATTGTCTCATATTCACTAAACTTCTTCTTATTTGCCAAGATTTTTTTCATAAACTTCACGTAGCTTGGCATGTTCTCAAGTGCATCCATGAAGGGTATATTTATGTGAGTTTTCTTGAAGATGCTCGAAACTTGACAAATTACTTCTCAATCTCACCCTTCTTTAATTTGAAGTCTGGGATGCATGGGTGGGTACTTATGGACAGGCGAACACGCCAATTTGTATCATCTTGATATCCTCATTATTCATTTCTATAATTTGGAAGGTTTTTACCTAGCTCAAATGCGGGGAAAATGTGCTTCCTGAGATTTGGGAGTGGGTTATGATTGTATGGGCCAATTCTCACTTTTGGTTCAGCTTTTGTGTTTTATAAATCAAGTGTTGCTCATGTCATTTCTTGGCATTCTTAGTCTCAAATCTCTTTTCCACTTCTCAAGGTGATTCCTTGTGATGTTCTATCTATCTTTCTTGGGGTTGACTTTTGGGGTAGTGACAGATTACACAATGTTAAATCTCGTTGATTATTAGAAACAGATTGATATCACCTCGAATTCCTAGTTGATTAGTGGATGGTTGGGGAAGTTCGTATGTTTTCAGGGCAGTGTAGAATTTTTCACATCTCTATCACATATCCTGGGCTGCTCCAATTTCGTCTAAAAATTTAGACTTCTCCTTATGAGGTGGTGGAGAGGGTTTCATTTGCTCCATAGAATTTCCAACATTAAAGTTCTTTACTTGAAAGAAGTTAGGGTGGCCTATTTAACTGGATTGTAATTTTGAGAATAAGGGTTGAAGTTTTGATTGGAAGGGAATTTGGCTAAGTATCGAGCCTACTTAATTGTTAATTTCCCCATGGGATTCATCACATGGTATTCTGTTGTAAGGTGGGGTCCATGGAAGAGCTCTCACTATGGAGGACCTAAGCTTGGATATATGAGGCGATGCTTGAAGTTTGTGGTGAAACAATTTACAACTACTTTGAAAGTGAAGAAATCGAGCTGCTAAGTTTGTGACCAGTAGTATGAATCATTCCCTTTAATAAATTTATTTGGTACTACTCTCGGTTGGCCAATGGAAATTATCAGTGTATATTCTCAAAATTTGTGGCCTTTGCACGATTCTTGCACAAGAATAACTCTTCTTGCGGAAGCAACCATCAGAGTTCTTGTAGGTACACTCAACCCATTATAGAAATGATGCACTTGCATCCATTAGGTAGATTATGATTAAGGCATTTCCTTAAAAGATCTTTGTACCTCTCCCAAGCTTCATAAAAGGATTCACCATCTAGTTGACATAAATTGTTGATGTCTATCCTTAACTTTGCTAAATTGGCTGGCGGGAAGAACTGAATCAAAAATTTATTAACTAGCACATCCCAAGATGTGATGGAATTCGAGGGCTCCATGTTAAGCAAATGCTTTGCCTTATCCTTCAAAGAAAATGGGAACAACCGAAGGAGGATGGCATCATCATTGACTTCATTGTCCTTCACTGTATCACATACTCTAAGAAGTTTAGGATGTGAGCATTAGGATCCTCATGAGGAAGTCTAGTAAATTGCACTCCTTGTAGGAGTTGGAGGGTGATGGACTTAAGCTCGAAGTTATTAGCCTGTATAGTCGATCTCCTTATCATAGGCTGAGTAGTGGATGGCGAGCGAGCATGATCTCTAATGGGTCTTAAGACATTGTCCATGCAGTAGTATCAATGTCACACCATCTCAGTTCTAGAACCAACTTTTCTTCTCTAAAATCCTCCATATTTTCCATAGGCTGATGTTCCAATTAACTAACTGCTCTCTTATCTGTCCGAATTCTTCTCAAAGTATTTTCGATTTCAAGATCTAACGGTATAAGATTTTCAACTCCAAATCTTCAAATGCAACCGAATGGTACCTGAAAATTTAAAGAAGAAAACTAAATGTCAAGATTTAAAAAAATAATAATAATGAAAACAAGTAAATTAAAGGAAATGTTTGAAGTACTAGAGATGTACTTAGTATTTTATTAGCATAAAACAATAACTCTCTAGTAACGACCTTGTAAACTTGATAAACATAATTGTTTTTGTATTAAAGATGTAAGATATTTTAATTCATGCCTATTCTGATTAAAATTTTCCAAAAAGTGCTATTTTGACCTATTTATTATAGGTTTGGAGTGCTTTTTGTATACTAATCATTCTAATTAACCCGATTTACACATTACGGCCCTACTATTTTAATAGTCACATTTTTGGCAATTTTACGATTTGAAACTAATTATTGCAACATTGTTGGTCGATCCAAACATGAAGAATTTGAGTCAAACTCAACACCATGGGTAAAGACCAAGAGGAAGAAAGACGAGAGAAAATGAAGAATAAGAAAATGAGAGGATGCGAGGAAGCCGGAGTTCTGCGAGATCAGGCGGTGCCGCGGGATCTGAAGACAGTGAATTTCGCTGTGCACGAGTTTTGGCTATCTTAGAAGTTGCTGTGCATAGCGTCATTCGCTATGCTGAAATTTTATTCAGCTAAGCGAAATTTCGTTAACAATGAAACTATTATTCATGAGATTTTTGGTTTAGCTATTTCTTGGTTTATTCTGTGTTGAAATTTTGGTTATGCGAAAATTTTAACTATATAGTGAAAATCACTTGTTCATAGCGAAAATCACCTTTGTGTTTTTGATGTTTTGAATGCAAGCGACCTCGTTTTGATTAATTACCATTTTGTCCCTATTGTAATTTCATATTTTAGGCCTTTTGTCATTTCATCAGTGGAATGGCTATATAAGCTAACTTATAGCTTTGTAACTTAACTGTCTTTGAGTACATACGTGACTTTTGTTCCAGTTTTCTCTAATATCTCTTTCTTTCTCTCTCACTTTCTTGGAATTTTCGTACCCTCAAGGATGACAACTTGGAGGATAAGCGACTAAAACCCTTTCCTCCTTGAAGTGGAAGGTTCTTCGGGGAGTAGGATGAGAGTTCTTTGGTGGTTCCTATTTTTCCACTTGTGAGTTTTGACATTAGTTCCTAATTTCCAACTCTAGGTTTAAAGCTTTTGATGTACTTTCTTTGGCCAATACTTGGCAAGCTTTTAGGGTTTAGTGTATTCTGGCTTTAGATACACTAATATCCATTAGTTGCCATTCTGAGCCACGGTAGGTTAAGGGGTTAGATTTTCCTTTGTAGGAGCAATAAATGTTAAATAAATGCTTTCTATCGAGGGGAAAATTATTAGGGTTTAGTCGTTAAAGTTAAATGAAGATCCGGTTCGGGAGATGACTATGTCTGTCCTTCCTATAACGAAATTAACGGGGACCTCTTGGTTAGCCTAGGACCTTAAACTGGTGTGATGCTTGAGGTTATTTTATTTATTTTGTTATTTTAGGTTGCAAACCACCAATCCCCATTTTTATCACCACCTTACAATCAGAATTTAATTCACCATTTTTGACTTCACTTAAATCATTTTGTACGAAGAAAACCCATCCACAGTCTGACCACTAGACCACTATACTGCAGTAGCTTGACTACGGCAGTAGGAGGAATATAGGATATAAATTTTGTTGATTCCGGATCACCCTACTGTGGCACGAATCACCTATTCACACAAGTATAAGCAGGTCAAGTAATACAGTGTACTAAACATACAAAGATCGATCCACAGGGAGGAATGGGATGCTAAGCACCAAAATTCACCTACCTCTCTAATATCCAAATGGACAATTGTGATGATTTGAGGAAAAATCTAAATTAAATTACTAAATTGTAAAACTAGCATTTTACGATTGTAAATCAAGAATAAGAGGATTATAGGAGTTTGGAGTAATTAATTAATCCACTTATATCTAAGCCGATCCTATTCTATTGTTTCGTAGAGAGTTCTCTAAGGCTATTCTTAAATGTTTTTGATGCAGCCTCTCTTGATGTCGAGTAACCTGTAAACCAGCCACCATGTTTCTTGCTTAGAACTCAACCTCAAGCACTGCGATTACCTTAAGTCCTAAGAACCCTACACTCCTCCTAGTTATTGATGATTTCTACACTACCTATCTAATTAGGTTGATTAACCTAAGTCTAACTCTCTACTCCCTTCTCAGATCTCATAGAGAATCACTCACCACATTAATATTGGCTAGATATTAATTTGCCAACAAAATCAAACATGAATCAATAGAGGTTTACTCCCATGAAACAATAAAAGAAATAATTAACAATTATGGTGGCTTGTGTGCAGATGCCTTAAAGAAACTCTGATTCTAGTTTAGAACATAGTAAATGTGCATCATAAATAATAACAGAGTGATAAGTAAACTCTAATCTTTAAAAATGTTTGGTGGATTCTCAGTCTTCTTCCTCTAATTCACGAATCTTCCAAAGGTTGATGTCGATCTCTATGTCTGTCTCTCTATTCTCTCGTTAGCAGAAGCCTCCTAAGTACAAATTCCATGTCATTAAGGCATTCTTCCTTAAAAACCCCGAAAGAAAGTGCTTCCAAATGCCAAACTAGATTGGACTCATGAACTAGCCCAGTGATGTCGCAACGTTGGAGCATGATCTTCATTCTTCCATCTTTTAGAATCCATAATGCCCCAATTTGACCTACCAAACAAAATGAAACTACATACTATTGTATGAAGCGAAAATGCTACTAAATTATTTATAAAAGATATCTAAAACATACTAAAATCCGAGTATGTACTGAGTGTTTTTGGACACTCATCACTAACCCTTTGTATGCATAGATCCTTAGTCACCCAATTTGAGCTTCACTAGCCATGTCTTTTATAGAAAGCCAAAAGTGAACATCTTAACCCTCTTTGCTCTATTAGTTTAGTTAAATATCAGCATTTACCTTGAACATACTTGCTTCAATGCAATATTATGTAAGAGCATGTTGTATGCATTGGGAGTTTAGGTGAAGAATTATGCAAGAAATGAAACAGAATGAGGTTAGGTGAAAAGAAAGAAAGAAAAAGTCAAGGAGGAGTAAGTTTAGCCTTCATACCTTGAGTGATTAAGTCCATAGGGGTGTCTTGTTTGGTGTGAATTATATATGCATTATGAGTGAGTTTTTTCATGCATTTATATAACTCGAATGCTAAATTCACACCCTATTCATCAATATTACACTAATCCCCATTACGCAATGTTTTGAGAATATGAAGAAAATCAAGCAAAGTGGAAGAAATAAAGTGAAGAAGGAAGTTGTTGATTTGGCAATGCACGCCGTCTGCTGACGATGGAGTTCTACTGGCGAAGAGGCTTCTTGACCTTGGAAGAAGGTAGAGACCGGAGGCGACGGAAGACTATCCGGGTTTGCACAGCGAACTAACCTTCGCCTAAGTAGAGAAGCAACTCGCCTAGGCAAACTAGCACTGCATTCTAGGAATCACTCTCGGGTTCGCCTAGGTGAACCCAACCCTCGCCTAAGCGAAGCTTTTCTTTGCTTATGCAAAAGGCCACTACATCAGGAGAAGACACATGTCTTCGTCACAGGTGAAAACTTAGTTCGCTAGGCAAAAATAAATTTTGGATCGGCCAAACCTTGAGTTTGAGCCCATCATTGACCCATTTCCAAAGACTATAAATATGTATTTTAGACTTGATGAGGATTCAGTTTTGGTAGAACACCCCTCTTAGGGTTTTCTCACTCTCTTAACTCTTGAGCCACTTAGGGTTTTGATTTTGTTTTAGTTCAACTTGATTTGGAGCTCATTTTTTAAGTGTATTAGAAGGTCTAACTGCTAGTGTAACACCTCGAAATATACCCTAGTTGTTTTCAGCATGTTTAGGGTATTTTGTAGGTATAATTTGAATTTTTTGTAATTTAAATTCAAAATGTGAAATATGAGAAACTCGGAAATAAGCAAAGGTAAATTTGTAATTTATCAAAACCGGACATAAAAGTCATAAGATAAGAAGATGAGATGCTAAAGTGGAAATATTAATAACTTGATTTGTAAATAAAGGAAAGATGAGGGACCAAAGTGTAAAGTAAAGGAAAATGAGGTCAAACGGGGATAAGACCAAGTTGGTCTCTCATTTTGTAGAGGGAGAGCAAAAAAACGTGAAGAAGAAGAGAGGAGAAGAGAAGAGGAAGAGGAAGAAGAAGAAGAAGAAGAGGAAAGGTATGGAAACTATTTGTGTATGGATTTGTATGGATTGCTATGGTTTTGTATGGATATTAGTTTGTTCCATTTCTAGGGTTTAGTTAGGAATTTATCCTAACCCTAGATTTGTTGAAAGTTGGGTTGGTAAAACACTAGTTTGTATAAGATGAGTATGGAATCCTCCCTTTCAGCATGGATTCTTTGTTTATGATGTATGAATACCAATTTGGGTGTTAGGAAGTTAACCTAACTTACAAATATTTGAGTTTAGGTTTGGAAAAACCCTAATTAATCTCTATGCTTGGTTTTGGTTGGGTTAGAACACACTTGGGAGTTGTTTTCGGTGATGCTTATGGATTATTTTGGGGTTTTAGTTGGATTTCTAGAAAAAGGGACGAAATAAGCAAATCTAGGAAATTTTGAGGTCCTACATACGATGTTGGGATCCCCTGCGTGGCGTAGGTCCACGTCAAGGCGTGGCATGTCCACGCCGCGACGTGGTTGAGAGGGAGGTTTGGACAGCCTCGGGTACACCGAGGTATAGCAAAGCTACTACGCGGTGAAGGCCTACGTCGCAACATAGCAGTGCTACGTCATGGCGTAGCACTATTCACAACATAGAAATTTTTGTGTTTTGTTTTGTTTTGCTATTCCTTTATTATGAGGACTTGTCTATTGGATTAATGAGGACCCTATAAGTGTATGAAAGGGTCCATTCATGTTTGTAAGGTAAAGGAAAAATTAGACCGTACCTCGCCGCCGAGGCGAAGCGAAAATACTTAATGCCACTATGATAAGATAGTAAGTTCCTGAACACATATAATTGTAGGACTGCCTAAGACCGGATATTGAATGACACGACATCTCTGTTATGTGGGCAGGCACGTATAGTACTTTAGTACTCTCTGATTAGTGCGACGACACTCTTTGACCATGCTTCGACACATTTAGTACTTCGGTACTCTCTAGTTAGAGGGACGACACTCTCTGTCGATTAGCCAGGCGCTCTGCTTTGTGTCGACCGTTACTCGTCTTGTCTTAGGTACCTTTGGGTACTTATTGTGTTAATGTTCGGCTCTTTTATTCCTAGTCTAGGTAGTCAAATAGTTATGTGATAAGAGCCTGAATTACGAATAAGAGTAAAGTAATGTACATCAATATGCTCTGAAGTACCTACGAGTACCTCCATACAAGTATAAGCTCTGTAGTACCTACGGGTACCTCTGTACAAGTATAAGCTCTATAGTACCAACGGGTACCTCCGTACAAGTATAAGTTATGTAAATCCTAAGGGAGATCTGAACAAGTATAAGTCTATTATAAGTACAGATATGTGTATAAGTTTGTTATATGAATTCATGAAAAATTATGGTATGTGCTACTGTATATCTGTTATTGTTATATGCTTACTGCAAATGAGTCTTAGTGCATGTGTATATGTATAAGTTATATGTTTCCCACTAAGCGTTATGCTTAGCACAGGTTTTTATCCGTGTAGGTACAAAGGAGGACGTCCACGACCATCCGCATACTGCTGGGCCAACAAACTAGTAGGAGTACATCACAGTAGGTTTTGCGCTTTGATTATGTAAATGTAAATGTATAGTTTTTGTATATGTATATGTAATTGGGACTTAGGACTATATGTATTGACACTGTAAACACCACTATAGTGGTAGTTTTATATTTGTATCCTTGTATATGATATTTTGGTTCAGTTATAAGACTTGGGACCACCAATGTCTGAAAAAGCAAGTAAAAAATCCCAGTATAGTTTCGTGCCTCCTTCATCTGCCTAGGCGGGGGTTGGGGGTGTGACAACTGGGGGACATCTTGTAGCAATGGAGATGAGTTTTGGACCAGATGGATTTCGAATTTATTTTGCATTCCTTAACTCTGCTTTTATTCTTAATCTTTCAGTACATTATTTGGTGTAGATATGATATTTTTTGGTTTTAAGGCTACCATGAGTGGCTAATTTCTCCCCTAGGGCTGGTTGTTCAAATTGGTGGTAGACTTAGGGTTTTTATTGAAAGATTTATGTGAATCCATGCTTGTGTTGAGGTTGTATGTTTGTGGATCTTTGATTTTTTCAGGGTTTTACTTAATTGTTGTGCGCTAGATGGTAGAATTGAAACACAGAGCTCTCGAGGGTTCAGTTGAGTTGGAAGCATCCCCTTAGGGATTAGTTTCCCCCTTTAGTGTCCCACAATTATTAAAATCAATTTAACTTAATAAAAGAGACCTAGGAAATTAGGAATGCCTAGTACTAGGTGGATTTTATTAAGATGGACAACATTCAATCTTATGTGAAGATTGTAAGGACCGAAAGCAAATCGATCAGAGCATAACCTAAGATATTCTATTATAAGGACAAAAAGGAGACCAATAGAATTCCCAAGGACTGATTCTCCATAGAACCAGTATCACACATTCGAACCTAGAAGGACCGAAAGGAGAAGAGGATTAAAGTGTGAGAAATCGAGGGGAGACACGAGAGTGTGAACCTCGTTTCGGGTTCCTTGGGTAAGCATAAGGATACATTCATGTTAATCGGTAATTTACAGTTTTAAGTTATAAACCCACCAATGGATGCAACCAATCCTAGTGTTAATCATTAAATTTTTTTCCCTTTCACTCCAATAATTTGTTGATTTTCAAGCTTTAGGTTAGTTTTAATTGTAATTAACCATCATTCCAAATCACCATTCCGCTCAAATTGTGAACGAATTCAATAGCCGGAGTACTCAATCCTCGCTAAAACCACACCGTCCCTATGGGATCGATACTTTGGGTTTTTAATTAAAAAGCCACTATATTATTTGTGATCCGTACACTTACAAATTTGGTTGTTTTTATGCTAAAAATTTTATACATGCAAATAATCGAGCAAGTTTTTGGCGTCGTTGCTGGGGAAGGTACGGTTTGGTGTTTGGATCGATATTTTGGACAAAGAGCAATTTGCTAATTTAAGAAAAAATTTCTTTTCTTATTTTCTTTTGTTTCTTATTTATATTTTGTATACTTCATGTTTTTTCTTTTCTACTGTACTTTTCTTTTAGATGCTAAGCATAATGTCAAACGAGGAGATAAATGAGTTTTTCTACACCCTTCAAAATCATTTTTCTTCTCACACATCCTGAAGAGAACCAATATAGGAGGAAATTGCTACAAGGCAAGCAAAAGCCTTGAGTTAACAAGTTTATAATTTTGGAGGGGTGAATTCTTTCAATAATGCTGGTTATTTCTCTCAACCCCTAGCTATTTGGGGGACACATGGATATCTCTATGGCCATCAATTATCTGAGAGTCGAGGAAGTTCAAGTTTCAATTATCAACAGAAATTCTGCTAACCATCCGATGAAGAGCTATTCCTTGCATTGAAGGATGAAATTAAGGGGATAATGAGGCTCTAGAAATGCGGTTGCCAATTATGGAACCCAAGGTGGATGATAACATGATAAATGACATTGGCACCAATTTGAAAGAATCTCGATAGAAATGTATGCTATCATGGAAAAACGACAGACGTGTTACACCCCCGACCGCGCCTTGCGAGATGGAAGGGGACGATAAAGAGACTGAAAAGTGCTATTTTGAACCTATTTATTATAGGTTTTGAGTGCTTTTGTGTACTAATCATGCTAATTAACCCGATTTGCATTAAGGTCCTACTATTTGTGATCGCATTTTGTGGCAAATTTTGGAGTTTTGCGAGCTAATTATGCGAAATTGTTGAGTCGATCAAGCCTGCGAGAAGAATTCAAGTCAAACTCAGCATTGCAGATCAAAGATCAGAAGGAAAGAAGAGCAAAATTTGAAGAAAAGCTGGCTGGGAAAGCTTCTCTACGAGCATTCGACTCAGTAACATTCCTCCTGCTGCAGTTCTAGCTTTTCACGCTACACCCTGTTTGCTTTTTTGCTTTGGTTTTTCCATTTTACCCCTGTAATAACCTTAGATTTGGTTTTTTGTACTTCCCTTACAGACATCTATAAGTCTCGGTTTGTACAAGTCACAAAGATAGACTTGAATTTCGGATATACTCTGACGGGAGCGTCCCCTGCTGACTTCCTTTCCTTTTTCTTTCCTTTTTCTTTTCCATTTTCTCGGTATGAAACACTCCTGCCGAGGATGACAACTCAGAGGATGTTAAACTGAACCTCTTCCTCCCTTGAAGAGGGCCGGGCGTTGGCTAGGGTGTGGGGTAACTCACGGTTCCCATGTTTTTAGCACGCGTATTTATGGTTGTTTGTGTTCTGTCTCACTTAGGTTAAGATCTCTTAAGCATGCTCTCTTTAATAATGTGTATTTGGCAAGCTTTTTGGGTTCAATGGATACTTTCACTAGATCCATTGAGGCTCGATTAGTTGTCTTTGCTAGTTATCGTGGAGTAGAGTTTTAGAGATGTGTTTTTCCTTTGACAAGGACATTTATGCCCATTTAAATGCTATGTTTCAAAGGAAAATCATAGGGTTTAGTTTTTAAAGCTAAATGAAGTCAGGTTCGGAAATGACTATATGTCATCCTCCCCTGACTCGAGGAAAAAATGCCAGGGACATGTGGTTACCTTAAAACCCTAAACCGGTGGCCTAACACTTCAAGGGTTCTATTTTTGCAGGTTTTTTTTTCTCTTGTTTTGGTTTGATCAGTGAACACCCAAAGCCCCTGTTTTTACCAAACCTTAAAAATCCAAATTTAATTCACCAATTTTGCCTTCCTTTGTTGGTCATTTGTACGAAGAAAACCCATCCTATGTTCGGCCCTAGACCACTATCTTTTGCTGAGTAGCTTGACTACGATAGGGGAAAGGATATAATTTTGTTGATTCCGGATCACCCTATTGTGGCACGAATCAAATGGCGCCGTTACCGGGGATGGTGCCTTAGTGCATTTGACAAGCTGTGGAACACTTGTGATCCTCATCACAAGTCTTGGTGAATTTCCTTTTATCATTTTACAGTCATTTTTTCTTAGTTTTATTTCACTGTTAAAAAAAAAAAAAAAAAAAAAAAAGTTGTTGCAGGACTGTTTTTGGGTTATACATACTGCTGCAGGAATCCATTTCGGAGTGGATCAAAAAATTACGAGAGGCAAGCATTCCAATTCAGGTTCTGTGGGAAAATTGACTGAGAGAAAATGGAACCCCCACATGAAGAGCAATACAGTCAGGAGAGTAACTCTAGGGCATATATGACAATGAGGGACTATAGGAACCTCGTATGGCAAAATCAACAACCCTTGGAGAGAAATCCAAATCCAAATAGGTCTATGAGGGACTATAGAGACCAATGGATGAGTGCACCTGTCTATAGTGTTCCCTCAACTTATGCACCTCCTCCACATCCACAATATACCTCTTGGTCTCAGCCTCAACCACCACAGCCAATCTCCCCAATTGAGCAAGCAATTCTAGACCTTACCAAACTGGTGGGTGATCGCGTAGTAGAGCAAAAGAGATTCAATGCCCGATTAATTGAAAAAATCCATCTTGAGAAATTCCTGGACGAATTAGATGGAAATTTGTGAACATTGATTTTGAGCATAAATGGGACAACTTCTGAGCTCATGATTCATTGATGCATGTATCCCACTGTATGAGTGACATAATGGCGGAAGGCGGTGTGAGCAACTGACCACACGGGGAGCTTATAAGAGATTTTATTGAATTATCGAAGGATTGGTAGATCCTCGGATATGTGTGATGTTTTCGAGGAGAACGAAGAAATCATTTCCTTGATGAGAGGCGATAAACAAAAGCGGTGGAAGTGCCCAAAGAATGTCATTCAACGAATCCCATAGATTTGGACACCACTACTCACCTTGAGACACGGAAATACCACTTGCCCGGTAGCCGCGGTACGACAGTATATATTCTGCAGCCACGCACCTGACCAACACACTGCGACAAACTCAAAACACGCTCAATAAGTCCAACCCTTGTCGGCAAAAATTCAAGAAGCTAGTGGCCATTGCTCCGATTTTGCCACTACATCTCAAAAGAAAATGGCGTTTGCTCACATCGCATGGCCTGATGGATGGTTCGAGTGCAGTTCGGTTGGAGCATAGAACCTCGGCATTTCTAAGCTCCCCCTACTTTGTTTTAATTTGTTTTGTTTGTTTTTATTTTTATCATTTTATTTTGATTTCTTTAATTTTTCTTTTAGATTATCTCTAATTTTTAGTTAATTTATGTTTTAGATTAATTTTACTCTTTGAAGTTTTCTTAATTTTTCTTGCCTTCTAATTTTGCGATTTTGTGCAAATTTTGAAGCCTGGATTGAAAATCAGCAAGCAGCAGAAAGCAGAGAATTTTTCGCAATTATAGCGAAAATTTCGCAATTCTAGCGAAATGCGAAAATTTCGCTATGTATGGAATTTTCGCTAGCTAGCGAAATTTCGCTAGCTTAGCGAAAATCCTGTGAGAAGCGAAAATGAAAAATTTCGCAGACGATTGCCTGACGAAATTCCAAATTCCTAAGCGAAATCCTTCTGAGAATAAGGCACTCTGATTGCCATTTGTTTTTTTATTTTATTTTTGTTTTTGTTTTTTTTTATTTTATATTTTATTATATATTTTAAAAAAAAAAACGTTGTTTTCTGTATATATTATTTTTATTTCAAAAAAAAATTTATTTTATTTTATTTTATATATATTATTTTTATTTAAAAAAAAAATTTTATTATTATTCTTTTATTTTATATATATATATATATATATATATATATATATATATATAAAATTTGTCCTTAAAAAATTTTTTTTTAAATTTATAAAAAAAAAAATTTAAACAACAGACATAAGCGAAATTTTATGAAACTTAAGCGGAAATGCGTAATTTTAGCTAGCTAGAAATTTCGCTAACAGCGAAAATTTACCGAATGCAATTTTTCGCTATGGGCCCCACTGTATAAAATTTGTTTTTCGGCTGCATACTTTTCATCGAACTCCGTTTTAAGCGTTCTTGGTATCGTTGGAAAGCAGAGAGTGTAGAATCAAATATGACTAGAAATAACATTTTTGACACTTTTATGAAGGTGTAATTTAAAAAATGCTCCTTTGGTCACTTTTTCTCTCTTTTCTTCTCCTAACTTGTTTTTGAAGCTGTAATTGAATAACGTGTCGATGGAAAGCTTGCGAAGTCACCTATTCATCAATGATCACATCTCATCAAAGGAGTGTATCTCCTAATTTTAAATCCAGGCCCGAATTTCGGACAGGGATGTTTGGGTTGGGGGAGGATTAGCAAAGGAAGTGGCTTTGTATTTATGTTTGTTATTATTTTGTTCAAGCCCATTTTTTGATGTTTAGTGGCTTGCTGGGTCACTCTTTACATGTGAAGTTGTTATACTTTACGACTTACTTTTTGAAATTTGGACTAGTTTTGTGATCAAAATTTTTTTGTGGTTTAGCAACTGCCAGTTGGAAAATTTAAACTTTGTCCAATTCTATTGATGCTGAATTGATTCCATGTCTTGGTTGAGTGAATGATTGGTTAATTCTTATTGATTTAAGCATTTTTCTTCCACCTTTAGCTAACCACACACAGAGCACATTAGATTTCAATGATAGGCTGAAAAACTGTGCAACCTCCTTTACTTTGCATAACCTACCCTAGTTTCATTGACCGTATTTAATAGGTTATGGACCCCTGTGGAAAAAGAAAAAGAAGAAAAACGAGAAAAAGAAAAGAAAAGAAAAAGAAAAGAAAAAGAAAAGAAAAAGAATAAAAATTGCAACACTTTGCCTTGAAACATTACGGTCGAGGGAGTATATGGCGAACCTTTAAAGCGATTGCCTAAACCTTCAACGGTTAAGTCACAGACTTAGTGTTCGTTACATGGAAATTGGATGAGTGGAGTTTAGCAAGTTGTAAGTCTTTGGAGTCTCGAAATCATTCGAAGTCAGGTGAAACTGAAGAGTTTGTGGTCGAAAGATCCTCGCTGACTTGGTGCCTAAGCCTTAGTGGTTGGGAGTCATCGGTAGATCCGTTACATGGACTTTGGTGAGGGTCGATTCCTCATTATTGCACCTACAGCGCAAAAGAATTGTGGAATAAGAGGTGGGTCTGATCTATTTAGGTTGGTTAGCATGCTAGATGCGTGGTTGTAGCTGGGTTGGGAGAGTGCGGTTTGACGGTTTATTGTTGAGCTGATAAAACAATAGATTTGGTGAAGTTTAGTTTGAGTCATCGAGAAGGAAGCTCTTTTGACACTCAATTTTATATGGCATTCATTCTCTCATGATAGTTGTGGACACGGCTTTGATGTGATTTTCCTTAGGGTTAGGCATTACTCATTCACAACTTTTTTGAAATATAATTTTTTTGAACATTATTTTGTTCTCATTGTATGCTCTCTCTTCCTTTCTTTCTTTCATTGCTAAGGTACTAGCAATGTGTAGGTTGGGGGTGTGATTAGTGCCCAAAAAGTGCTATTTTGAACCTATTTATAGGTTTGAGTGCTTTTTGTGTACTAATCATTAACTAATTAACTTGATTGCACATTAAGGTCACTCTTATTTTAATGATCGCATTTTGTGGCAAATTTTTGATTTTGCGAGCTAATTATGCCAAAATTGTTGAGTCGATCCAGAAGCGAAGAATTCAAGTCAAACTGACATTGCGGATCAAAGATCGAGAGGAAGGAAAGAAGAGCAAAATGTGAGAAGAAAACACCCGCTGCGGAAGCTTCTCCCTGCGAAACCTTTGTTCAGCTCAATAACTTCCTCCACCTTTCACCGTTCTTGCTTTTCCACGCTACCACATTTGCTTTTGCTTTTGGTTTTCCATTTTACCCCTGTAACAACCTTCCGATTTTGGTTTTTGCCTTCCCTTACCTTTGAGCATCTATATAAGTCTCAGTTTGTACAAATTAAAAGATAGACTTGAATTTCGGATATACAAGCGGGAGGCAGTTTCCCCGCAGCTTCCTTTTCCCTTTTTCTTTCCTTTTCTTTTCCATTTTCTCGGCTGCCAAACACTCCTCTGAGGATGACAACTCAGAGGATGTTCGGCTAGACCTCTTCCTCCTTGAAGAGGAGGGCTGTTGGCTAGGGTGTGGAGGTAACTCACGGTTCCCCTGTTTTTAACGCATACGCATTATTTATATGGTTGTTTGTGTTCCTGCGTCTACGGCTTAGGTTAAAATCTCTTAACATGCTCTTTAATGTGTATTTGGCAAGCTTTTTGGGTTCAATGGATACTCACTAGATCCATTGAGGCTCGATAGTTAATCTCTGCTAGTTATCGTGGAGTAGGGTTTTAGAGATGTGTTTATTTTATTAGGGACATTTATCTTGGCGATTTAAATGCTATCAAAGGGAAAATCATAGGGTTTAGTTTTTAAAGCTAAATGAAGATCAGGTTCGGAAATGACTATATATGTCATCCTCCCCAACTACGAGGAAAAATACTAGGACATGTGGTTACCTTAAAACCCTAAACCGGTGGCCTAGCTAAGGGGGTTCTACGAGTTTTTTCTCTTGTTTAGTTTCGGTGGTGAACACCCAAAACCCCCTGTTTTACCAAACCTTAAAAATCCAAATTTAATTCACCAATTTTGCCCTTCACTGGTAGTCATTTGTATGAAGAAAACCCATCCCTGTGTTCGACCCTAGACCACTATCTTTGCGATGGCTTGACTACGGCGATGGAACAGGATATAAATTTTGTTGATTAGGGATCGCCTGCGTAATGGCGCAGTCGAGCCAACGAGAAACTATATTGGCACTCTTTGCTTGCTTTTTTAGAAATTGGTGGGCCCAAGTCTTATAACTGAATCAAAATATCATATACAAAGATACCAAATAAAACTGCCAACGTAGTAGTGTTTATAGTGTCAATACATAAAGTCTTGAGTCCTATTTACATATATATATACAAAAACTGTACATTTACATTTACATAATCATAGCGCAAAACCTCATGATGGACTCTACTGGTTGTTGGCCAATGATGTATGCAAGATCGCTTGAACATCCTCCTTTGTACCTACAAGGATTAAAACCCATCGCAACTTATTGCTTAGTGGGAGAGCAAACTATACGTGTACAAATGCCTTAATACTCACATTTATACTAGCGTACTCTTGATGAGATATCTGATGCTTACATATCGAATTTTTCATGAATTCATATAACAAGCTTATACACATACTTGTACTTATAAGCAGGACTTATACTTGTTCGGATCTCCGTAGGATTCTGAGTTTATATGCTTGTACGGAGGTACCCATAGGTACTATGGGGCTTATCTTGTATAGAGATTGCTCATAGGTCTTAGAGAGGCTTATGCTTGTGCGGAGGTGCCAGCTGGTGCTATGGGGCTTATGGTGTGCAGTGCCGAGTAGGTACTACAGACCTTATACTTGTACGGAGATACCCGTGAGGTACATTTAGAGCGAATGATGTACATTACTTTACTCTTATTCGTTGTCGGACTCTTACATATAACCATTTGACTACTAGACCAGTAATAAGAAATGAGTAGGACCACGGCCTGATAAGTACCGAAGGTATGATACGGTACTGAGGTGCCGAAGCACAAAGCAAGAGTGCTGAAGCACTGACAGAGAGTGTCGTCGCACTAATCAAGAGTGCAGAAATTTACTATACGTGCACACGTAACGAGGTCTTTGTGTCATTAGTCTTAGGTAGTCTACATAATTATGTATGTTTAAGAACTTACTATCTTATCATAGGGGCATTAAGTTTGCCAACATCAAATTCCTTTACCTTACAAACATGGATGGACCCTTTCATACACTTATAGGGTTCTCATTAGTCCAATAGACAAGTCTGAAATACTTGAAATAGAAAAACATGACAAAAACACATGTATGTGAACAGTCTTTACCGTAGGCGTAGCCTTTGCTACCTCCATGGCGTGCAGCGCTCGCCGCCTTACCCCTCAGGCTGGCCAAGCCTCCCATTAGCCACCTTGTTTGCGTGGGATCCTGCCGCGGCGTAGGACCCCAAGGTTGCCCAGATTTGCTGATTTCGTCCATTTTTCCATAAATCCAAATAAAAACCAAAAGAAAACTCATATACTCTCTAGAAAAACATCTCCCAAGTGTGTTCTAACCCAACCAAAACCAAACATAAAGATTAATTAGGGTTTTTTCAAACCCAAACTCAAATACTTGAAAGTTAGGTTAACTTCTTAACACCCAAACAGGTATCCATACATCATAAACCAAGAATCCATACTCAAAGGGAGGATTCCATACTCCTCTTATACAAACTAGGGTTTTACCAACCCAACTTTCAAGAAATCTGGGGTTAGGATGAATTCCTAACTAAACCCTAGAATGGAACAACTTATATCCATACAAATCAATACAAACCTATAGTAATCCATACTTGAAATTCTCTTCTCCTTCTTCTTCTTCCCCTTCTTCTTCTCTTCTTCCTCTTCTTCTTTTCTTCTTCTCTCTTCATGTAGGAGCCTTCCCAAATGATTGACCAACTTCATCTTATCCTATTTGATCTCAATTTTTCCTTTCATTACACTTTGGTCCTCAAACTCCCTTCTATTTACACCACAACTTATGCCATTTCTATAATAGCCTCTCATCTTCTTATCTTATGACTTTTATATCCTGTTTTAACAACTTCCACTTTTACCCTTGTAACTTGTACAAATTCCGGGTTTCGAAATTTTCTCCCTTAGAAAAATAATAATTACGAAAATTTTCAAAATGCACTTATAATATACCCTAATTATGTTTAAAAACAACTAGGGTGTATTTCGGGGTGTTACAAGACGAGCTGAGGAATTGGAAAAACTTCTAAAGGAACAATCTTCAAGGCAACTCCCGAGCGTCATAAAGAATGATGCCATGTAAGAAAGTGAAAATGTAACCTTAAGCCTTAAAGATGAATCTTCGATTTCAATATTAGATGAAGTCAAGGATATAATAGAATGCGATAAGATGACTTTGGTCCTTGAGGAAGAATTGAAAAACCCAACATTTGTTGAGAAGAAAGAACTTGCTATTGACGAAGAGTCATTATTGAAAGAGAAGCAAGTTGAAAAACAACACCCTGAACTTATAATGGAAATTTTTTTGGTTGGGGGTGAAGACTTCAATTTCCCCATAGTGTCTTTGACTTTTGGCATGGAGGAGTGTCACGCCGGGGAGCGTGAGAAGCTGAGCCCGGACTATTTACACCTTTATCAGACATTGGTGTGTCCAAGTCTTATAACTATATCAACATATCATATACAAAAAAGTACAAAATGAAACTACCACCGTAGTGGTGTTTATAGTGTCACATACATATAGTCCTGAGTCCCATTTACATATACAAAAACTATACATTTACATTTACCGATCAGAGCGTAGAACCTACAGTGATGAACCCCTACTAGTGTCTTGGCCCGTGAGTCACGGAAAGATCAACGTCTCCTTGTACGTACCTGCGGATTGAAAACGGGTGCTAAGCTTCTACCCTTAGTAGGAAACATAGGTAATTTCCATATGCAATATATTAAGCATATAACATAACGAATGTCGAGATTTTCATGCATTCATATAATGAACTTATATCACGATTACTTATGCTTATAACGGACTTATGTATTCGGATCTCCCATCAGGACTCATCTTGTACCTTATAACAACTTTATGCTGATCGGATCTCCCATTAGGATTCTGAGCTTATTCTTATTCAAATTACCTGTAGGTATTACAGATCAAAACGATACTCATTTGTTTACTCTTATTCATCATTCCGGTTAGTCTCATATAACTATGGGAATACCACAGGCCAGGTAATAATAAATGAGTCGGACCACATGGCCTATTAAGTACCGAAGGTATTATTGATATTAAAGTGTCGTAGCACAAGCGAAGTCTTAGAAACCTTGATGAGCGATGCTGGCCATATACTTGAACTGTCGTAGCACTAGCAAAGTCTTAGGAAGCCGTCGAACGTGTCGCCGTAACTGAAGTGTCGTAACCTTGTGAGTGCGAGCCTGCGTCGAGCGATGCCGTGTGTTTCATACCTGGTCTTAGGCATTCCTACGATTATACGTGTTCTCTGAGCTTACCATTTTATTCTTTTCTTCTATACTCCTCTACATATCAAATCTACGTATATTGCTATTTTTTGGTTATATCTATCTCTTTTCTTATCATGTATTCCAATTGACTTTAACCAAGCTATTAGTACACTTGGTACAATAATAAAATTTTCATATGTGGATACCGAATGCCATTAAAAAGAATATGGTTAGATTCTAGACTCAATGAGCTTTCCATAGAGTCCAAGAACACCTAAAATGGAGTCCTAACGAAGGAGTTATGCAAATTTCAAGCCGTGAAGAAAATCAGCAACTTGCAGCACACAACGATGCTCGCGGCAATACTTGTCTTTTGTCATTTTGGACTTATTATAAGTTCAATATTGTATCAAGCTATATATGGATAGATTCTAGACTCAAAGGATTTCCATAGAGTCTAGAACACACACACCAAAACGAGTCCTAACAGGAGTTATACATTACAAGCCATGAAGAAAATCGGCCAACTTGCGGCACTGCGGTAGCGACAGCAGCCACTGTCTTTTGTCATTTTGGGACTTATTATAAGCTCAATATTGTATAAAGATATATATGGATGGATTTTAGACTCAAAGGGCTTTCCATAGAGTCTAAGAACACCCAAAACGGAGTTCGGACGAAGAAGTTATGGTAGTCCGAAGTTGGAGGGTTGACATTGTGCAGGGGCTACCCGTGGATGCACCCAGCCACGCAATAGCGTGGATTCCAAGCACCGGCGTTCCAGAGAGCTCCTTGGCAGCTCTAGTTCATGCCAATTTTCGACCCGAAACCATCCTAGAACAGCCTTTGTCCACCGGCGACAATATCCTCCCAATTGAGGCCACAAACACGGCACCAAAACAATCCTACAATCAATCCCAAATCACCCAAGTAGGAATAAACCCGAACTTCTCATATCCATTACAATTAAAATCATCATAGAAAGGGGATGATTCCATACTCTAACAAGTAATCACACTCTCTAACACCTCAAGCCCTAAGCTCAGGAGGAATTTCATATAAAGTCCACACAAATTCACACGAACCCATAACCATCCATACAAACCATACACAAGCTATTAGTTCCATACTGAAAGCCATACTAAAAAATCTAACAAGTCCATACAAAGCTATACAAGTTCCATACAAAAATCAAATCGCAAATCAAAGGAAGAACCACAGGCAGTGCAAATCCTATATTGCATACATATTCTATATATAAAACCAAGGATCCTTACAAATTCCATACAAGAATCACAAACTCCAAGATCCATACCTTCGCGCTTTGCTCCTCCTTCTCTTAGCTGCAACTGTGTGCTCTCATGTTTGGAGACCTTGGGGTGCTATTTTAGTCTCCCTCCCCTTTTTATAAGTTAAAAAGTTTATGTTATTTACCTTTAGTCCTCCTCATTCTATTATTTGCATTCATATTTATGTTATTTCTACTTTGTATCTAATCTTATCAAGTCATGACTTTTATGCCCTTTTATTAATTACAATTTGTCCTTATATCTTAATACAACTAGGGTTTCTCAGTTTTTCATGTTTTGCATTTAATTCACGAAAAATTCAGTTATGCCTACATCCTAAACTTATTGAAAGCTTGTTGGGTATATTTGAGGTGTTCTGATTCTCCCACTTAAAATAAATTTAGTTATCGAAATTACGAGCTAATTTGAAGGGTACTATACCCTCATTATCGGTCTGGATTCATGTATCTTCTTCCATACCATGATCTTGCCACATCACTTTTACCAGAGGGACTTGCTTGTTTCGTAATTGTCTTATTTCACGATCTAGAATAGCTTTCGGCTCTTCTTGAGAGTAAAAATCACTGTACTTGTATATCTTGAATTGGTAAAATGCGATGGAGTCGAAACGATATCTGGCTTATAGACACATGGAATACATCATGTAATTTGACCCCAACTCCCGGAGAAGTGCCAACGTTAAGCTGCGGGTCTGACTCTTTCACAAAATCTCGTAAGGGCGGTAGATCTTGGACTCGGTTCCTTTTCTTCCAAAGCGGAGTATCTTTTCACGGAGATACTTTTTTAAAAACACTTTTCTCGGGCTTATACTCTATATCCTTTATCTTCAAATTAGCATAAGACCTTTGTCTATCCTTTGTGACTCTTAACCTCTGTGAATAATACGGAAAACTTTTTCTTCCGCGTCTTTTACTAATTCAGGACCAATAATCTTATGCTCGTTCATCTCTGTCCAACACATAGGAGTTCTACATCTTCTTCCATACAAAGCTTCATACGAGGCCATACCAATACTGAATTGATAACTGTTGTTATAGGCAAATTCCACGAGTGGAATATACCTATCCCAGCTTCTCAGAAAATCTATTGACCCGCGACATATCTTCCGATGCACAGATACTCTTCGATTTGTCCGTCCCTGTTGTGGATGGAAAGCGGTGCTAAAATTCAATCTCGTACCAAAGCTGAGCGTAACTCTTTCCGGAACCTTGGCGTAGAGGATGACGGTCATACACTATCGATCACGGGAATGCCATGTAATCATCAATTTCATTCACATAGTCGCTAAGCGATCCATGGGTAGTCAGGAAGTCGGATCGGTAGGAAGTGAAGCGGACTTGGTCAATCGTCCTGATTACCCCAGTGCATCATGTTTCCTTTGGGTGAGGGAAACGGATCGCGAAATCCATAGTAATGTTATCCCACTTCCATTGGGAATTGGAAGGGGATTCAATAAATGAATGGTGCCTTGGTGTTCGGCCTTTGCTGGCGACCGTTAGACCTTAGCCACATACTCGAAATGTCACCATCCCTTACCACGGTAGTATTGTTTCATATCTGGTACATTTGTACTTCGGGATGCATGGGTGAAAACAATATTGTGAAACTCATATAATATCTTTTTGCTTCAAATCCATATCGTCGGTATGTATGCTCTTGTACAACAAACCTCCCACCTCCATCACGGGCAATCAGTCTTGTCTCTAGTAATGTCTTGAACTATCTCTTGTAACTTAGCATAATTTTTTACGAGCATCACTATCATTTGCTTCAAATCGATTATCGCGCTCAATTGAGCCAACAAGGCTCCATCAGGTGCAAGTTTCCAATCATAATCCTTTCAAGGTCAAGCGAAATCATTTCCTCTAAATGTATATTAAGCATATTTACCGATGAATCTAATTATCTGTCATAATATATATTCTAATACGTTATAGTTAAAATCTTCAGTCAGCAATAACACAGAATTCTGATGATGTATATTTCTCATATAATAAATATATCTACCTTTTCAAAAACTTATACCTTACCTTTCTCAAAATCTCCTATCATGTGTGGGATAGTTTTGCTCATGCGGCTTCTAATGTCTGGAAGCATAAGCCACCACTTTCCCATCCTGCATCAATACACATCCCAAACCTATCCTCGAAGCATCACTGTACACTGTGTATTCCCTACCCGAAGTAGGCTGAATCAACACTGGTGCTTCTACCAGTATTTCTTTTAATCTTTTAAAGCTGGATTGGCACTTATCATCCCACTCAAACTTCACTCCCTTCCGGAGTAATATTGTAAGTGAGGATGCTATAACTGAAAAAATCTTTGTACAAATCTCTGATAATAACCTGCTAAGCCCAAGAAAATTCTCACCTCGGTTACATTTCGAGGAGGTTTCCAATCCCTGGCTTTGTGATTTTCATTGGGTCCACTCTATGCCTTCTGCTTGAATACAATATGGCCTAAGAATGACACTTCCTTAGCCAAAATTCACATTTACTTAACTTTGCAAGCAGTGATTCTCTCTCTGAAGTTTGCAATACTATCGAATAGTGATTTCATGTTCTGTGCATCTTTAGAATACACCAAGATGTCATCAATAAATACAAATTGATCCAAATAGGAGCGAGGAAAACCTATTCATCAAGTCCATAAATGCGTAGGAGCATTAGTCGGCTAAATGGCATTACTAAAAACTCATAGTGGCCATAGCAGTGCATTTGTTTTCGGGACATCGACCTCTTGCAGGGTTGATAATATCGATCGCCAAGTCTATCTTCGAAAAGACGCGCCTCGATTGATCAAATAAATCTTCTATTATTAGCGCGGGTATTTATATTCTTAACTGTTACTTTGTTTATTTGCCGATAGTAATGCACATCGAAAAGTGCATCTTTCTTCTTAACAAATGAAACCGGCGCACCCAGTTGAGCGCTAGGTCGAGATAAAACCCTTATCCAATAGCTCCTGTAGTTGAGTCTTTAACTCTTTCAGTTCAATTGGAGCCATACGGTACGGTGTCCTTGATATAGGAGTCGTTCCATGTACAACTTCAATAGAGAGATCCACTTCTCTTTCAGGTGGTACTCCCGGTAACTCTTCGGGAAACACATCAGGGAAATCCCTAATCACAGGAATATTTCTAAATTTACTTGCTCTCTTTGGAGTCGAATCGAAAGCCAAAAGGCTTCATAGCCTTTTCTCATAAAGCGTCGGCCTTTCATAAATTTGAAATAACTTTCGGTATTGATTTAGATGGATACGTATTGATACGCCACGATAGGTTAAGACATTTAAAGCGAGGACTATTTTTCTTATCACGATCGACTATGGCCCGATGTTTGGATAACCAATCCATTCCCAAGATAAAATCAAACACATGAAAAGGCAAAGCAATTAGATCAACCGAGAATTCCCTATCATGGACCATTAAGGGACAATTATTATACACACGGTTGACTCTAACGCCCCAGAGGACTTGTAACAAGCAGGTCATAAACTAATAGCTCTACTGCAGGTAATTTATCATTCATTTGTTCCATGCATATATATGAATGCGGAGAGCCCGGATCAATTAATGCATCTGGTCAATAATATCAAGAAATTGAAAGTACCGGCCAATAACCCCGATATGTCAGGATCTTCTGACTCATAGCATAAGCTCGTCTTTGGGGCCGTGGGAGCGGGACTGATTCATCTCTCGAGAAGCATTACCTCTTCCTTGTGAGCCATAGTCCTCTAACCACCTCTGAGTCGGCAGGTACATTTGACCCTCTCACACCACTTCCTTGAGGATTTCTATTAGAACTTAGATCCTCGCGAATGGTTGGCTATCACATGATTTGTGCTCCCATGAAACTTGACTTTGATTACTCGTCTACAAATACCATTATGATATTTGTGGCAATGCGGGCATACATGTTTTTCCTCTTGTCCAGTGGAGGTGCTCGTAGGAACTTTGTGTCATCGTAGGTCCTTCTCCTACCCCTTGTAGGCGAACCTGTCTTGAATCAACTTGTGACTCTCTAGGTCTTTTTCTTGAAGAAAGAACCCCTACAGAGAACTTTTTCTCTTTCATTCTTTCTTGACTCTTCATTTCGACTTCGATTTTGATAGCGCTTGTGCCAGCTGATAAAATTGACAGCAGCTATGTAGTAGCAGTAGTGAGGTACCTTTGATAGACTCATGTAAGGCCTCTCCTCAAGCATCACATCTAAATTTTTACGTAGAGCAGTTCACATGCACATATTTACTAAGGCGGCCGAATTCTTTCATACTCAATAACGTCATTTCCCACTTGTCTTAGAGTCAAAAATTTCTTCATTTGACTCCTTGTAATCATCAGTGACATACTTCGTATTAAACTCCGTGACGAAGTAGTCCCATGCTTGGATGCAGGTAATTGGATTTCTCAAAACCGGCTTCCACCAATCATCATTGCACCTTAAACAATGAAAGCTGCACATGTGACCTTTTGGTCCACTAATTTCATCTAGAGCCACTGAGTTTTCAAGCCAAAACTACGGCTTTATTGGACTCTTCCACACTTGTGCCATGGAATTCTTCCTCCATGCTTCATTGAATCACTTGGAGCTCGGCCGTGAGTCGATCTAAGACCCTTGCCATATCCTAAGAGATTTTTATCAATGCTTCAGTTGAAGCATTTTCATTTATCGTTGACTCTGACGGACCAGAAGCAGATTGATCCAAAGCATTGACGCTTTCAGCTGTTTCGTCTACAACTCCCTGAGGTGGATCCATTCTAGGCAATACACAAAACAAAGATATCCGCGTGACTGACACATTTACTATGTAGGTACATCCTTAATCTAAGACTAGTCCGAAGCGCCTAAACCTAGGATCTCGATGCAACTTGTCACGCCAGGCGCGGCTAGTTAGGACTCTTTACACCTTTTATCGGACATTGGTGTGTCGAGTCTTATAGCTAATATCAACATATCGTATGAAAAAAAATACAAAATAAAACTACCACCGTAGTGGTGTTTATAGTGTCACATACATATAGTCCTGAGTCCCATTTACATATACAAAAACTATACATTTACATTTACCGATCAGAGCGCAGAACCTACAGTGATGAACCCTTACTAGAGTGTTGGCCCAGCAGAATGCGGAAGATCACTGTCTCCTTCTTCTATACCTACACGGATTGAAAACCCGTGCTAAGCTTTACGCTTAGTGGGAAACATAGGTAATATGCATATGCACAATATAGTAAGCATATAACATAACAGATATCATGATTTTCATGCATTCATATAATGAACTTATACAATTACTTATGCTTATAACAGACTTATGCTTATCTTAGATCTACATAGGACTCATACGTGCTGCTTGTTCGGATCTCTACGTGGAGTTCTGAGAACTTATTCTTACCGGAATTACCCATTAGGTATTAAAGGTCGAGCTTGATGATGCTCATTTGTTTTACTCTTATTCATCATTCGAGGTTAGTCTCGTATAACTATGGGAATACTGGAGCCCGATGTAATAAATGAGTCAAACACGACACAATAATTGCAGAAGGTAATATTCGATTACTAAAGTGTCGTAGCACAAGCGAGGAGTGCGGCCAGTCAAACGTGCTGCCCGTAGCGAGTGTTGGCACTAGTAGAGTCTTGGGAAGCACCGATCGAAACATGCACGCCCACATAACGAGTGTGTGTAGCGAGGAGTCTTGGGGAAGCAGGTCGGAACGTCTTGAGTGTCATTTCATGCACGGTCTTAAATTCCCTCACGATTATACGTGTTCTCTAAGCTTACCATTTTATTCTTTTCTTCTATACTCCTCTACATATCAAATCTACGTATATTGCTATTTTGGTTATATCTATCTCTTTTCTTATCATGTATTCCAATTGACTTTAACCAAGCTATTAGTACACTTGGTACAACAATCAAATTTTCAGATGTGGATACCGAATGCCATTAAATAGCATATGGTTAGATTCTAGACTCAATGAGATTTCCATAGAGTCCAAGAACACCCAAAACGGAGTCCTAACGAAGGAGTTATGCAAATTGTAAGCCGTGAAGAAAATCAGCAACTTGCAGCACCTGCAGCAGCAACCACTGTCTTTTGTCATTTTCGGACTTATTATAAACTCAAGATTGTATCAAGCTATATATGGATATATTATAGACTCAAATGGATTTCCATATAGTCTAAGAACACCCAAAATAGATCTATGAAGAGGTTATATGCACATTGCAAGAAAGCGGAAGTGAAAATCGGTAACTTGTAGCACTGCGATGCTTGGCCACCATCCACTATCTTTTATCATTTTCGGACTTATTATAAGAACAAGAATGTATCAATCTATATATCGATGGATTCTAGACTCAATGGGATTTCCATAGAGTCTAAGAACACCCAAAACGGAGTTTGGACGAAGAAGTTATGGTCGTCCGAAGTTGGAGGGTTGACATTGTGCAGGGGCTACGCAATTGCGTGGAAACCCACGCAATTGTGTACCGAAGGATGCGTACGCAATAGCGTGGATTCAAGCAGGCGTTCGAGAGAGCTCCTTAGCGGCTACGGTACATGCTAGACTAACCGTCAGAACGACCCTTGTCCACCGGCGATATCCTCCCAAGCGAGGCCCGCAAACCACGACACGAAACAATCTACAATCAATCCCAAATCACCCCAAAGTAGGAATAAACCAAACTTCCATATCCATACAAATTCTACAATCCATCTCAGGAAGTTCTCTCTAACAGTAATCAAGCTCCTACAACACCTCAAACCCTAGCTCAAGGAGAATTTCATATAAAAGTCCACAGAATTCCAAACTAGCCCACTAACCATCCATACAAACCATACATAAACTATTAGTTTCCATACTCCAAGAAAACCATACTAAAATCTAACAAAGTCCATACAAAGCTATACAAAGTTCCATACAAAAACCAAACCACAAATCGAAGAGAAGAACCCGAACCCGAGAGTCTGAATCCTATAGCGCATATATTCTATATAAAACCAAGGATCCTTACAAATTCCATACAAGAATCCATACCAAACTCCAAAGATCCATACCTTTGCTTTTCTCCTCCTTATTCCTCTTCTTCTTCTTCTTCCCGTATGCTCTCTTGTTTGGAGACAAAAAATGAGTTATTTTTGGTCTCCCTCCCCTTTTTGTAGTTAAAGTTTATGTTATTTACCTTTTAGTCCTCCCTCATTCTATTATTTGTATTCATATTTATGTTATTTCCACTTTGGCCTCTAATCTTATCAAGTCATGACTTTTATGCCCCTTTTTGACAAATTACAATTTTTGTCCTTATGTACTTGTCTGATTTAAGGGTTTCTCAATTTTCATGTTTTGCATTTAATTTACAAAAAAATTCAATTTATGCCTACAAAATACCCTAAACTCGTTGAAAACGACTAGGGTATATTTCGGGGTGTTACAGGAGGACCGACAAAATTCATTTATAGAAAAACCTTCCATTGCCACAAGTCAAATGTTGATTGATGCTGAAAATGGGGAAATGACACTCTTTGTTGGTAAGGAGAAAATAAAGTTTGAGCTCTACCAAAGCACACCATTAACGAATGAAGAAAGGAGGGCATGGATGAAGTTAGAGAGCTCATTTTTTCCCACTCGAGGATCTAGCACCTACATTCCTTTAAGAGGACACTCTTGAAGGATATAAATTATAGTAACTCCTAACGAGTTGGCATATGAGCTATCGTCTGTTGGGAGGTGGAGAAAGTCGACCTCCTGACTGATGAGGATGAAGAGGGAGTATTGGCCATAATGCATGAAAGGCCAAAGAGAAGATCTCGGAGTTCCCCAATGAGTCTAGCTGGACTCTAAAAATAGAGTAGCTCTTGGGAGGCACCCCAAGCTAAAATAAGGATTTTTATCCATTTAGTATTTTAGTTGTTTGTTTTTAGTATTTTTAGTATGTGCTGCAAGTTGATTTTATTTTCAGTTTTTATTTGTTTTTTGGACAACTTCAAAGCTGATTCTTAGTGAGGGGGAGTTTTCATCAAGACCCGCCACGCCCTAGCCAATGACCCTCTTAAATCCGCAAAGAGTCCTTTATCCACTACTATTTCATTTTTATACATCGAGGACAATGCAGATTTTAAGTTTAGGGGTATTGAAGGAACTTCCCTTTGCTTTTTAAAATTTTCTAGTACCTTGATTATCCTAGCTTTGGTGTTTTTTTGTTGCTTGTGTGTTTAGTTTGCTTTTATGTGTTTTTCGGTTTTAGGTTAAATTTTATCATTTTAGAGTTCAGCTTGTTTTGAGATAATTGCTGATGTCTATGATGAATAATGATTGAACTCTTTCAAATGAAGAAATGAAGATAGTTGAACATATAACATAATGGGTTGACCACATAGTTGTAGACCTAAACCCTTGTTCTTAATATCTTGAGCACAAGCCATTTACCCGTGATGGTCAATTTTGCTTGTTTTAGAGAAGAATTATGTGAACATAATTTTCTTGATCTCTAAAAAACTCTAGAACTTGTTTGATTATTGCTTGAGGCAAAATCCTAGACACCACAACATTTAGGAGATGATTTAGGCTATCCTTAGACTAATTGTGCATTTCTAACCAACCTTTATATGAACATATCTATTGTCACCCTTTTTGGAGCCTAAAGAAGCCTCTTTCTTTGTGAACCAAGTATGATCCTTACCTGTTTATGTCTTCCTTCAATTGAAAAACTTATTTACCCATGGCATGTGTAATTGCTGATGCATTATGTTGAAGTTATGTGGGATTTGGTGATTGATTGAGGTTGATAAAAATAAATTAATAAATAAAAACAAAAGGTCGAGTAACTATGCTTTCATAGCCTTCTTACATTGAGTAAATAAGTTCTTAGGGGTGTTCTACACCTAGTGCCCTAAGCCAATTGGTCTAGGAGCTACTGACCCAAAGCTCGCTAAATAGGGTACATAGAAAGCTTAAGGGAACCGAACATTGCACTACAATTACACCTTGTTTTTTGTTATGTGAATAAAAAGGAGTTTTGGGGAGCAAAGTGAAGTATGAAAAGTATTAAGTTTGGGGGTGATGTAATATTGGTGAAAGCCCAATGTGTTTGAGGAGATGGACAAAAGTGAAAAAATAAATGTATGTCTTTGGGTAAATTTGAGCCAAAATTGGCTTTCATCATGCCTTTGATCCAAGCCTTACATTACAAGCCTATTTAAGACCTTTTGATCCTAGTGTTGTGGGTAGTCTACATTAATGGAGAGCGATATGAAAAACAAGCATATGGAATATTTCAGTAATTAAGAGATCCTTCATACACTCTTGCTTACATAATTCCATCCGAACTATAATTGACCAGGAGGGAATACTACACACACACACTTGAGCACTTTGGTTTAGGTTGTTCAACTCATGGTCAATCTATTGTTTTTGAAAAAGGTTATCTCAAAGTTTTCTTCGTGTTGTATGAAGGTCATATCCTTGAGGCAATTTATCATATATTATCCCAATTTCATGCTCAACATTTTTGTTAGTTTTGAATAAGGAAAATGAGTTTTTCTTTGCTTGAGGACAAGAAAAATGTTAAGTTTGGGGATGTTGTTTGGCGTGAATTATATATGCATTTTGAGTGAGTGAGTTTTTTCTGCATTTATATAACTCGAATGCTAAATTCACACCCTATTCATCAATAATACACTAATCCCCCATTCTGCAATGTTTTGCCGAATATGAAGGAAAATCAAGCAAAGTAATGGAAGAAATCAAGTGAAGAGGAAGTTGCTAATTTGCAGTATGCTTTGCCGCAACGACAAGGTTCACCAAGGAAAAGAGGAAGCTTCATTGACATGAAGGCAGAACCAAAGCTGAAAAGCAGAAGACCTCTCTAATTCTCCTAGGCGAACCTAACCTTCGCCTAAGCGGAGAAACAACTCACCTAGGTGAACCAGCACTACGTGCTAGGAATCACCATCGGGTTCACCTAGGCGAAGTTTTTATTCACCTAGGCGAAGGGCCACTACATCAGGAGAAGACATGCATCTTCTCCTAGGTAAAGCTTAGTTTGCCTAGGTGAAGAATGACGGGCTGGATCAGCAAACCTCAAGTTTTGAGCCCATCATTGGCCAATTTTCCAAAGCCTATCAATATATGTATTTTAGACTTGATGACGGTTCAATTTTTTTAGGAGAACACCCTCCTTAGAGCTTCTCCTCACTTTTTCTTGAGCCACTTAGGGTTTTTGATTTTGTTTTAGTTTTACTTTATTTGGAGCTTATTTTTTAAGTGTATTGGAAGATCCAACTGATTAGTGCCCAAAAAGTGCTATTTTGAACCCTATTTTTAATAGGTTTTGGCGCTTTGTATGCTAGTATTATAATTATGATTGACTGTTCGGGTCCCTACTATTCTTCGATTGCATTCCCGAGTTTGTTTTGTAGTTTTGCGGGAATTGACCAAATCGTCGTGTCAATCCAATCATAACAAAGTCGAGTTGATTTCCATCAATTTCATATGGTTTTCTATCAATTTCAACAAGTCGGGTGATGAGGTTAAAAGTCATCTATTTTCAGTCCATTTTTCTGATTTATTTTGTTCTAAAAAAGGCCGATTTATGTGCAGGAATATGAAATACTTCACCAAGGCTGGCTTGAGGAATTCAAAACAAGCGAGTGCGATGGAATGAGCAGAATGTGGCTGGCGATCTTGTGTATTTGGTTGAAGAAAATTACGACGGGGCGAAAAAGAGTTAAAGTTTCATGTCGTGAAACGCTACGACAATCGAAATACATATTAAGGTTGCAACTTCTAAAAACTTCGATCGCGTAGGCGTAATTGAAGATAAAGCGAGTACAGGCGTGAAAGAAACTCAAAGTCAAGCAACGAGGAATAGATGAAGAAGGCATGATGTCGAGATATCATTAGTCGCGGCCAATTAAACCCGATCTGATGGACAATGAGGTCGCGACACTAAAAAGTTGCTCTGAAGATAAACAATTGGCCGAACATTTAAGTCGTGACATCACGGATGCGATCAGCGACATCAACATCAGAAGCTGGTCAGCGACATCGTCTTGCAAGGAATACAAATTAGCGACATCATTGCAAGACATCATCATCTAAAGAAAGAGAAGGTCAGCGACATCATTCAAATGGTCCGCGACATCGGTTGCTTACACTAAAAAGGAGGTGGCGATAAGATCAGGCATGGCGACATCAGCTACTGAAAGGAAATTCGCAGCATCACTTTCGATTGGCGACAACGGTTGTAAGAAAGAAGGTCGCGGCGACACCTGGTTGTCGCGGCATCAATAAAGACTTGAGGTGCGACATCATTATGATCCCCAGCGACAACGCCATGAGCGAGAGGTCGGCGACATCATAAAGAGGTCGCGACATCCGTTGCAAAGACCAGAAGGTCACGACAACATCGTGATGTCGCGACATAAAATACAAAGAGGTGAGGTCGTGACGTCAGTAAGATGTCGCGACATCAGATCCAAAGAGTCGCAAAGTAAAGTACAGCCGAGACATCAGTTTCACCAAAGACATGTCGCGACCAAACAAGGGCTTCTGCGACAAAGGCTGAGACAACAGAAGTCGCGACAATGAATTGATGTCGCGACATCAACAACCCAATGGGCGATTAACTAAGGTCAAGGAGTTCATCGAGTGGGGCTGACTTGAGCCACTATCGTATGTAGCTGCTGAAGGAGCGCAGCTCTTAAGCGACGAAAGAAGTCTTGGTTCTTTGAAGGCTCACGTATTTTAATTTTCTTTTCTTTCTTTGTTTTTATTTTAGACTAGTTCGTATTTTTAAATTTGGATCGGGCGTTAGGCGTTAAGTTTTAGTGAGATGCGATTTATATTTCATTGCTGTACGGTTATTTGAATTCGGACAAATTTTGGATTCGAACTACTAGTTTCCTAATTCTGATGGTTCTTGATCAACCAAGCCAATGTATGGTGTAATCGGTAGTTTAGAAACCCGGCTTCCATTGGAAATGACTCTATCGTCGAAATTATCTCCTCTGAAATTTGTTCGTGATGATGAACCGAGTTTGTAAATCTACTTGTGGTTTTGTTTATTTTGTGGAATTGATCCCAATGCTCCGATTATCGCCTACCCATAAGCGGATGGTCTCAAGCTCTACGATTTCAGGGAGAGGCCCTCACAGGTGACACGGGGAAGGCATTCACAGCGAGAGTAATGAGCAGTGCGTGGGCCAATTTATCTTGAACCTGCTTGTGGTGATTTAATGTGCTCTTGTGTGGAGTTAAATTGATAAATCTTTTCACTTGGGGCAGAATGAGTTGAACGATTTATCAATTTAAACATGCAGAAAAGTTCACCTCGATTAGAATGGTAATTCAATCGATGTAGCAAGGATCTAATCAAGGAAAGAATGAAATTTGTTCCTAATTTTGAGGAAGAGAAACCCCGTTTAGTGTAAATACGTAGTAATGATTATAAGTTAGAGCTCGAGGTTTACGATCCAGGGTTCTAATGGAGTATGAAGTATTGAAAAAGAAAAATACCCAGAACAAGGCGACCCAGATTAAAGGTAGTTATCTAACCCACTGTCTTCGAAAGAAACAGTCAAGGTTAGATAATGAATAGTGGAGTTTGGAGAGATCCAGTTGCACTTTCATATTCCTTGGACTAGTTTTAAATCTGTGGTTCATAAAGCAAAATTACAGTTAAATCTGAAGGAATTGATGTTCCACAATAGTTTTATTTTCAGTAGGCCCTTTGCATATATCTGTTCAATCTAAATTTGTTATTTTATTATTTGATATTCAATTCATTTGTTATTAATTCAATTCTTTTAATTTTCATTATTTTAAGGCTTTCAAAGGCTGATTCAAATTGTCTATATCATAGTCGAATAGTATGAAACTTGATAGTCGGGTTAGTTGATTGAAAATTCTTGAGATCTACGTAGGATCGATATACGGACTAAAATCCACTTTATTACTTGTTAGACTGTGCACTTGAGAATCATGTGGATCAAAACCGGAAGAATTTATCAGTCTTAAGGAAACCGTTTTAATCGGTATAATTGTAAGAAATAGCGAACAAAGTTTCATGGCATTATTCTTTGGGGATTGAACCATGTCCTTTGGTAATCATGTCATAAATTTTGTATATGTCTTTGGTCCGGCGAACAAGTTTTTAGGCGCGATTCTTGAGGATCGAAAAGAATTTAGTAGATCAATATTCGAAGACGAAGAAAGAAGGAAATACTAATTTGGACATTTAAAAAAGAAAAAGAGCAAAATAGTTTTTCAAGCGTGGTTATATTTAGCCACTAATATTTAATAAGTAATCTTGAAAATATTTGTTGGCTTATTAATCCTATTAATGTGGTATGTTTTTATTTCGGAACTTTAATGCATAGGAAACGAGAACGATCTGATTCTAGCGGATGCGAATTAGAGAGAACACTCGAAAGCTTGAGAAAAAGCGAAAGACGAAAGCTTCGGCTATGGCGGATGAGAGCAAGACGAATGAAGAACAAAACGCGACGAGGAAGGCCTCAATCTTGATGAGGATTTTGGGGCCTATAATTCGGGATGAATACTCTGCAATCGGGCGGCCTACGGTTGATGCAAATAACTGAGCCCGAAGCCCCGGCGGCACGGTCTGATGGTTCGGCAACAACGGTTTTTGGTCATCCCACAGAAGACCCAAATGAGCACACAGGGAGGTTCTCCGGGATAAACGAAACCAGTGAAGAGTTGAATGGGGTGAGACCGGAGGTCATAAAGTGCATTTATTCCATTTTCTCCTAAGAGATACAACAACCACATGGTGAATCTTTTACCATATGGTTACGTTGATGCCCAGGAGGAGCTTGTAGAAGCCTATTTGGGTAGATTCTTTCCCCCATCACTCACCTAAAGAGAGAGAAGGAGGGAGATGGTGAATTTCAGTGAGGAAGATGAGAGCCTTTATGTAGCATGGGAGAGATTGAGTTCTTTGAAAAGATCGCCGATGCATGGGATAGACTTGGCAGAGATGGACATAGTGTATCATGCCTTGAATGATACATCTAAGAGAGACATTAGTGATGCTTCATCTTTGTGGAGCATTCAAACGTAAAGTCTTGAAGAGGCAAGAGATCTAATTGAGGATGCGAAATGCAAGCTATGAAAGCTCCATCGAGTTTTCAGAAGCGATTAGCGAGGAAGAGAGTCGTAGAGGCGAGGCAAATGACAGCCATGGAGGCAAAGTTGGATGCCATTATGCATAGAATGGACAAGCAAGAGAGGAAAATGCACCTTTGCTCATGAAATAAGACGGTCGAGAAGAACTATTGAGAGGAAGTCTTTGATGTATCCATTGAAGAAGCTGTTTTATGATCTTTGAAGGAGGTTAAGTACCCAGGGAGCGAGGCTATCATTTGAAACCAAATCCTAATCTGCTTATTTTACTATCATCAATGAACCATGAAAATTTTTCCTTATGGTGGAGGATTCTCACAAGGCTGGCATGGACGGAGAATCCTCACGGGGATATCCCAACAACCACCAAGGTTCTGCTGTGAGGGAGGTGAAAATAGAAAGCGAGTACGAGTCGGAGGAGGAGGGCTCAACCATTTGAAGATCAAATCTTTGCCCAATTCATAGGGGACAACAAGAAATTTATTTAAATCTCCATGAACAAAGTTTCTGCGAGAATTGAAAGCCTCAAGTACAAATTCTCAAATTTTTCAGAAGACCACTAATGCCTCGGGAACCTAGAGACCTGAAATAGAGCGCTCACAAACTGAAAACCGGAAAGATGCCTTTCCGGTGACACGAAGAAGAATCAGAAAGGCGCATGGTTGTGCGGCTCGAAGATGGGAAAAGACTTGAGTGGAAAGAACTGACCAAAGATGAAGCAACCATACAAGGAGATGAAGGCCCAGACAATCTTTGAAACCTTTGAAAAAGGAAGAAGAAACATTTGTCGAGGAGAAGGAGGAAACAAGAAAACCCGAGCAATCTGCTACATTCCCATTTCCACGAGAATTTGCGAAATCAAAGATAGAGAACAGTTTGCAAGGTTTTGAAAACCTTCGAAATTTGGAGATCGATGTGCCTTTCACGAAGTGGTGACTTAGATGCCACTTTATGCAAAATTTTGAAAGACATCTTGAGCAAAAGAGGAAGATTCTTTGAAGAAGGAATTGTGAACTTGTTGCGACTTATGATCTTTGTGATCGAAGGGCTTACGAGAAAGAGATGAAGGATCCAGGGAGCTTCACCATTCCCTGCACCATTGGAGAGTTTGAGTTTCAGAAAGCTCTCTGTGACTCAGGTGCCAGTATCAATTTAATGCCCTATTCTGTTGCCAAGAAGTTAAGTTTGGGGAGCTTACTCCGCTCATTTACCTCGAATGGCATATAGAACCACGGCTAAACTGAAGGAATCATAGAAGATGTCTTTGGCCAAAAGGTGGGAAAGTTTATTTTCGATTGAATTCATCATCTTTGGATATGGAAGAAAGATTCTGAGTCCTCTCTTCTTTGGAAGGCCATTCCTTGCAACTGGAGCAACTCTGATCGATATGCAGAAGGGAATTCTCACTCTCAGAGTTGGAGAAGAAGCAGCTGATTTCAATTTAATCAGAAGTTTGAGGAATTTAGACATAGAAAGGGAAGATATCAAATCAATAGAAGATGTATATGTCAACAATGCTGATTGTTACTATGATTGTAATTCCCAACTTTCAATCAATGAAGAAGATAGATTTCAGTATCACCAAGGTTTGATCACGATTTTTGCACATCGATTTACATTCTCTTGAAAAGTAATGAGTCTTGAACAAAACGGGTTGAAAAAGGAGACAAAAATGAAGAAAAGGAATTTCATCAAGAAACCGATTGAAGAAGGGCTAGTTTTAAAGGTTGCCAAGTCGTTAAGGTATGCTTACCTAGAGTACTTGAAAAGAGTAAACCATTAATAATTTACGCGCTAGACTCGATTGATCTTTGAAGCAGAGGATTCTTTAGGAAATTTTGAGAACCATCGAGGAGTCTATAGCTTGGTCTATTGAAGGTTAAAGGTATCAGTCCACATCAGCCATGCACAAAATCTTTGCTTTGGAAGAAAATCTGGCTTATTTGAACATCAAAGGAAGCGGATCCGGTAATGAAAGAAGTGAGTCGGAAAGAAGTGCTCAAATGGTTAAATGCTGGGTTTTATCACATGCGGAGCCCAGTCCTTAGGTTAGCCAGTCCATGGTTCCGGCCCAACCGGGAAAGATCATTTCCTTTGCCCTTCATTGATCGGATGTTAGACCAGTTAGCGAGGACACCCTCATTTTGTTTCTTCGACGAATTCGGGCTACAACCCAGGTGCAATTGCACACGAGGACCAGAAAAGACCACGATGACATGCCCTATGGTACCTTTAGCGGAAAATGCCATTTGGGCTGTGCAATGCTCCTGCTACTTTCCAGCGATGTATGATGTCAATGTTCTCAGATTTGGTTGAGGAAGTCATGGAAATTTTTATGGATGACTTCACAGTGTATGGGTCTAGTTTTGAACAATGTATGAACAACCTGGAAACAGTACTTCAAAGGTGCAAGGACAAATAGCTAGCACTAAATTGGGAAAAATGTCATTTCATGGTAACTGAAGGTATTGTTCTTGGTCATAAAATTTCTCTTTGCAGAACAGAAGTGGACGATCCAAATTTCCATTATCAAAACCCTTGCACCTCCCATATGATAAAAGGGGATAAGGAGTTTCTTGGGGCATCTTGGATTTTATAGGAGATTCATCAAAGACTTCTCAAGATAGCCAGACCACTATGCAGATTACTGGAGAAGGACACAAAGTTTAATTTTGATGATTCTTAGCGCCTTTGAAAATCAAGGTCAGTTGGTTAAAGCACCCGTATGGCTACGAGAATGGGATCGAGATTAATAATGTGTGATGCATTGATTTTGCAATGGGGGGCTGTATTGGGGTAACAAAGAAAGAAAATATTCAAAGCCATATACTATGCTAGCGGAACCTTCAATGAAGCATATGAAAACTATTCCTGGCCCCGAAAGGAGATGCTAGCCATATTGTTTGCTTGTGAGAAGTCGAGGCCATACATTTTGGGATCGTGGTATAGTTCACACATGCCATCACGGCCATCAAAATATGCGATGTCAAAAGAAAGCTAAGCTGGCCCGATAAGATGGAGTCTTGCTACTACAAAGTTTGATGCGGAAATTAAAGATAAAAAGGGATGTGACAATGTGATAGCTGATCACTTGTCAGTAGAAAAGGAATGAAGAAGCGAAAAAGAGAATGGAATTAACAGAGAACTTCGGATGAACAATTGTTTTAAGGTGTCACATTCCAACTTTCATAGCGGTATGTTGATGTTATTGATTACACGGCTTGTGGAGTAGCTCCTCGAGAATTCGGCTATATGAAGAAACTCGGGGCATTAAGCAGTCTTGCATGCGGGATGATCGAACGCTATTTAAAGAGTCTTGACATGATTATCCAGAATATGTGTGCGGAAGAGTGAACAATGTAAAAATCTTGAATAGATGCCATGCATCACCATATGGGGCATTTTACGGAGAAAAAACAGCTCAAGATACTCAGTCTGGATTTTATTGGCCCACTATCTTCGGTGTGCACAGATAGGTGGTGTGTGATAGATGCCAAAAGATTGGAAATCTCTCGGCGGCGAAATGAAATGCCCCTAAAAGGTATAATGGTTGTGCAAATTTTTGATGTATGGGGAATAGATTTTATGGGACCATTCCCACCATCATTTGAAGCTTGTATATTGCGTTGGATTCTCTTTCAAATATGGGTGAACAGTCGCTTGTCCAGGAATCTTTGCTATCTGATTTGTGAGTTCTTACAAAATAATATTTTTACGACGAGTTTGGAACATCAAGCCAGCAGTAGTGATGGGGAAGCCATTTTGCAAACAAAATATTTGCAAAACTCATGGCTTGGTATGGGATCAAGCATATAAGAGTCTAGCTTATCATCCCGGACAATGGACGGTGGTGTTCCAAGGAGATTAAAGAATCTAGAAAGGCGTAAGTTCAAGCAGGAAGGATTGGTCTTCCAAACTTGATGATGCACTTTGGGCTTACAGTACTGCATTCAAAACTCCCATTGGAATGTCCCCATATAGAGTTGTCTTTGGCAAACCATGTCATTTACCTCTTGAGCGGAATAAGCTATGTGGAGCCATCGAAGTGAACTTTGATTTAAAGCGCAAAGGAAGAGACCTCCAATTGAGATAGGCGGAAGGCGAAATGAAGCCTACTGATGCTAGAATATACAAGGACAAACAAAGAAATGGCATGATCGGAGGATTGGAGAAAGAGTTCGAGGAACGGGGCTTGAGTTCTTCTTTTAACTCCAGATTGAAGTTATTTCCAGGGAAGTTAAAATCCAAATGGAGTGGACCATACACAGTAGTGTCAAGCACTACATTTGGAGCAGTAACACTAAAGACTGATGCTGGGGAAGAATTTAAAGTCAATGGACAAAGACTGAAGCATTATCAAGCGGGAGGAAGAAAGGAAAGAGCTCCAAGCTGGTTCATTAAGAGAGAATCGAACGAAGCCAAGTCGATGGGACTGGCGGCGGTACCTCCCATAGAGATTTCAGTTTCTGATTTTATACTTTGAATTTTTATTTTTTTTTTAGAATTCACCTTGGTTTTGTTTTTTTTTTAGTTTTTATAATGATCAGTTAGTACTTGAGAAGTTAATTTTTGTTTAATTAAATCCTTTAAATTTTCACGAGTGCTTATGCGAAATGGCTCGAGGCAGAAGGAACGAACTCGATTACAACTCCGACAATTCGAGGAAGGAACGCGACTTGAAAAGGGAGTATGTTCTTCCCTACATAAGTGCATTAAAATTTATTAGAATACATGTTTGAATTGTTGTATCTGCGAATGATTAGACAGATGCGAAATTTGCACATCGATAAATAGTGAAAAGTTGTTTGTTCATTAAAATTGAGGCAATTGCAGACTAGGTCGCGACAAAAACTTATGTCGCGTGGCCTAATGTCATAACGAGAGTTGATGTCGTGACTCGATCATCTTGAAGGAAAGCGAATGAAATTCGCTGACCAAAAGGTATGTCGCGACGCATAAATAGAAGAATTAAATAACAACATAATAATGTCATCGGATGCGTGTCGCGGTTACGGATGACTTGTCGCCACACTTGATTCATGTCGCGACATCGGAAAAGTTTACGGTGGACAACTTTTAATTACGCCTAAATTTTTATTCAACCTTTTGTTATGGTAACATTTATTACATTACTACGGTTGTTTAGGAATTAAATAAATAGTGCATTCTTTCTAAAGAAACGAAATTTTTGCATAATCGAGAGCATGAATAAAGAAACTGGAATTAGGAGTACTTATTGATCTATTTAAATTCAGTTTAGTTGCAAGAATTGAAAAATTAGTTCTTGCTGATAGAACAAAATATTTGGTTAAAATAATGTAAGTAAACAGTGAATAAGTACGAGTCTTGAAGAAATAATACACATTGGTCAACAAAACTTATGAAACTTTTGTGGGAATTAGGAATATCTGCAGAATTCGAGATTTAGAGTTCCACGGGTTCTAGAACTTGTTTGATTATTGATTGAGGCGAAATCCTAGGTAGAAACAACCAACAGGAAATGATAGAGGCTATCCTTGGCAGTTTGAGCCTTTCTAGCCACCATTATTTATATGCTTTTGCATACACCTTAGCTCCTAAATTTGAGCCAAAACAGTCCCTATCTTCAAAACAAGCAATTGGAAATCCCAAGCCATCCTTTATAACTAATCCTCCAGTAAAGAACCTCTGATTACCCAAAAACTCAAGGAGGGGAGAAGAAATAAAGTTTGGGGGAGTGTATTTTTGGAGAACTAAAGGAAAAAAAAAAAGGGTGAAGAAGGACAGATCTAAAGCAGGAAGAAACAACAGAAAAGCAAGCGTAAAGGAAGAAGTTTTGTCTTGTGGCCTAACTCTCTTGAACAATTAAGTTCTTAGGGGTGTTTCAACACCTAGTACCCCCTAATGCCAAGCTGGTATGGGTTACTAACCGAAGTTCGCTAAAAGTGTTAGAAGCCTAAAGACCAGGAACGTTAGACTTTGTGGCGAAGAAAGAGTTCAACAATGAGAAATACAAATGAGCAATTTAGACGAACGAGTTTTAACACAAAATTCAAGAGATACCCCAGATGAAGTTTGGAAATCGACTAAAGTTACGAAAGGAAGGCGCGATTAAGTAAAGAAAGAAGAAAGAGTTTGGGTAATCTTAACCTAAAAATTCCATCTATCCTACTCATTACCCAAGCCTAAAATTACAAGCCTGAAAGACCTCATTGATTTTGAAGGTTGAATTTACCTACATTAGTGGAGATCAATGAGAAAAACAAGCATATGGGATTTTGATAAATAATCTAAGAAACTCGGAAAGATTAAGCGAATTCCAACATGAAGTTGCAAAGGATTGAAGACCTGCACAAACACACAGAACAAGACTTGTTAAATAAACTGTTTAAATACATTAGTTTATCAAGAAATTTTGTAATAGAAGTATAATATGCTCTGTTCTTGCATAAAAACTGATATTTGAAATAATAGAGATATCTCTTAATTCCCGAACATAAGAGTGGAATGAGAAAAAGCTATGAGATAAAACACAAAATGTCCTTTTGTTTGAGAAAAACAAATCTTTCTTTTCTTTGCTTGAGATGGCCAAAATTTTAAGTTGGGGGGAGTTTGATGAGCTTAAAGTCATATATTTTCAGTCCATTTTTCGATTTATTTTGTTCTAAAAAAGGCCGATTTGTAATGCGGGAATATGGAATACTTCTGGCTAGCGTGAAGCGGGGAATTCAAAATAACATGAAAATTGTAGTAAAGAAGGAGCGAATGTGGTGAGCAATGCGTGTATTTGGTTGAAGAAAATTACGACGGAGGCGAAAAGTTAAAGGATTTCATGTGAAACCTTTACGGCTTAATCGAGAAATACACATATTAAGGTTGCAACTACAAGCTCGATCGCAAATGAAGCGTAATTGAAAGATAAAGCAAAAATTTGGTAGAAAGAAACTCAAAGTCAAGCAACCTGAGAGTGTGAAGAAGACATGATGTCGCTACATCATTCAGAGGTCGGGATAAATTAAACCAGTCTGATGTAGATGATGAGGTCGCGACACTAAAAAGAGATTGCTACAAAGATAAACAATTGACTAACATTTAAGTCGCGACATCCGACGGGGCCGCGACATCAACAATGTATCGTGGCTACGCGACATCACCAGAAGGAACAGAGGTCGCGGACATCCGCTCCACGACATCATCTAAAAGAAGAAGGTCGCGACATCATTCAAATGGTCGCGACATCACAAGACTAAAGGAGGTCGCGATAAGACTGCCGGCCGCGACATCAACTACACGTAGTTAAAGTCGCAACATCACTCAAACTGGGCCGCGACAATGGGGCCAGAAGAAAAGAAGGTCGCTATTAACACTGGTCACGCGACATCAATCAAAGACTGAGGTTCGATTATCATTTAACAACACAACGCGGCGAACAAGAGGTCTAACATCAAAAGAGGTCGCGATGACCACGCAAAGACCGTATGTCGCTGACGACATCGTGATGTCGCGACATCAAATACAAAGGGGTGAGGTCGCGACGTCAGTAAGATGTCGTGACATCAGATCCAAAGAAAAGAGGTAGCGACAAGAGTAAGCTGTCACGACATCGGGCCACCGCATGTCGCGACCAAATGTGCGGCTTCAGCGACAAAGATCGAGACAATGTGGTCGCTGACAATGAATCATGTCGACATCAACAACCAATCGCCGCTTAACTAAGGTCCAAAAGAGGTGCATCAAATTAGTGGGTCCAACTTTTAACCCTATAAATATGTACTGCCATCAAGGAACGAGTTTCGCATTTGAAACGTAGATCTGGTCGCATTAAGGCTCCGTGATTTTAATTTTCTTTTCTTTCGCTTTTTTTATTTTAGATTGGGCCAGATTGCTTTTAAAATCTGATCTAACGCAATGTTAAAGTTTTAGCCGGGAATGTGCATTTATATTTCTTCACCATCGGTCTGCTATTTGAATTCAGACAAATTTTGATTTCGAACTACCAATTTCTAATTACAAGGGTTTCGATCAAGAAGCCAATGTATGGTGTAATAAGTAGTTTAGAAACCCACCTATCAAATGACTCTATCAAGCCGAAATTATCTTTCCCCGTATAATTTTATTCATCGACGATGAACTTCGCCTTTGTAAATCTACTCTATAATATTTATTTGTGGAATTGATCCCAATATCGTTGTCGCCTACCCATAAACTGACGGTCTCAAGCTCCGATTTCCAGGAGGCCCTCCGAGTGACACTACGGAAGGCATTCGAGAGAATGAGCAATTCGTGATCTGTGATGCGAACTCGCTTATCAGATTTAATGTGCCTGTGGTGATTAAATCGATAAATCCTCTTTAACTCGAGACTAGAATGAGCCGAACGATTTATCACTCTAAACATGCGTAGAGTTCACTCGACCAATGGTGAATTCAATCCTACGTTAGCAAGGATATAATCAAGGAAAGAATGAGTCGTTTCTAATTTCGAGGGAAGTGAAACCAAGATAAACAGAACTGCGGCAATGACTATAAGTTAAGAGCTCGTGTTTACAAATTCCAGTCAGGGTATGAAGTATTGAAAAGAAAATACCTGCATCAAGGCGACCCAGATAAAGGTGCTTATCTAACCCACCGTCTTCAAAGAAGCAAATAAGGTTAGAGCAATGAATAAAGTGGAGTTTGGAGAGATCCAAATGTACTTTCGCATATAACTGCTCAACTTTAAAGGAATTGATGTTTCACAATAGTTTTATTTTCGCAGTCTCTTTCAGATATAACTGCTCAATCTTAAATTGGTTATTTTATTATTTCGTATTGAATTCATTTGTTATTAATTCAATTCTTTTAATTTTCATTATTTTAAGGCTTTCTGTGCTTATTCAAATTGTCTATCATACCAAATAAGATGTAGCTTCGAAAGAAATAAAGGCTTGGATTTGAAAATTTTTAAGATCTCAAGTGGGACTGATATCCTGACTAAAAAAATCCACTTTATTACTTGTTCGACCTGTGCACTTGCAGAATCATGGATCAAAACCAGGAAGAAATTTATCCAGTCTTAAGGAAACCATTTTTAATCAGTATAATTGTAAAGAAATATAGCGAACAAAGTTTCATGGCATTATTGTTGGGGATTAGACAATAGTCCTTTGGTAATCATGTCATAAATTCAGATATGTCTTTTTCGTCCAAATAACACCAGGAATGAAGAATATCAAAGCTAAGAAATGGAATGTAGTAAAGGGGAATAGTACGCACTAAGCAATGGAACAAGGATGAACAAAGAGTCAAATTTTCGTTTACGCACTTTGATCATACAGTATTGATCAGGCATAATAAATTTTCAATTTTCGCTATGACTGAATTTCGCTATGATAGCGAATTTTCTCTATGATAAGAAACCACCGTGCATGTTTAAAATCGTCTCGCTTCCCCCCGCTTTTTTTATCCAAACGACTCCGCTTGGTTTTTCCTTTCTACCCTTGTACGCTTTTGTTTTGGTTTGTTTATTGTAATTTCCTCAAGCCTCGGTTATATATAAGCTGTAGTCATGAAGCTCAGAACAATCAATCACACCAGAATAAATTTTCGGGGGAAGTGGATTTTACCCTCGCTTCGTTTCACGGCCCTTTCTTTTCATTTTCTTTCTATTTTCTGTTTCCAAACACTTCCAAGGATTACAACTGAGGATGAGCGCTAAACCCTTCCTCCTCGGGCGTATACCGCCAAAAGTGATCCGCAGCCACGGGAAACTCTGCTCTTCACGCAGTATCCACCGGTTGTCACCGGTGTTCCCTTTCTAACCCGTAGGTTTTATCCTCGAATCTCCTTTAATGGCTATTATTTGGTGTTTCTAGGGTTCCGTGATGCTTACTGTTAGATCCACCGAGATTCATTAGTTACCTCTACGACTCCATTGAAAGTGGTCTGTGAGACTTATTCTTCACTCCAGTCGTGACCACCGATGGCCAATAGATGCCATTTCTCAAAAGGATAAATATTTCTCGTGGGTTAGGTTTAAAGTACCGAAGATCCTGTCGAAATGACTATATGTCATCCTCCTAACGAGGAAATAACCTCGAGGACCTCTCGACTAGAACTCAACCCCAGCTGGACCTAATACTCAAGGAGTTCTAATTTACATTTCCTTTAACTTGTTTTTATTTTCGCCTTTAAACCCCAAAACATCACTGCTTTTAACTAAACCCGAAAATCCAAATTTAATTCACTAATTCTTGAGCTCACTGTGAGTCATTCCAGACGAAGAAAACCCATCCCCCGGGAAGTTCGCTACCTAGCTAAATTTTCCCGTATAACAAATTCGCCTCGTTAATTTTGTGTAATTAATGCCAAACGACCCCATTGCATACCTCCGTCCTCGTATGGTTTTCAATATTTTAGGCTTTCTGTCTTTCGATAATTTCTGGGTGGCCTATATAAGCCCCCCATGATTTTGTAAACTTAAGCAACTTTAATCTTTCAAGACGCAATGCCTTTGTTTCCAGCTTCCTCTCTTCTCTCTCCTCCTCTCCCCTTTCTCTTTGTCACTAAACACCCTCCAAGGATGACAACTCGGGAGGATGAGGCCAAAACCACTTCCTTCTCAAGTAAAAGGCTACTGTAGCTGATCCGTGTGTCACTGTGGTTCCCTCAAGCTTTTCACGTTGTTGAGGTTTTACATTTTGCTCCCAAATTTCTAACTCTAGGTTTAAAGCTTGATGTACTTTCTGGGGCTAATACTGCAAGCTTTGTGGTTTAGTGTATTTTAGCTTTGTGATACACTAATATCCATTATCGCCATTTACGAGCCACCGAGGTAGGTTAAGGGGTTAGTTTTCACCGTAAGTGCATCCACTTTGATCAATACTGTAATCTTTTGTGGTTCAAGATTCTTATTTTTAGATTCATCGAGACTCATTAGCTACCCTTTACGAATCATCGTAGATGAGTCAAGTATGATTTTCACCTGTAGGGAACCATAAATGTTAACAAATGCTTTATATCAAAAGGAAAATTATTGTGGTTTAGGTTTTAATGCCAATGAAGATCCTGCCTCGAGACGACCATATGTCATCCTCCCCAACGCGAGGAAATTAACCCGGGACCTCTCGTTAGCCTAGGATCTTAAACTCAGTGGCCCAATGCTTCAAGGAGTTCTATTTTACATTTTATTTCATTTATTTTCAGTGTCCAAACCACCAACCCACTGTTTTTACCCCCACCTTAAAAATCCAAATTTAATTCACCAAATTTTGCCTTCACTGTTACTCAAATCATTTGTACGAAGAAAACCCATCCCCCGTGTTCGACTTAGGACTTCACTATAATCGCAGCAGCCTGACTACGCAGTAGAAGGAACTTAGAATTATAAATTTTGCCGATTCCGCATCACCCTACCGTGGCACGACCTAAATGGCGCCATTGTCGGATGCAGCCTTGAAATAAGAAGTGATTTGATGTGGAACACTTGTGATCCTCATCACAAGTTCGTGAATTTCTTATCATTTTACGCCATTTTTCTTAGTTTTATTTCAATCGTTAAAAAAAAAAAAAAAAAACAAAGGCGTGTGATACTTTATGTGTTTTTTGGGCTGCCCCCTGCTTTTGTCAGAGGGAATCCATTTTCGGATGTACCAAGGCAAAGTTAGCCTGTGTTTTCAGGGGGAAAATTGACTGAGAGAAAATGGAACTCTACACGAAGAGCACACAATGTGAGAGTAACCCTCGGGGCATATATGACAATGAGGGACTATAGAACCTCGCATGGCAAAATCAAGAACCCTCGAGAGAAACTAAACCCACCTGTGATCCACGTAGGGACTACAGAGACCATCGGATGAGTGCACCTCCTACATGGTGCCTCCACGCATGCCTCTCGTTCAAATTTCTTAACCACCACAAATAATCTCTCCTAATTCGTTAGCAATTCTGCACCTTACCAAACTCGGTGGGTGATGCCGTGGCAGTAATTAAAAGGAATTCAATGCCCAATCGAGTGAAAAAATCCATACCGTGAGGAGAATTCTGACTAAAGAATGGGGATGGTTAAAGAATGACTGAGCACAAATGGGACAACCCGCAAACGAATAAAGCCTCATCAATCGCCACAGTTGTTCACTCGAGGATGAGTGCTTGATCAAACAATTTTGGGGTGAGCAAGTTCAACCGCACTCAGAGGAATTTGGAAAACAATTCGCAGGTTTCCGAGGAACTGCAGGATGCCCCTGAATCAGGTGTTAATTTTTGGCCTTGGAAAAAAGAGGAACATATCAGTGCCTTGATAACTGAAGAGGGCAGTGGTATAGAAGCAGGGGAAGAGCCCCAAGAACCTATCCTTCAACCAATCCCTGTGAACTCAATCCCACTCAAGCACGCCTCTAAGCCAATTGTTCCCACCGCGCACTCTCCACCGATCAAATCTATATCCTGCCCTCACCTGCATCACAATCCCAACACAAAACCCCTGAAGCACCCACCATAAAGTCCAACCATCACCGCCATTCTACAAACCTCAGCGCCAGGCGGGCCATCAAGCCATGTTATTGCCACTACATCAAAAAATTGGCGACCGCCACATCGTATGGCACGTTATCGTCTCGTGCCTACGGCTCGAGCACCCGAATCCCGACATTTCTAAGCTCCACGGCTCCAAGAAATTCTCGGGATATGCTTCACCGCAAAGAGCCTTCCAGATTCATCGACGTATACACCACTACGAGAGCGAGGTGGTTTGGTTTCTTTTATGATTTTCAGATAGCTTATCGCCTTTAATAATCATTTACTAATTTTGTGTAGGATTCATGTATTAGCCATAGTAGCAAAGTGATATCTTTGTATGTTTAGCTTTGTTATATGTACAGCTTACTGGCTATATCAAAAAGCTATACGTTATATATATAGCTTATCAATTTCTTTGCAAAATCTGCGGTCCCCATTTTGTGTAAATCGCTGTTTCAATCAACAATTGAATCGCTTTGACCGCCACCAATTATGCCTTTAACGGTACCAAGAACCTTGGACAGCTACCTCAATGTTAGAACAACTCATGCATGATTCGCTGTCAATCAGAGTTCCAAGCCAGATCTAACTTGAACATTCCACTTTAAGCTAATTCACACACTCGCACATTAGATCAGACTAATAAAGGTCAAATTATTTGCCTCCTCTCTTTCATTTTCGTATAGCCACTCTTAGGCATGTCGGGCAACCCATGATAGCTCGTTTACCCACGCTTCAAGACCAATGTGTCTTCCAAAAAGGAAAAGAAAAGAAAAGCAAAAAGAAAAAGAAAAGAAGAAAAGAAAAAATAAAGTCAGCGACACTTCGTTTCTGAACCCGAGCACGGCCCGAGGGGTATATGGCGAAAGCCTCAAGCCCGATGCCCTAAACTCCAATTGGTCGGGAGTCATCGACTTCAAGGTTCGTTACACCCGTGAATAGGTAAGGTTTAGCGCATCAGTGTGCTCGATTCCTCAAGTCATTCTGAGTCCGGGTGAAGCCTCGTAGAGCTCAGGTCATGATCCTTTCGCTCGATGCCCTAAACCCAATCGGGTCGGGAGTCATCTAGACTGCCATACGACTTTGGTGAAATCGAGTTTTGAGCATTGCACCCTACAATGTTATTCAAATAAAGAAAGAAGAGTGTAGCTATCCCTATTTAGGTTGTTCAACAGCTTAAGGCCAATACGCCGCAGGCTGTGTCAGTGGGGCTGGTAATACCTCGCAAATCCTATCGCCTGGACCGTTACATTTAGAATCATTAGACTTTGGTGGAAATTCGTGTCGAGAACCATGAATCGAGGTTGACCTAAAATTGTTCTTTGTACGGTTTCTCGCCTTCTGTCCGCTTAAACTCGTATCAATTTTCATTTTAAAGGTACGTCTATATGTATATACACCTGAACCATAAACTTTTCGAAAATCACTATATGCCCTTATTATTTTTGCATCGCTAAGGGACTTAGCAACGCTTTGGTTGGGGTGTGGACAAGGCCCAAAGTGCCATTGAGCCCTATTCTGTATAGGTTTTGATGCTTTTGCGCGACTAATCATGTCAATTAAGCCAATTGAGGTGTTTAGGTCCACTGCATCACTTATGCCATTTCTCGAGGTTATTTTTGGTTATTTCACAGTTTTTGTGTACCTCGTCCCTAAGTTCGAATTCGACATCAAGACGCAAGGAACCATGAACATCAAACTATTTTTCGCCATCAAACATATCAAAATTCATGAAGAAACGAAGGCAAAGCGAGCAAAGAAAGGATGCGTAGAGATGCAAGTGGCATAGCAGCGGAAGAATAAATTAGTAGTTTTCGCTATGATTGCGAAGGTTTTCGCTAGATTAAGTAAAATTTCGTAATCATAACGAAAATTTCGCACTTAGTTTAAATTGAGAAATTCGCTAGTTAGCTTAAATTTCGCTTATATAAATAAAATCAACGTGCCTAGCTTAAATTTCATTCGCTATCTCTCAAATTTTTCGCTAGGTTAGCTAAATTTTAGCTAGCTTAAATTATCAGGCATAATAAAAATTCTCTCATTACTTATCTTCTGTAGTAATTGTATAGGCTAGCTTAAATTCCGCTAGGCTAGCGAAATTTCCATAGTTACGAAATTTTCGCTACCTAACAAATTCGCCTGCTAATCTCAGGTAATTAATGCCAAATCCACCTAGCTTTTGGTGTATTACTCCTATTCCTCAGATGAGCCAATATTTTAGGCTTTCTCAGATTCACACTTTCGTATCATATAAGCTCCCTATGATTTTGTAACCCTAAGCAACTTTAATCTTCAAGACAGCGCAGCCTGCTTCCAGCCTCTTCTCCTCTTTCCCTTTTCGTTGCCAAACACCTCCAAGGATGACAACTAAGGATGTGTGGCTAAACCACTTCCTTCAAGTAAAAGGCTACCTGGGAAAGGATCTCAGGCCGCCTGGTTCCCCGCTTTTTCACGCAGCAGGTTTTACATTTCGTCTCAAATTTCTAACCCCAGTTTAAAGCTGATGTACTTTTCACAATACCAAGTGTTTTTGTGGTTTAGTGTATTCTTAGCTTTAGATACACTAATATCCATTAGTTGCCATTTACTTAGCCACCGAGGTAGTTAAGGGGTTAGGTTTTCACCGTAGTTTATCCACTCTCATCAATACTTGCAATTCAGTACTGAAATGATTCTTATTTTGTAGATCCATCGAGACTCATTAGTTACCCTTTACGAATCATCAGAATGAGTCAAGATAGATTTCACCGTAGGGAACCATAAATGTTAAATAAATGCTTTCTATCAAAAGGAAAATTATTGTACTTAGGCTTTAATGCCAAATGAAGATCCTGCCGTGAGATGACTATATGTCATCCTCCCAACGCGAGGAAATTCAACCTCTGGACCTTCAATAGCCTAGATCTTAAAACTCAATGGCCCAATGCTTCAAGGAGTTCTATTTTACATTTTATTTCATTTATTTTCAAAGGTCCAAACCACTCAACCCACTGCTTTTACCCCACCTTAAAAACTAGAATTTAATTCCACCAATTTCGTTTCACTGTTAATTCTCAAATCATTTGTACAAAGAAAACTCATCCCTGTGTTCAACCCTAGACCACTATATCGCAGCGAGTTTGACTACTTCGCAGCATGAGGAACTTAGAATATAGAATTTGTCGATCTCGCATCACCCCCAATGCGGGTACCGAATCATCGTGGACATTAATGCTTGGCTCTTATATTTTATATAATGATTTTGTGAAAATTTGTTTGTGTTATTGTTTATTGATGTAGTTTTAGAATTACTAAAATTTTATTTAATTGAAATGTGTTAGAACTTATGTTTGAGACCTAGATTAGGAAAGATTTATGTAGGGCTTCTAGAGTGACAGTTGGAATTTTACTTGAGGCCTTGACCGTGTCTTCAAAACATATTCTAATTGGTAAAATTAACTTAGCCTAATCAAATAAATTTAGGAAATTAGCAATGGCTAGTACTAAATGTATTTTATTAGGGAAAGGCATCAATCGAAAGTATCAGGCTAGATTTGTAAGGACCTAGCTGGATCAAATATGAAGACAACTCAAGGTTTTTCCTATTATAAGACCTAACTAAGACCACAGGATATCTTAGGAAATTCGCCTTAAAGTATCGCACTCAATCGCTCTTAAGAACCTGTGTGGTGAATAGTTACCTGAAAAGAGAAATTGAGAAGATTCACAAAAGTGATAACCTCATAACAATCTCCCTTGAGAAAACATAAGAAGACAGTCACATTATTAGCCCTTAACGAATATGAACCACTCACATTAATCGAAGCAACCAACCTTAGAGCCTTTACCTTGAGTTTTATTCTTCAAAAACTTTACTTTCTTTGGAAACTCTGCATGACCCCATTTCTCTTACTTTAGTTTAATTTCAGTATAGTTAGATTTTACTCTCATCAGAAATTGATAGCTTAAATAGTGAAAAGTTCCATTATCTGGGGTACTTAATCTCGTCTACACCTACCATTCCCTTAGGTTCGATATCAAGACTTGTTAGTCCACTTACTACTTGTACATCTAGTGCACTTGCAACATTCTTAGGCAACATTACTTTACTTTATATATATACACACACAACACCTAACATATGCATGGAGAGTTGAAAAATGAGGAAATGACCGAGGTGGATGAGCCATCCTTCAATTAGACAGGAATTGGCGCTTAACCATTATGGCAAGTGAAAATATCCCTTAAACTAATTGTGGAAGATTCTGTGCCCAAATTGCTAATTGAACACAACTATCAGTTCTAAGGAATGGATGGAGGACGGAATAATCATTCTTTCCATAGTTTTATGAGCCAAGTTGGAATCTAGAAAAACGGAGCAACTTCTTGGGAGACAACTTAAGAAAACTTTCCTTTCTTTCATTTTTAACCTTCATTATTTTAAATAGTTATTGTTGAGTCTTTTTATGTTTGATTTTGGTTTGTTATAGTTTTTTTTTTTGTTCTTTTGTAGCTAAGAAGAGCTCAAGGCTATCTCATGCATGAAATTGAGGAAAATTCATGAAGAGTATCCTTTGTGAGGGTAAGATAATGTGTTTTCTCGTTGTGAAAATTTAACAAGAATAAATGTTTCAAATAAATCACCCTCATGTCGCGATGTGAGAACCTCATGTCGCGACATTTAGCTATGCTCTTAGAATCTGAGTCCACGTCACATAGCAAACGTTCCCTCATGGTGTGACCTTTGATACTTGATAATTAATGGGATCCACAATCACGTTGGCATGCCCTTGTGGCGTCTAGCTTTCATCTGAAGAAATAGACATACTCTCTGTCACATCGTGACGTGACTTCATGATATCGCGACGTGACCCTACTTTTAAGCTAATAATAACTCATTTTTTACAACACTTGGCAATTGTATCCCCACAGCTTTTTCCTCGACTTGAAGATCAAACTTCATTAGCGCACCTCCATTACACATTCCATCCACATTTTATCACCCCTTCACCTCTCCTAATCTTCCTTGGAACCCCATTCAAGCTTCAATTGCTTATTCAAGCACCTTCTCCCACCTAAAGTGCTATTTTGAGAATTTTGGTAAGACACATTGTATTCTTTGGTTGTTTGTTGCTCTTTGGATGTTGTTAGGGGTACTTGGGACAATATTGTGTGTATTTAGAGGATTTTGAAGAGTGCAAATAGTGTTTAACACTTTAAGGATAGAGATTGATCAATAGGTGTTTGTTAAATTGGGAAAGTCAATCTCCAAGGTGAAATTGATCAGAAAAGGGTGGTGAAGTGTTTTGAATTGATCGAGAAATGTAATGGTTTGGTTGTAGTTGAGGTACAAGTAAAATTTTGACAACCATTTGAGCTTTGTGCATTGAGAGCTATCATGTCTTTCAAGAGGCCAAGGTTGTCTAAAAGAGCTGCAAACACCGTATCGGAGGAGTATCACACTAATAAATTTGTCACCCTTCAAGCTTCAAGGAAATATACCGCCCTTGCAAAGCACAAAGACTTCATCAAGGAAAAAGGGTTTGAGCATCCAGATGATTTTTTTCCTAAAAAACATAGTTAACAAAGCATGGCAAGAACTGTGCAAGCCTCTAAGAGCAAGTGTGAAGGAGATGATGAGGGAGTTCTATGCCAATCTAAGTGAGCAAGTGGACGAGAAAGTTTAGGTGAGAGGAGTTTCTGTCCCGTTTGATAGAGCCACAATCAATGGAAGACCAACTTAGAGGGGCAAGTAGTTAACTTCAAAGCCAAGGATCTCACCTATGTGCCTAAAACATGGCACCACTTCATCACTTCAAGGCTCCTCCCTAGAACCAACATTTGTGAAGTGACCAAAGAACGAGCCATCCTCAAATATGCCATTCTTCAAGAAATCAAATTTGATGTGGGAGTAATCATTAAGGAGGCCATTTGGTACAACAAAGAGAGGAGGATGAACCTAGGACATCCCTTCCCTATCTTCCAACTATGTAAACAAGCCGGGGTTAAAGTTACAAATCAAGAAGACTTGCTTCACCCAATCAAAGCCATAGTGGTGAGGAAGAATAAGAGAGCTCCAAGGCCTCAAATCCAAAACATAGTAGACTCCAAGAATGAGGCTACTAGTGAGGAAGAAGAAGAAAAAGAAAAGGCTCACGAACCTACACTTGACCATGGAGGTGCATCAACCTTTACCTCCTATGATCCTATAGCTCAGCTTACCAAGAACGTGGATGAATTTTGGGATGAGTCTCAAGAGTTTCAAGTGAGTGTCAATCAGTCGCTAGAGGAGATAAGACAAAATGCCTCAATATTGAGGAATTAAGACATGATCAATTAGCAACAAGCACAACTCCTATCCCTCCACACCTTCTGTGCACCACCACCACATAGAGATCAGTGAAATGATAAGCTCTAATCATCAGAGGAGTACTCTTATACCTTAACTTGTTTTTATTACATTGAAGAAAATGCAATATTTGAGTTTGGGGGTGGGAAACAGCTTGGTTAAAATTGTGCATCCTTTGGTAACCTTTGAACCCTTGAGCCTTAGATTTGTTTTATGTTTACAATAGTATTTTGTTTGTGTATGTGTTAGTTTAGTTTAGTTTAGTTTAGTTGTTTGTCAGTGGCATTGCATGATTGTTTAGTTTATGTTTTTGCTTGTGTTAGTCTTTATCCATGCTTATGTGTTAGTGTGTCTTTGCGTGTGTTTTTTCTTCTAGTTTTTGGTTTGTTTGTGTCTTTTGAGTTGAATGGGGTGCCATGCATTCTATTTGGAGGACATGTGAATTTTGGTACTTCAATGTTTTTGAATCATCATGTGGGATACTTGGGTATTTGCTTGATTTAAAACTATTGTGCATGATTAGTCGTGAGTGACCTTTTTTGGCCACCCCCATCTATTGCAAGAAGCTATTTCTTATAGGAACTTATACGCATACTTGCACACACTAGATTTCATGAATATACCTTGGTTTTGACTCCCTCTTTGAAATGGAATTTGCTTTGAGAGATTTTAACTTTTTTAAGTGATGGGACACCTTTCGAAAAGAGAATTGCTGATGGGCCCCAACCATGAAAAAATGCAAAAACAAAAGAAAAAAAAACTGAAAAAGAGAGCAAAAGAAATAGAAAAGTAAAAAAAATGGAAAAAGAAAAAATTTAAAAAAATAGAAAGTGAGTGAGTTGACCTAATCGGAATCCCAAGCACAGTTCGAGGGGACTTTCAAAGCCTAATGTCGTATGCCAACTGGCTGGGAGTCATTGACTTCACTTCTCGCTACATGGGACAAAAGATAGGTTGTCTCACAAGTAGATGCTTTGGTTGCCTGGTGCCCTTAACCAACTGATGGGGAGTCACCAATGTATCCCCGCTACGTGGATAGTTTCCTAAAATACTTGAGCATTGCATCTTACTTTAGGTTGTTGAGTTGAATAAAAAGACGCTTTATGATTCGTGCCTCAGTAGGGTATTAATCAACAAAATTTATAACCTAATACCTCATACTAGCGTAGCATAGCTACTATAGTATAGTGGTTCTAGGAGCGTCCACAGAGATGGGTTTTCTTTGTGGAAATGATTGACAGTGAGGCTTAAACTGATGATTTCATTTTTTTTATATTGGGGTTGTGATAAAAAGAGCGGATTTTATTGATTAAAATTGAAAATAAAATGGATTAAAGTATGAAAAGAAGTCCCTTGAAGTGTCAGGTCACTAGGCTTATGTTCCTTAGGAAAATAAGGGGTTTTCCGGGTCTTTTCCTCGCATTAGGGAGGATATATAACATATGATTATCTCCAGAACCAGTTCTTCATTTAGCTATAAAAACTGACCCTCAATAAATATCCTCTTGAAAATAGCATTCACTTCTCATTAATGGTCTTAGACAGTAGAAACATGTCTCCTTAACTCACTTTCCAATGGCTCATAAGTGATAACTAACGAACATCATTGGATCTAGCATTAAGTATCCAATGAGCCCTTAAAGCTTACCAAATATCAACCATTCAAGGTGACTCGAAGGGATCGAAACCTAGAGTTGAAGAAAAGAACATTAATGACGGTGAATACTTTGTTTTAAGAACATAGAAAACCCTTGGTTGCCACGGGTTCCTTTTACTTGATACCCTTCACTTCAAGGAGGAAGGGGTTTTAGCCACTCATCCTTTGAGAAATCATCCTCAAAGGGTGTTTGGCTAGTGAGAAAAAGAGAAATAAAATGAGAGAAAATGAAAGAAAACGGGAGCTTCTTGAACAAGCTTCCTAAAACTATTTTCAATAATATCTAATCTAAAAATGGTTACAAAGTCTTCTTTGGGGTATTACATACCACCAAATTTCATACAATTTACCAAAATATACAAATCAAACATTATTAGAGGGGGACAAAGTGGGAAAAACACAAAAAGAAATCAAAAAGTCAAATGTGGTAGACAATTTCTCAAGGGCTGCGAAATTTTGCAAGGGTTGAAAAAATTTACAACCCTTGCAAAATTCCACAGGGGTTGTGAACTGCAACTGTATTCTTCATGCTTTTGAGCTCAATTCCCACCTTTGAGATATATAGCCTTCGAAAACAAAAAAACTTGCACAAAAATTGATTAGTAGCCTTGTTAGGTCCTTAACATGTCAACTGGATCAATTAGGTTGTTTACTACACAAAAAGTGCTCAAAACATAGAGTGTTTATTCATCTCATTATGTCAATTGTGTTTAGATTGTCGTGTCTAGTTGTTTTGTTAGTTTAGTTTGTTTTGTGTCTTTCCTTTGTTTGAGGACAAGAAAGGATTCAAGTTTGGAGGTGTGATAAGTATCAAATATACTCATTTGCCCTATATTTTAGTTATTCTATGCATTTTTTACTATTTTAATAAGTATTCTAATGAACTTTTTGTTCATATTTAGTTTCAGGGTCATTCTTGAGGCAAAGGAAAAATATGAAGTTAAAAGGTGCTGAATTAGAGCAAGAAGAGAAGAAATCAAGAAGTGCCTTTTGCATCCTCATGTCATGATGTTGTGACCTCACCATGCACTTATGTCGTGATGTGCGAGCCACTACTTCGCAACATGACTGAGATTTTAAGCTAAGACACCCTGTATGTTGCGATGTTAGGTTGTGTCGTCGCGAAGTCACCTAAGGCTGAGCTCCCTTTTCTGCCCACAACTAACTCATTTTGAAGACCAATATAAATAGAAGGCAATTAAGGCATTTGAAAGGAAGGAGTTAAAATTAAGAATAAGCTCTTAGGGTTTCTTACCTTAAGGCATAGCTCTTTTGGGAAGAACGAAGATTTGAAGAAAAAGAAGACCATTTTTTATGTTTTTCTTCACTTATATGGTTGTATCTCTCCCCATTATGAACTAATATAGTTTTCTAGGGTTTCAGATGTATTTTAGGTATGATTTATGTATTTGAACAACGATTGCTTCGCCATGCTATACGCCGGCTCCATCACGCTGCGGCGTGATCTGAAACCATTTTCTTTCTTAGGAAGCCCATTTATTTCCACTCGGGTTTTGGCATTAAAGAGGGTTAAGTCGGGCATTTGAGGCCGGGGAGTTCGCAAGGAGACTCTCTGGTTTGAAAAGAGAGCTCTTAGGGTGGAAACACTAATGTTGGGGAAGGAAGGCTTGCTGAAGAAGGAGATGAAGGAGGAGAAGATGGGGCTTCACTCATATTTGTTTCTTTGATTTTCTCTCTTTTAATGGTTGTATTTTACCCCTCCATGAACTAATCCCATTTTCTAAGGTTTTAGATGTAGTTTAGTTAGGATTTATGTATTTGAGATTTGATTTACTCTTCATTTAATGTTTGGATTATAGTTCTATTAAATGTTCTAGTCTATTTCCTTTATACATGTTGATGATTAATCACCATTGATATGAGTTGTGGTTCAATTTGAGACTAAGAAGTGAGAGTTGAATTAGACCATGATTAGAACATCACAATTCGCCATTGAGAAGAGATTCTCATGGGTTTTGTGTGGTAATTAAGGTTTCTCGATTTTATTGCAATCTTATGACTTCGGGGTTGAGAAGAAAGGCAAAATACCTAAGTTCTATGGGTAGAATGTTGGTTATCGAGAGAGATTCACTTGTGCAATAGTGAGGTTTATCATTAATAGGTGATTAGAATGTTAATTGGGAATGAATCAGTCTTAATGCATAAGGATTAATCAAATGAAATCTAAACCCTATGCTTTCTCATCGTCATTTTACAATTTACATGTTCGTTTAAGATTTCAATTTTTTAAATTGTTTTCCTTTTTATTTTCATCTTAATTCCATCATCCAAATAAAGATAGGACTATTTTAATTTCAGTACTAAGTAACCTCTTCTTCATGGGACGATACTCGTACTTTTCATACTTTATTACTTTATAAGACGCGTGTAATTGCACATATAAGGAATTCATATTTTCGTTCATGTCACGTGTCTATTATCAGACGGGTAGTCGTGTTATCAATAATTAGCTTCTTCATGGGTTTTCATGTTGGGAGTTCAGATGGGAAAGTTCGATTCGACAAAATCACTAGATCAAACTATGTTCGATCAGTATGTTGCGAGATCTTAGATTTTAAGTATTCTATGCATTTTGGATTATGTGTAAACTTGAGCTTATCATCTTTGCTATTAACTTAGATGTTGCGTCATCCATTAAAGATTTTAGCACTTTGATTATGTGTTTCTATCAATTGTATTTCTAACTCGAATAAATAAATTTATCTCTTTTAAAAACAACATAGAATAAAGTTTTTTATTTATAAATTTAAATGTATTAATATGAATTTATTAAACATGGCAAATATTTCATTTTTATAATAGAAAGTATTGGAAAAAAATATAGTTTTGTTTTAAATATTATAAAATAATATGTATTCCATATTATATTTTATTTATTTCATGAGTTAAATGCAAAATTAATGCAATATAAAATATATGATTGTAAACACTACTTTAAAATATTATGTTCGTATGATACACATATTCAGAACTATCATACCTCATTAGGAATCCATATATATATATATATATATATATATTGAAAGACTTGGAAATCATATCTTAAGATACGCATTTTCTATCCAATTAGATACATTTTTTTTTAACATGTATTTATTTTATCTAATCCTTTCTTGCTAATCAAATATAATATTGGGCTATTACTGGTGTGTTAAGAGCCTACAAAATTAGTACTCCAAACTTCTTTAAAAACGTCACTATAACACGACAATGAAACCTAACTTAGTGGTTAACTAAAGTTTCCACGGGAACAAATTACTGCAACTTTGTCATGCATTGAATAAATGTCAAAAAAACTAATAACACATTTTTAATGTAAAAAAAAGACATACCAAATTTCTAGAACATTACCATATTCATATATATACTTTTATAAACGGAAGAATCTAAAGGATGAATTTTTCCTTATACAAATAAGTAATATTATTTTATCAATTGATATGATTAAGTAAGTTATTTTTGTTTTTAAAGTAAGGTTTTCTTTGTTGAATAGTGAAAATATAATATTTTAATTTATTATAATATAGAATTAATATATCTATCCTCGTAGGAGTTTAGTTTCTCTTTCCTTGTGGGAGTTCTTCGTTTCTTCTTTCCGTGTTGAGAGTTTAGGTTTTTTGAGTCGATCTCCATCTTGTTTCTCTCGGTGACCAGAACGGTTAGTCTTGGCCTGAATGTGGAAGCCCGCGTCGCCCAGATATCATTGAATGATTAAGAGGAAGAGGAACTCGCCATTCATGGAAGCCGGGTGGAACCTGAGGGATTAGAGCTGTGCTTGATACGTAGGTTTTTGACGGGCAGGATGGTAAACATTGTGGCCATTAAACAATGCATGGCCGGGAATGGGTATTTCCATCAAAGAATTAAAGTCGCAGATTTACTTGTTCAAATTCTACCATATAGTGGACCTACGATGGATCCTAGACATAGGACCATGGTCTTTTAATGGGCATCTGCTCATTCTGCAAAATCTCAAACAGGGGAAAATACTCAGTCCCGCTAGAGTACGTGCCCTTCTGGATACAGGTATACGAGTTACCAGCGGATTTCATGTCCATGGGAGTTGGAAAACAACTGGGAGACTACGTGGGAAGTTTCACGAAGTATGATTGTTAGGCTCTTTGTGGTGTGTATAAAACTGCAACCTAAATTCTGCAAGTGTATGGGCTAACATGTAGTAAAGTGGACCCTAGGAGTCGAATATCAATCCCACAAGAAATGGACTATAGTACTTGATTAACCAAGTACCTTAACTGATTGAACTTCTCACTATTTAAGCTCACAATTTCAATGATTGAGATTAAAATAAAAACTAAAAAAAATATAATTCAAATGAAGAAAATGACTTACTTAGCTTTGAGATTGGCAAGCACTAAATCAAATTAGAAGAATTATCCAAGGTACGAAGTAAGGTTGATTTTGGTTCTTGAGGCTTTTTGATTTACACTCATTAAGCCCAAGTTTTGTGAAAATACAGCATGTATTTGTTGCACACCCTAATTTCTCACACTAACTCCCTATTCACTATTATGTCCATCTAGGTATTTAGAGTGATACTTTTTATAAAAACCTGCCTCTTAGGTGTTCTATTGGTCAGATTAGGATTCGCTGATAAGACAACCCAGATTTTGTGGGAAACGATCACTGTTAAGTCCATACAACCCCTACACATTGCTAAATGATGTATTATCCTAATGAAATCAATTAAGTACCAGGCCTTTCTAATTTTCTAAATCTCTTTGAGTAGGTTAATTTTATTTTCCTTGATTAAATCACATTCGTTTAAATCGTCAAGCCCCAAGGTACTATTCCCACTGTCAATCCAGAGACCCTAAATGAATACCTTGAGAAAGAGGTCTCAATCAAGCTTCCCAACATGGTTTCATCAAAAGAAATCATAATAATCAAAGATTCATATCAACAACATCAATACATGCATACTTCCATAATAACTACCAAATATACTTTAAATCAACACATCAAAATCCAACAATCAACCCTAGAGAATGTTTAGCTCTTCATTGAAGAGTATATGATACAAATAAGGGGATTCAACATGATTTCAAAAGCAAAAGAGTGGGTTTAGAGAAAAAAAATGTAGTGGATGTGAATCTTCTTCGTTTAGCCTTCAATCTTCAAGCTTTTCCTTGGATTTTCCCATTTCTTTGCAAGAAATCTCCTCTTTTTTGAAACTCTGTCTAGGGTTTGCTATTCTATTCTTAGCCTTCCAAAACGTTCTTCTCACTGCATCTAGGGTTCATTTGGCTTTTATATTATTCAAATAGGACCTAAAATGACCTAAATGTGACTTAAAAATGACCTATTAGTAATTTGGCCCGTTCCAGTTGTTGCGGCGAGTAGTCCCTTGTCATGGCAAGTCAACAAGATATCTACTCGTGATTTTCACTCCTTGTTGTAGCAACTGCCTCATGTTTTGACCTTCTGACTTCAAATGCTCATAACTCTCTCATTTGACTTTCGAATGCTGATTCGTGCCACAGTAGGGTGATCCGGAATCAACAAAATTTGTATCTTAAATTCCTCCTACTGCCGTAGCAAAGCTATTGCAATATAGTGGTCTAGGGTCGAACACAGGGATGGGTTTTCTTTGTACAAATGATTTACTGTTAAGCTCAAAAATGGTGAATTAAATTTGGATTTTGGGGTTTTGATAAAAACAGTGAGGGTTTGATGATGGCGAAAATAAGCGAAGTGAAATAAGAAAAAATAATAAAGAGGTCTCCTTGAAGTATCGAATCTTGAGCTTAGGATTCTAGAGGCAGGCGAGGGGTCTGAGGTTCCATTCCTCGCGTTGGGAGGATGACATATAGTCATTTCTCGAACCGGATCTTCATTTCTTCTCATCCTAACCCCGAAATATTTATCTTTTTGAAAATGGCATTCACTGGCCATTTATGCTCTCAGTCAGTTCAAACAAGTCTCCTATATTCACATTACAATGGGTAATAAATGTTAACTAATGAACATCACAAGATCTAGTGTTAAGCATCAAATGAGCACTAAAAGATTACAGAAATCTTGACCATTCAATATATGAATCAGAGGGATCTAAACCTAATGTTAAAGGGAGAACACAAGCGGCGTGAAGTACTGCGTGAAAAGCAGGGGGACCTCCGGTAGCGCACAGATCCACGCGCCCGGCCGACCTCTACTTCGAAGGGGAAGGGTTTTAGCCGCTCATCCTCCTAAGTTGTCATCCTTGGAGGTGTTTGGCAATAGAAATAGAAAAGAAAGGAAAGAAAAGTAAACGGAGAAAGCGGGAAATTTGCTTCTCGAATTTGTGCGAAGTGATTGATTATTCTGAGCCTTGACTCTAGCTTATATACGGCTCGAGCAAGGAAATTACAAAAACAAACCAAACAAAAGCTATTACAAGGGTGTTGAAAGGAGAAAAACCCACTTGAGTTGTTTGGATCAAAACGAGAATGGAGACAATTTTGCTATGCACGGTGATTTTAAGCTATCATAGCGAAGAATTAAGTCATAGAAAATTGAAAATTTAAGCTATACACAGTAATTTTAAGCTATGATAGCAAAATTCAGCGTAACAAAATTGTAGCCTTTGTTCATCAACGTTCCATTAGCTTCCACAACGGCTACTATTCCCACTTCTTGTAACACCCGAAATATACTGGTCGTTTTTCGACATGTTTAGGGTATTTTGTAAGCCTAATTTGAATGTTTCGTGAGTTAAATCACGAAGCCAAACAAGAACAGAGGAGATTTACAAAACTTAAGGACAGTACAGTAATTGGTCTGAGAGCAAAGTCCTAATGTGAAAAGACTAGTGGCCAAAATACAATAAAGAGAGATTGAACTATAAATGGCCAAGAATTGAAGGACTATTTTGCAAATAAAAATTTAACCCAAAAATGGGTTTTATTTAAGGGCCAAACATGGCCTTATCAAATCCATAGGATTTAAGGGCAATTTGGTCTCAAATTGGGAGAAGAACAGTGAGAAAAGAAAAAGAAGAGGAGAAGAAAGAGAAAGAAGAGAGAAAGAGGGAAGGAGGATTGACCAAGATCGAGCCAAAGGTATGAAAACTGAATTTATGTATGAATTTCCATGCTTTGATGGTTATAATCTTGCCCAAATCCTAGGGTTTTGCTGAGGTTTCATCTTAACCCAAAATGATGGCAAGTAAGGTGGGTAAAAACCCCATATGACACATGAAGCTCATGGGAAATCATCTCTTTGAGATGAATTCATGGTTAATTAGGAAGTAATTGAATTAGGGTTTAGAATAAACCTAACTAAGCATCATGTTTGGTTTGAGGATGGATCATAACCCATGTGGGAATGATTTTGGGAGAAATTATGGAAAGATTTGAAAGAAGATAAGAAATGAAAAGATGAATTGAATAGAAAAAGAAATTTATGGTGAATTGGAAATGGTTTTGATGTGTGTTTGAGTGTAGAATTGATTGGATATCAAAACATGGAAGATGGAACAAAAACACACATTCAGGGCACCGGGTGGGTGTACTGGTACAATTTGAGCTTGGCCTTACCGTACAATTTTCGGTTACGGTCGTTTTGGCCAACATGCCGGTCTGAGTTAGACGTATCTTTGGTCTGAGCTGATGCAGTTTTCTGTTCGACCAGTTTTGTATTTTATTATAACTTCCTCATTTATTATCGTTGGGTAGTTCAAGTGGCCACTTAAAATAGACTACAAAAGAGAACAAATACATTTTTAATAAGTATAGTCAAATTATGAGTCTAGATAGCCCAAAATTCCTCAAAGGGTGGTATGTGCAAGCCATCTTACGCATCGGTTGATCATAGAAGAGGATTCGGGGTGATTCGAGCGTAGTTGAGTTCGATTACTCCGATTGGGTGATTCAATTGGAAATGAACCCTTAGCACCTTAGCCTTAAAGGAGCACAAAGAACCAGTGTCAAATATGGAAACAAGGCACTGGAAAAATTAATAATTCAAACTATCCTAGTAAATCGGTAAGCAGGCTAGTTTGGCATGAAAAATGCCATAACTTGAGTTTGGATGATCCAATTGGATTGATTCCAATTCCTAAGAAAAATAGATTCATAGAGGGACTAGAATACATGAATGATGTGTGGATAGACATCATATCATACAAGTATATGAAATGCCGTATGGAATAGGCATGAACTATGAATATGAGATGAAAAATGAAATATGAACTTTGAGGCAGCAACATGTCGCTAAACATAATGTGGCTAGAAGGCCCCTATTATAAGATAGTAAGTTATTGAACTCATATAATTGTAAAATTGCCTAAGACCAGTTATTGAATGACATGGCACCTATGTTGCGATGGGCGGGCGCGTATAATTGCCGGTACTCTCACGATTAGTGCGATGACACTCTCACGATCGTGCCCGGCGTGTAGTATGATGCTCTGCGATTAGTCTGACGGCACTCGTCGTCGCCGGCATTAGTACCGGTACTCTACGATTAGTGCGGCGACACTCTACGATGCGTGCTTGGCACATTAGTACTTCGGTACTCTCACGATTAGTCTTGACGACACTCTCGTCACAATATTGTACCTTCGGTACTTATTGTGTTAATAATCTACTCATTAGGTATTCTTGGTTTAAGCGATCTAACAATTATATGATAAAACTCACGAATAATAGACCAGAAATGAATATAGTAAAGATGAGATGTACCTACAGTACCTACGTATATGTTACGAGATGTACCTGCAGGTACATGCGTATATGTTAATGAGTACCTACGGGTACCTCACGTGTTGCTCACGTAGTACGCGGGTACTTTTGTACACGTAACATCTCTTGTAGTACCCTCACGAGGTACTTTTGTATACTAAGAAACTCTGTAACTCCTATGGGAGATCCGAATAAGTATAAGTCCAGTAGTACCCACGGGTACTCTCGTATCGGAAAATAAGTATAAGTTCTGTAAAATAAGTATAAATCCAGTCGTACCTACGGGTACTTCCGTATAATGAATCTGTGATCTGTACCTACGAAAGACTAATGTCCGTATCTGTATAAGTCTGATCCGACCTTGTATGTGCTATGATCCTGATCTGTTCCGACTTATCGTACCTCACAATTCACCTTCTCACAGAGAATAAGCTCAGTATAAGATGCGAAAGGCAAAGAATAAGCTAAGTAACACAAGTATAAGATGTAAGACTAGAATAAGTCTTGTAACCGCAAATATATACGCTCTGGCAAGAGCATGCCATAAGATCTAAAATACATGTCTATAATATCCGTAAGATAAGTATACGCTTTATAAGACATGTATAAGATCTGAAATACATGTATAAGTTATGTAATACATGTATAAAATCCGAAATACATGTATATGCTCCGTAATACCAGGATAAGATCCGAAATACCAGAATAAACTTTGTAGTACAAGTAGAAAGATCCATTAAGACAAGAAGGATAGACTCACGTAGTACAAGTACAAGACTCTAAAAATATCTATGTATAAATATAAGTTACGAGAAGTACCTACGGGTACTCCTGTATCTAATTAATTTATGTGATACCTACGGGTATCTCCGTATAAGTTCCGGATAAGGATAAACTCCGTAGTACCTACGGGTACTCCCGTATGAGTATAGGTATACGTTAACCTAGGACTTGTTGGGATATGATACCAACACAAGTTGGTATCAGAGCCGACATTTGAACAAGTAGTACTTACGGGTACTCCCGAATAAGAATAAGTTCCGCAATACCAGTATACATTCCGTAATCTCTGTGATACCTGCAGTTGCCTCGAGCAAGTGTAAACTCAGGTAGGATAAGTATAAGTTACCTTAAACTCCTGGAATCGGAGATAGATATAAATATCAATACGTGTTTAGGAAGTACCTCTGTATATAAGCATAGGTGCAGCAGCTCCTACGGGAGATCGAAATAAGTATAAGCTTGAGATAGAGTATACGTACATGTATGGCTCGATCGGTATGCGAGAAATCCCGAGATAAGAATAAGATCTGATATGGATAAGTGCGCCATAAGTGTAATGCAGGTAAGTATAAGATTGTTATAAGTGTAAGTTCGTATCGTTTATAAGGAATCGAATAAGTATAAATATATGGATCCTATGGGAGACATAAGCATTGTTAAAAGTCACAAGGTACAAGTAGACGAAATTATGTTGATAGACGAATAGGAACCCGACACGAAATCAGAGAAAATCATGATTTATGTAAAGAGATGAATTGGATCTGCCTGTTATATATGTCTAAGTTTGCTTTGAATATGATCTGACCTGTTATATATTGGATTATATAAATTCATGATGATTTTGATATATGTTTCTGTTATAAGTTTATCATGATTCAGTCTAAATGCATGTGCATCAGTATAAGTTATAAGAATATGCTTCCCAGCTAGCGTAAAAAAACAGCACGGGTTTTAATCAGTGTAGGTACGAGGAAGAAGACATCGGCAAACATCCCGAATACAATTTGGGCGACACACTTGTAAGGGTTCACTACGCCTTGAGTTAGCGCTCTGATTTGTAAATGTAAAGTTCGAGTTTTGTATATATAAATGGGACTGTAAGTGTATGAGATTTTGACTGTTGTTATAAGATGTGGGCCGTACCAGCGGGTATCGGTTCGGTTTAAAAAAAAAAAAAAATCGGGTAAGGGTCCGATTATTTGGTCTCGCGTCCGAAAATCGGCGTGACAAGCACTATTCCATTTCTTCTAACTGATATTCTTCATTCCGACTTGCTAAAATTGATAGAAAACCATATAGAGTGGTGGAAATCGGCTTGGAACTTTGTTATGATTGGATTGACCACGATTTGGCCTAGTTCTTGCAAAAACTACAAAAACAGCCTTGGAATGCGATCAGTAGAATAGTAGGGACTGAACACATGTCAGATTGGGTTAATTATAACAATTAGTATACAAGCGCTCAAAACCTAGTAAAAATAGGAGGATCAAAATAGCACTTTTGGGCATTAATCACACCCCTGTTACCTCGCATTGCTAGTACATAGCGATGAAAGAAAGAAAGAAAGAGAGAGAGCATACAATGATAACAAAATAATGTTCACAAAAATTATATTTCAAAAAGGTTGTGAATGAGTAATGCCTAACCTCAAGTAAGAATCATCAAAGTCGTGTCCAATAACTATCTTGAGAGAATTAATGCCATACAAAATTGAGTATCAAAAGAGCCTCCATCTCGATGAATCAACTATAAACTTCCACCAAAATCTAAGTGTTTGTTTGATCGGCTCTCAGCAATAGATTGTCAAAGCGCACTCTCTGACCTAGCTACTACCCGCGACCTAACATGCTAACCAACCTAAATAGATCGGGACCTCTTATTCCTGACTTTTTTTGTGTGTTGTAGGGGTGCGTCTTGAGGAATACGACCCACGAAAGTCCATTAGCAGGGATCTACCGATGACTCCCGACCAATTAAGGCTTAGGGCACCAAGTCATGAGGATCTTTCAATCACTAACTCTTCGAGGTTTCCCCTAGATTTCAGGAATGATTTCGAAACTCAGGCACATAACTTCCTTTAAACTCCGCCCCGTCCCGCAGGTGTAGCGAGCAAGTCGGCGGCTCCCGCGTGAAGGTTTAGGGCATGTCGGAGTTTAAAGGCTTTCGCCATAAGCCCTCGGACGGTGTTAGGTTTCAAAGGCAAACGTTGCAATTTTCTTCTTTTTCTTTTCTTTTCTTTTTCTTTTCTTTTTTATTTCATTTTTTCCGAAGGCCATTGGCCTTCTCTTTCCACAAGGGTCATAACTATTAAAGGTAGTCAACAACACTAGGATAGGTTATTGCAAGGCTTAGGAGGTTCTTATAGTTTACCGACCTATCATTGAAACCTAATGTGCTCAGTGTATTAGTTAGATGAAGGTGGGAAATGCAAAATGGTCGGCAGCAGAGTTCAGCCCATTTATCCGCTTTCGACTAGGCATGGAACCAATCTAACATCAATAGAATTGGGCGAGTTTCAAATTTTCAAACCACAGGTTAGGCAAAACACAAAAAAATGGGTGCAAAAATGGGTTGAAAAAAAGTAAAATTGTATAGTATAGCGAGAATCATAAAAGAAAACCAGCAAGCCAGACATAAAAAAATGGAAGCACTCAAAATAGTAACAAAAATATAAGTCACGAAAACCCCTTTCGCCGCTGCTCTCCCCACAGGCAGATATCTCATTATCATGATGGGGCTCCAGATTGAAAGTTAGGAAAGGAAGTGTTACCTCCTTGATGAGATGTGATCATTGTTGGATAGGAGACTTAACCAGATTTCCATCGACACCTTATTCACTCCGTTTGGGCTTCAAATGAACAAGTTAGAAGAAGAAAAAAGAGAAAAAAAGTGAACAGTTGGAGAATTTTGAAAGTTTCACCTTCATAAAAATTTCAAAAATGTTCTTTCTAACTATTTTTGGATTCTACACTCTCTAATATTTGGCATTTCAACGCCTAAAACGGAGTTCGGATGAAAAAGTTATGAATAAAACAAAATCGGGAGGCAAAGCAGGTGGAAGTAATAGGAATTTCGCTATGATAGCGAAAAAATTCATAGCGAATTTTAAGCTATGTGAATAAATTTTTTTTTTTTTGAAAAATAAAATAAAATAATTAATAATAATAATAATAATAATAAAAATATTTTTTTAATTTTTTTAATTTTTTAATTTTTAGAGACAACATTTTTTTTTAATAAAAATAAAAATAAATATTTTTTAAAAATAAATATTTTTTAAAAATAAAATAATGTAATAATAATAACATAAAAATAAATAACAATTTTTTTTATAGATAAAATAAAATAATTAATAATAATAAAAAATGATATTTTTATAATAATAAAATAAATAAAAATAAAATAAAATAAAAACAATGTGCGGGGGACATCCGTACCAAATTTTCGCTACATAGCGAATCGCTATGTAGCGAAAATTTGGATTTTCGCTACAATTGCGAAAATTTCGCTATTGAGTACACCTTTGCCTCTCCTCTATCCTCACCTTTAGCTGCTTCTTACATTACCTTGATATTTCCCTTTAGAAATGCAAAAATTAATACAATAAAAATAAAAAAAATTTGCGGAAAAGTGAAAAAGCAAAACTAGAACAAGATTAACTTAAAAATTGGGGAAAACCTAAGGAGAAAACTTGTAAAATCAAACAAATAAAATAAAAATAAAACAAAGCAGGAAAATTAAAACAAAGATTGGAAATTTGTGCTCCCCCAGACCAATTCTTTAAGCCTTTGGGGCGATGGAGCGCGGAGCTTGCGAGATCTGGGTTGGGTGCTCGAATCGAACACCTTTTGAACCATCATAATACCATGCGGTATGTGCAAGCGCCATCGTTTTTATGTAGTGGCAAGGGCTTCGATGCCACTAATTTCTTGAATTTTGCTTAGGACGGGCGGTGCAATTGGCCAGTGGCCTTTCCGGTCGTGCTCCGGGGTTTGAGTGTGCTTGGTGTAGGCGGAATATACACTTGGTGGAGTGGAGAGCTCTTGGTAGTGGGCTTTGGTGGCTTGGGCGTGCGGTGAGTTGATTATGTGGTAAATGGTTTCGAAATAAGCTCTTGGGGCTCTTTCACTATTTCTTTTCCACTACCTTCCTCAGTTTTAAAGGGAAGGATTTCTTCTTGGTTCTCCCTTGGAAAAACAACATCACATATATGAGGATTCGAACTGATCAGCGAGATAATTGATAAAATCCTCTATAACCTCTGGTGTGGTTTGTTGTTCCTATTTGCTCCTCTGCCATATGGTGTCACTTTGGCACTCTTCCTCTGACTGGACATTGTTCTTGTCAGTTAGGTTCTTAATGGAGTCTTGCAGGTTGTCCCATTTATGCTCAAAGTCATTTTTCAGCCCATATAATTTCTTGTTCAAATTGTCTTCCTGATGACAATTCTCTTATTCGAATGTGGGCATTAATCGCTGCGCCCTGAGTCATCCTTATCGGGTAAGGTCGAAATGGCTTGTTGAATGGAGGATTGGCTGTGGTGGTGCAAGAAAGTCGAGGAGTTGAAACATAAAATGGAAGTTCGGGGTGCATCTTGTGGAGGTCTTGGTTCAGCGAGGGGTGGTGTGATTCCCCGACCATGATTGTAAATGCTTACCATATAGTGAACTCATCCATTAGTTTCTATAGTCCCTCATGGACCTATATTCATTTGGATTCCTCTCACAAGTTCTTGACTTGCCATGGCCAGTTCTGTAATCCCTCATAGACATGTATGCAATACTATAGTGAGTAGCATATGCAGTTTCTAATCCTTTGTAAATTCTAGAGTAAAAAGCAGGGGCAAACACCCGCCGAAAAAAAAAGCAACTCTATCAAAAGGGAGTAAAGTTAGCTAAAACAAAATAAAATGAAACAAAATTAAACACAGAAAACACTAAAAATATATATATACAAGAAAATTCAGCAGAACTTGTGACTGAGGATCACAAGTGTTGTAATTAAATCATTCGCACTTAGAGCTGCATCCTGAGCAGCGGCGCCATTTTGATTAAATTGCCCTGAAATTAAGGGTGATCGGGAATCAATAAATTGTATCCTAAATTCCTCCTGCGAGTATCAAAAGCTAACAATATAGTGGTCTGAGGTCGAACACATGGATCAGTTTTCTTTATGCAAATGATTTCTTGTTAAGCTAAAAAATGGTAATTCAATTTGGATTTTGGGGTTTTGATAAAACGGTGAGGTTTGATGATGGCGAAAATAAGCGAAGTGAAATAAAAGAAAAATAATAAAAGAGGTCTCCTTGAAGTATCAGGATACTGAGCTTAGGATTCTAGGGCAACTGAGGGGTCCTCGGGTTCATTTCCTCGCGTTAGGAGGATGACATATAGTCATTTCCCGAACCGAATCTTCATTTAGCTATAAAACCTAACCCAAAATATTTATCTTTTGAAAATGGCATTCAGCCATTTATGCTCTCGATCCCGGTTCAAAGCGAGTCTCCTTGATTCACATTACAATGGGTAATAAATGGTAACTAATAGACATCACAATATCTAGTGATAAGCATCAAATAGGCACTAAATTACCAAGTGCGACCGTTCCAACATGAATCGAAGGGATCTAACTATTAAAGGGAGAACACAAGCAATGCGGTGAGTACTGCGTGACAGGGACCTCCCGGTAGCCTAGATCCTATACCCAGCAACCTCCCACTTCAAGGAGGGAAGGGTTTTAGCTACTCATCTCTGAGTTGTCATCCTTGGAGGGTGTTTGCATAACAAAATAGAAAAAGAAAGGAAAGAAAATGAAATAGAAAAACGGGAGAGAAATTTGAAAGCTTCTCCAAAATTTATTGCGAAGTGATTGAGGTTTGTTACACAAACCTTGAGCTCCACAAGCATATACGATAGAGCAAGAAATTACAAACAAACGACCAAAACAAAAGCTATTACAAGGGTAGAAAGGAGAAAAACCAAAAACGGAGTCGTTTGGATAAAAAATAGGAGCAGACAATTTTCGCTATGCACATTGATTTTCAGCATCATAGCGAAGAATTGTATGATAAGCGAAAATTTAGCTATCATGGTGAAAATTCAGTCATAGTGAAAGAATTAAATTTGCTATTCCGCAGTGTTTAATATGATAGCTGAAAGAATACACAATGTATTGGCATTGTTCATCATTGTTCCATTGCTTCACGAATACTATTCCCCTTTTTTCTTCGATTCTTCTAGCTGATATTCTTCATTCAGGCTTGCTGAAATTGATAGAAAACCATATGAAGTGATGAAATCAACGAGCTTTATTATGATTGTATTGACATGGCGATTGCTACGATTCACGTAAAACCACAAAAGCGACCTAGAATCACGTCCAGGAAGAATAGTAGGGACCTGAACATGTCAATTGGGTTAATTATAACAATTAGTATACAAAAAGCGCTCAAAACCTACTAAAAATAGGGATCAAAATAGCACTTTTTGGGCACTAGTCAAATGCGATGTTTTTAGACTATATGGAAATCTATGAGAGAGTATAATCTATTCATATCATTCTTGGATTCATTAGAGTAATTGGAGGCCATTAGATAGACTTAAAATTTACAAACCTTGAGGGGTGCTGCGTGTGGTGTCTTGGAAAATCCTCCTTCCTAACTTCTCGAGGCCAAATCTTTTTCCTTCGAACTCTGAATTGAGCATTCTTGGATTCTATGGACAGATGGAGAAGTCTAAAATCCATCCATACCATTCTTGAAGCTATGGGAGGTCATGTTATAGCCTAGGAATTCATCTTTTTGTGTCCTCTCTATGTTATTTTTTCTACCTAAAGCCATAACATGATACAATTAAAGATTAGAGCCCTAAAAAACACCATAAAAGAATATAATTGATAGGTGATTAATGTTATAAAGAATGTATGAAAAAAATTCTATCAATTACCTAAAACTTGAATATTTGCTTGTCCTCAGTAAGGCAGACTTAAAACAAATGAACATGAGTGAGCATTCTTTCGGAATGATTGTCAAAAATTTTCCTTATCAATCTCACTACATAAATAGTAAGAAGAAAAACTCAAGGTGATAGCTTTTAAAGAGAAGAAGTTCAATCATTTAGTTAAGTTGGATTTGCATGTAAGTTCTCGCGCGTGTGTGAGAAGTCATACCAGAATAAACCCAGTGCCCAACCAGTCAGAATTAGCACAAACATGAGTGAATAATGGATCTCTTACTAAATAAAATGGAATTTTTGGCGCGGCGGAAAATTGCCGCCTTGCCTCTTTTTTAGACTTGTTTTATATCACTCTCTACTAATGTAGACTACCCACAATACTAGGATCAAAAGGGCTTCAATAAGCTTGTAATGTAAGGCTAAGGTTAAAGGTATGATAAAGGACATATTTTGGATCAATTTTACCTAAAGACATACATTTATTTTTCACTTTTGTTCGTTTTCTTAGACTCATTGAACTTTCATCAATATTACATCACCCTCACAATTTTTTTTTCTTATTCTCCTTTAGTTGACGAAGCCTTTCTTATTCACATGCAAACTCAAAACAAGTTATATGAGTAGTGAAATGTTGGTGCCGGCAAACGCAAACTACCCAATTGCATGAGATTTGGGTAAGTAGCTCAGGTGTGCGTGGCCTCAAGGTACCTGGTGTTGAACAACCTAAGAACTACTTACTCAAGATAGGAAGGTTACAAACCAAACCTCAAACTTTTATTATTTCTTTCTTTTCTCTTGTTGTTTCTTGTTTTTTCCTTCAACCATAATCAATACTCAGTTCATCATAGTTTCATCAATGCATCAACAACGCTTGCCATGGTAAATAAGGTTTTTAATTGACGGAAAAACATAAACTAAGGGTAAGAAGTATACTTGGTTCACAAAGAAAAATGCTTCTTTAGGTTAAAAAATGGTGACTATGTTTGTGTTCATGTAAAGGTCGCTAGGCTGTCGATCCAGAGATAGCCTAAAATCATCTCCTAAATATTCATGGTTTCTCTAGGAATTCGCCTCAAGTGGTAATCAAAAAAAGTTCACAGAGTATTTAGAGATCTTGAAAAATATGCTTTCAATGAATTTTCTCTAAAAGCGAAAAAATGGGTTAAAGAATTTAGTACTTGAGAAGCTTGTGCGTAAATTGCAAAGAAGTTACAACTAACACAACCAACCATATGATCAAACATGCATTTGTTGAAAAGAAAACGATTATATTCCTGAACTATAAGAGGTTTGATTGGTTTCATCATCCGGTGTAAAACCCCAAACAAGCCTAGTCGTTTTCAACGTGTTTAGAAATTCATTTTGTTGGCCTCTTTTGAATTTTAAGTATTTAATTCAAGCGCGAAAACTAAGAAACTAGAATTTATTTTAAATACAAGGTACAAAGTGGAATTTATTCAAAATAGGACTTCTGAAAGTCATAACAAGGAAGGTGATATGCTATTATAGAAATAGCAACAGTTGTGGTGCAAATAGAAGGGAATTTGAGGACCAAAGTGGAATAAAAGGAAAATGTGAGCAAATAGGTATAAGACCAAGTTGGTCTCTTGGGGGAGCAAAAATGTGAAGAAAAGAAGAAGTACAGGAAGAAGAAGAAGAAGAGAAAAGGTATGTAAACTATTTGAGTATGGAATTTTTGTATGGATAACTATGTTTTTGTATAGAATTTGTATGTTAGTGGTTCTATTTCTAGGGTTTAGTTAGGAATTCATCCAAACCCTAGATTTGTTGAGAGTGGGGTTGCTAAAACCCTAGTTTGTATAAGATGAGTATGGAATCCTCCCTTTGAGTATGGATTTTTGGTTTATGATGTATGGATACATGCTTGGGTGATAGGAAGTTAACCTAACTTACAGTAGTTAGAGTTAGGGTTTGGAAAAGCTATTTCAAATCTCTATGTTTGGTTTGGTTGGGTTAGAACACACTTGGAAGATATTTCCTGAAGTATATAGAGTAATTCTTTTGTTTTTGAGTTTTGGTTTGAAAAATGATGAAATCTGAAAAATCTCTTGCAGGCAAATTATGGAGTCTACGTTGCGGCATGGGGATCAGCACTTTTGTAGGCACGCAAGGCGTGGCATGTCTGCGCTCTGACATTATCAGGGGGGGAAATTTGAGGAGGGAGGGATTGGCGACCTGGTGTGTAAGGCTATTAGCAATGCTACTCCTTCACGTAACCTTGTTCACGACATGGAAATTTTGGTATTTGTTTGTTTGGTCTTCACATTTATAAGGACTTGTCCTATGAACTAATGAGGGTACTTGAGTGTATGAAAGGGTCCATTCTTGTTTTCAAGGTAAAGGAAAGAAAAATTAGACTGTACCTCACCGCCTCGGCGAGTTTATCGTTGGCAAATTGAATGTCTTACCTATGTGATAAGATCATAAGTTTTGAAACACATATAATTGTAGGACTGCCTAAGACCAGATATTAAATGACATAACATATACATTTACGTGGCCGAGACACGTATAATGCATGATTACTATATGATTGAATGCGTGACCTCTCTATTAGTGCTTGGCATTCTGCTTTATGCTACGACACACCAAATCTTTGTGCCCGTGCAACCGGGTACTTATTGTGCTGTGTTCACTCATTTCTTATTATTGGTCTAGGTAGTCAAACAGTTATGTAGCGACCTGAGCTGGGTCAAAGACCCGATCAATAGTCAAGAGGCAAAACGGGGGCCTTTCAGTTTTATTTCTTTTATTTTAAATGTTATTAAATTTTCTTTAAAAATGTTGTGACCAGAATCCAAACTATTTTGAATATGTGAATCTGAAACGGAGCTGGGGTTTACTAAACGTTTTCATTTATCTATCAAAACATTTTATTGCATATCATTTTATTTAGAATAGTTGATTTGTGACCGTAATCATTTTCATTTTCAATGCAGACCAGGTGACCACAACATTTAACAAATACAATTTCAAGGCGTCATGCCCTTTTCATATCAATATCAAATCAGGATGAGAGTTTAACCCTTTGTTTGCAAATACCACTTGTTAAAAAGAAATGATATGCAAATGGCGGGTATATACTTATCGCGTCGTACTCTCTTTCATATTTCTAGCTGTGATCTTACTTTGCTACCTTTGCGTGCTCGATACTGTGCATAGATGGAAATTATACGCTAAGCATTTTCATGCTTAGTTGTTCTATAGGATTCTATTCCAATATTCCATTTAATTTGACATACATTTAACATCCAAACCATGCCTATTATATCAACATATACTCATACTATTCATTTCGCATGCTTTCATTTCAAATCATTTATCATATCACAACAGCTGCATTTCAATAATTCAATTCACAATTCAATTTATGATATTTAGCATATACTTAAAATCCCTTTTACACTCAGTGATATTGGTCATTTCATATTCATTCAATTCACATTCGACAGTTCCGTTTGATGAATCCCATCCTTATTATCATTGATGTGTGCTTACATTTATCAATTACGTCTCCATCTCATGACGGATGTAGTTTCAGGTACACCCGACATGCGTTATCCTTAAATATATGCGCCATCGGCAGCCGGATGCCGATTTAGTTGCATCGAGTCAGGCGGTTCATTTAGTATATCGATTCAATTCAAGATGTCGGGAATTAGTAAGTCGTTCTGATTCGATTTATCGATCACATTCATTGGTTTCCAAATATCACATTTCAATTCCATATTCCTTTCGTATTATCTTTTCAAAATGTCGTCAAATCTTACTCATTCACATAACCATTCAAGTACTCATTTCATGTACTCATTCATGTACTCATTCATGTAGTCATTTCATATATTCATTCATGTACTCATTTCATATACTCATTCTTATAACACCATATATATTAGTGTATCATTTCATAGTTACTTGGTAAACTACCAAAATACTTGAAATAAGAATAGAGTCAGAGAACAAACTGATTTATCGATCCTTTGTCTCTTTAGATTCCAATCCTAGGTCGGTTGTCGTCTTCACCCGCACCTAGCAAAATACAAATTCTTCACTCTTAGTGGTTAATCAAATAATCATACTTCGCTTCATCTCGCGATTTGAGTGCAGTGCGTTTTCACTTAGTCTCATTCTTATTTGAACCCCATCAATCGTTTCTTAGGGTCCTAAACAATCGGTATATGAATGGCAGCAACGGTGCATAGTATCACAGCAGGGGGCTCTTTGGAAAGCGATGGGTACGATACCACTTTGACTTATCTGGGTACCCAGTGGTGAGCTTAAAAGTCATCTATTTTGGTCATTTTCTGATTTATTTTATTCTAAAAAGGCTGATTTGTAATGGGAATATGGAATACTTCGCAAGCTGGCACGTGCGGCGGAATTAGTGATGCATTAAAAGGAGCGAGAATGTGGTGGCGATCTTGATGTAAATTTGAAAAATTGCGTTAGGAGGCGCGAAAGGATTAAAGGATTTGATGTCATTTGACCTTTATTGTCCAGAAGCCCGCAATGGAGTTGCAACTACAAGCTCGATCGCAAATGAAGCGTAGTGAAGACGAAAGCGGTACGGGAAGTGAAAGAAACTCAAAATTGAAGCAGCGAGGAATTGATGAAGAAGAAGACATGATGTCGCGACATGATTCGAGGTGGCAGAGTCAAACTTGATCTGATGGACAATGAGGTCAGCGACGAGAAAAGTTCTGCGGCGGAAGATAAACAATTGTTGGCGAACATGTCGCGACATGCGGATCTGATTGCGACATCGACTAACTGAATCGGGCGGTGGCGACATCGACTTGCAAGGAAACTAAGGTCGCAGCATCATCGAAGCTAAAGAGAGGTCGCGACATCATTCAAATGGATTGCGACATCGATTCTGCTTGAAGAGGTCGTGGTCAGAACGTCAGCGACGCCGACTACGAAGGAAGTCGGCGACGTAATTTCAGCGGTCGCGACAGCGGAGTTCCCAGTAAGAAAGAAGGTCGGCGACAACACACGGTTGTGTGACATCAATGCAAAGACTTGAGTTGCGACATCATTAAGCGGTCGGCGACAACGCAAAGAAAGAAAGAAAGCGAGCGGTGCGACATCATAAAGTCGCGACATCCGTACAAGACGGAAGGTCGTGACGATGAGTTGTCGCGGGCATCAACTACAAAGAGGTAAGGTCATGACGTCGGTAAGGCTGTCGCGACCATCAGTTCCAAAAAAGAAAGAAGTCGCATGACAAGATCATTTGTCGCGACATCGGTTCCACAGACATGTCGCGACCGAGCAAGGCTTCTCTGTGGCCGAGACAGGGTGGCAAAGGGTGATGTCGCGACATCAACAACCAGCGGGCGATGGCCCGAAGTCAGAGGTGCATCGAAGTGGGAGCTGACGAACCACATAAATGTATGTAGCTACCTGCGGAAGGAGCAGACTCTTGGCGACTTGAAGAGAGATGCGGGTTCTTTGAAGGCTCTGTATTTTAATTTTTCTTTTCTTTCTTTGTTTTATTTTAGGTGGATTCGTATTTTGTTTTAAATTTGGATCACGAGCGTTCGGCTGTTAAAGTTTTAGGCTGAATCACGGTTATATTTCTTCAAATTCTTTGTTTGGTTGTTTGAATTCCAAACAAATTTTAGTTTCGAACTACCGGTTTCAGTCTGATGGTTTCTTGATCGGCCGAGCCAATGTATGGTCATGTCGGTGCTTTGAAACCGGCTTCCATTAGAAATGGCTATCGTCAAATTATCTTTCTGAAATTTTATTAAATCCGATCTTTGAACTTGATTTGTAAATCTACTTATTTGGTTTTGTTTATTTTGTGATTGATCCACGAAATATCGGTGTCCTTTACCCATAAGCGGATTGTCTCAAGCTCGATTTCGGGGAGGCCGCACGAGTGACACGAGGAAGGCATTCACGAGTGATGAGCAATTCGTGGACGGTATGCCGAACGCTATTAGTGATTGTGTGCTGCGTGATTAAATTGATAAATCCTCTTCCTTGGAGACGAGAATGAGTTGAACGATTTATCAATTTAAACATGCGGAGAGTTCGCCTCGATTCGAATGGTGAATTGATCAGAGTGAGTATGAGGATCTAGTAATCAATGAAAGAATGAGTTGTTCTAATTTTGAGGAAGAGAAGCCATATAGTGTACATACATTGCAATGACTATAATTTAGGAGCTCGGGTTTGAGTCCGGGTTGTGGGTATGAGTATTGAAGAAAAATACCCCGAGAGCAGGCGGCCAGATTAGGAAGTTGCTCCAACCCACTTGTCTTGAAAGAAAGCGGTCGAGGTTAGATGATGAGCGATGGCGTGTGGAGAGATCAGTGCACTTTCGCTACTCCTTGGACTAGTTTTAAATATGTGGTTCATGAAGCAATTACAGTGCAATGCGAAGGAATTGATGTTTCTAATAGCTTTATTTTCGGTATGCCCTTTGCGAATATTATTAAATCTAAATTTGTTATTTTATTATTTCGGTATTCAATTCATTTTATTATTAATTCAATTCTTTTTAGTTTTTAAAGCAGTTTTAAGGCTTTCAAAGTGATTCAAAGTGTCTATCATAGTCCAAATAATTATAGAGCTTGAGTAGTCGGGGTAGTTGATTGAAAATTCTTAGGAGTCTACGTGGGATCGATATACGGACTAAAATCCACTTTATTACTTGTTCGACACATTGCCTTGCGGAGATGTGGTTGACATAAAAAAAAGGAAATGTATCTATTCTTCAGGAAACCATTTTATATCAGTATACTTACAAGGAATTATAATCAACAAGTTTCATGGCACTATTGTTGGGGATTAGATAATAGTCCTTTGATAATAGTGTCATAAATTTGTATATGTCTTTTTAGTCCAATGGACAAGTTTTTAAGCGCCCAGGTAGAATCAGAAAGAATTTAATGCAGTCGATATTCGGACAAGAAGGAAATACTAATTTGGACATTTAAAGAAAAAAGAACAAAAATGATTTTCAGCAGTGATTTATTTTAGCCATAATTAACAAACCATAACCCAGAAAATATTTGTTAGCTTGACTAATCTATTAATGTAGTATGTTTTTATTTCGGGGAAAACTTTAATGCATAGGAAAGCAGAACAACGTGTGATTCCGGCGAATCGAACTAGAGAGAACACTTAGAAGCTTGAGAAAAACGAAAATGGCGAGAAAGCTTCGGCTATAGCGGATGAAAGGCAAGACGGAGGCCCGGGGACAAAACGGCGAGTATCGATCAACGTCTGATGGAGGAGCTTTTGGGAGACTATTATTCGGGATGAATACTCTTGCAATCGGACAGCCTCTGATGGATGCAAATAACTTTTCAGGCGAAGCGGCTGCCGATACAATGGTTCAACAACTAGCAGGTTCTTGGTCATCCCCTGAAGACCCCGAATGAGCTGGGAAGGTTTCTCGGGATGTGAGTACGGTGAAGTTGAATGGGTGAGACGGTCGTAAAATTGCATTTATTCCCATTTTCTCTAGAGATGCAGCCACATGGTATGAATCTCCTGTATGGTTCTGTTGATACTTGGGAAGGAGCTTGTAGAAGCCTAATTAAACTTGGGTAGATTCTTCCCTATCACTCACCTCGGAGAGAAGGAGAGATAATTGTGTTCAGCTTTGGGAAGATAGAGCCTTTATGTAGCATGGGAGAGACTCGAGTTCTTTGAAAGATGCCCAATGAGATGGAATAGATCTAAGAAGACTTAGATGGACATAGTGTATCATGCTCGAATGATGCATCTAAGGGCATTATTGATGGTTCATCTTTGTGGAGAATTCAAACGAAGAGTCGCGAAGAAGCGAATGCGATTGAGGACTGGCGAAATGCGATAAGCTCCATCGAGAGTTTCAAGGAAGTAATTGGCGAGGAGGAAGAGAAGTCATGGAGGCGACGAATGTGACCATGGAAGCGAAGTTAAGATGCCATCATGCATCGGATGAATGGCTTGAAGAAGATGCACACTTGCTCGTGAAATAGGAGGCGGTCGAGAGAGGCTGATGAGGAAGTCTTTGATGAAGAAGCTGTTTTATGATGCTGAGGAGGTTAAGTACTTGGGGAGCGAAGTTATCACTTCAAACGAATCCCAACTGCCCGGCCCACACTATCATCCAGTAGCGAGGAACCATGACAATTTTCATATGGTGGAGGGGCCTCCGCAGGCTGAGCATGGGCAGAATCCTCAGCGAGGATATCGACAACCACCAAAGGTTCACGTAGCGTGAAGGAGGTGAAAATAGAAAGCTTGAGTACGAGTCGGAGGAGGCTCAGCCATTTGAAGATCAAATCTTTGCAATTCATGGGAATGACAATTGTTAAACCTCCATGAACAAAAGTTTCACGAAATTGGAAGCCTCGAATACCAATTCTCAAATTTTGAAGACCGCTAATGCCTCCCTCGAGACACGGAGACACAAATGGGGCTGCGGCCCACTGAAGCACGCAAAACCCGGATGAAGATGCAGCACCCGGTGACACGAAGAAGAATCCTAAAGACTGCATGGCTGTGCAGCTAAGAAGTGGGAAAAACTTAGAGGAAAAGACAGAAAAAGATGAAAGCAACAAGGGAGATGAAGGCAGGACAATCTTTGAAACCTTGTAGGAAAGGAAAGAAAGAAGGAACAAGCTGTCGGGGAGAAGAAGGAAGCGAAGAAAACCGAGCAATCTGCTGCAGTCCCATTTCCTGAGGCTACAAAAATCAGATCAAACAGTTGCAGATTTTTTGAAAACCTTTCGGAAAATTTGGAGATCGATATGCCTTTCACAGAAGTGGTGACTCAGATGCCACTTTATGCAAAATTTTTGAAAGACATACTAAGCAAAAGAGGGAAGATTCTTTGAAAAGAAGGAATTGTGAACTTGGCGCGACTTGCGGTGTTGTGATCAAGAAGACTTACGAGAAAAGATGAAGGATCAGGGGAGCTTCACGTTCCACTGGACCATTGGAGAGTTTGAGTTTTGGCTCTACGTGACTCAGTGCCGATTATCAATTTAATGCTACATTACATTGCCCGAAGTTAAGTTTGGGAGCTTACTCCCGACTAACATTGCCCTGCGAATGGCGAGATAGAACCTGCGAAACACGGAAGGAATGATAGAAGATGTCTTTGGTAAAAAGGTAGGAAAATTTATTTTTCGATTGACTTCATCATACTGGATATGGAAGAAGATTCACAAGTTCCTCTGTTACTGGGAAGGCCATTCCTTGCAACTGGAGCAGCTCTAATCGATATGCAGAAGGGAATTCTCACTCTGGAGTTGAAGAAGAGCGGTGACTGATTTAATCAGAAGTTGAGGAATTTAGACATAGAAAGGGAAGATACCAAATCAATAGAAGATGTATATGTCCTTGATTCACAGTTTTACTATGATTGTAATTCAAACTTTCAATGATGAAGAATAGATGAATTTCGATTTATCTTGAAGGTTTGATTGATTTTTGCACATCGGTTACATTCTTGAAAAAGTGATGAGTCATGAACAAAATGGGTTGAAAAGGAGACAAAAATGAAGAAGATTTCATCAAAGAAACCCATTGAAGAAGGGCTAGTTTAAAGGTTGCCAAGTCATTTAAAGTATGCTTACACAGTGCAAAGAAGTAAACCGATGTGTTGCTAGACTTAGTGATCTTTGAGACGAGGTGGTGAAATTTTATGGAATCATAAGGAGTCTATGGCTTGGTCTATTGAAGGTTAAGGTATCGATCCATCAATATGCATGCACAAATCACTAATATTTGGAAGAATGCAAAGCAATGTTTGAACATCAAGAGGCGAATCAGTAATGAAAAGTAGTCGGGGAAAGGAGATACTCGAATGGTTAAATCTTTGGTTTTTATCTATGCGATTTGTTGATCATTAAGTTGCTTGATCCATGTGGTCCAAAAGAAGATGGATTCTTGTGATGTAATGAAAGAAATGAATTAATTCCAACAAGAGCAGTGACGGGATGGATAGTATGTGATTACAGGAAGGCTGAACACATGACAGGGAAGATCATTTCCTTTACCCTTCATTGATCGGATGTTGGGCCAGTTAGCGGGGACATCCTCATTTTGTTTCTTGGGCTGGTGTCGAGGCTACAACCAGGTGCAATTGCACCTGAGGACTGAAAGACCACATTCCACATGCCCTATGGTACCTTTGCCTTCGCCGGATGCCATTTGGGGCTGTGCAATGCTCTACTACTCGGTGATGTATGATGTCGATGTTCTCGGATTTAGTTGAGGAAGTCATGGAAATTTTATGGATGACTTCACACAGTCTGTGGTCCAGTTTAAACAATGTCGATCAACTTCAAACAATACTTCAAAAGATGCGAGACTAACGGCTAAATTGGGAAAAATGCCATTTCATGATAACATAATTGTTCTTGGTCATAAAATTTACGCTACATGGCTAAAGTGGACCAATCCAAAATTTCCATTATCAAACCTTGCCTCCACAACAGTAAAGGGGATAAGGAGTTTCTTGGGGCATCTTTGGATTTTATAGGAGATTCATCAAAGACTTCTCGAATGGCAGGACCCATTTATACGGATTGCGGGAGAAGGACACAAAGTTTAATTTTGATGATTCTGCCAAGATTTGCCTTTGAAGAAATCAAGATCGGATTGGTTCAAGCACCTATCATGTTGCACGGATTAGGATCGAGGGGATTCGAAATAATGTGTGATGCCGGGTATTTATAAGAGCATGGGGCAAAGAAAGAAAATATTGAGCCGTATAGTATCTTCTTGGAACCTTCATGAAACGCAAGAAAACTATTCCTAGCTGAAAAGGAGATGCTAGCCATAGTGTTCGCTTGTGAGAGTCGGGCATACATTATGGTATCCCATGTTGTAGTTCACACCGGACCATGCGGCCATCGAATATCGATGTAAAGGAAGCTAAACAGGCCCGATAAGGTGGGTGCTGCTACTACAAGAGTTCGATCTGGAAATTAAAGATAAAAAGGGGTGTGAATTAAAGCATGCATCATCCTAAAATCAGTAAATTAAGACAGGAATCTCCCTTGTATGATCAATTCTGCATCATTGAGTTTGGGTTGAAATTTAGTCTTGATGAATCCAATAGGTTTAGCTTCAACACCCTGAAAAGCACAAACAAAAACTAACATATACAATAAAACCAAAAAGGCATACTAACTAAAAATTGAAAAAAAACTAAAAACAATAAAAATAGAATGAAAATCCTTATTCACTTCAATCTTGGGTTGCCTCCCAAGCAGCTGCTCCATTTTTAGAGTCCAGTTAGACTCATTGGAAAGTACTAGATCTTTGCTTTGGCCCTTCATCTTTTGTGGCCAATGCTCCTTCTCCATCCTCGTCTTTCATCAGGATGAGTTCCTTAACATCTAGATACAACAATTTAAACTCTAACTCCAACTCATTTGTGGACAAATAGTTGGTGTTTTAATTCAAATAACGAGTGTCCTCTTGAAGGGGATTACAGGTGGTTGCTTCTCAAAATGCAGCAATGAACTCTGTATCTGCATGCACTTCATTTTCTCCTCATCTGTAAGTTGCAGGCTTTGGTTGAGGTTGAACTTCACTCTTTCCTTACCAACTAGTAAGGTCATTTCCCCATATTTTATATTTATCCAAGCTTGACTTGTGGCAATGGAAGGTGTTCCTATAAATAACGCGTTGTCTCTTCCATGCCTGATCCTGCAGTCTATCAGAGAGCTAGATGTGTCGATCAACCAAAACATTTTCCGATATGATCAACGGATGGTGCTCTTGACTTACTTTATTTTCCGTGATAACTCTTACTCGATGCTTGGTTACTCTCTTTCTCCTCGACCAGGTTCTTTGATTTCTTCTATCAAATCATGAAACACCAAATTACATTCTCTTATGTCCTCTTCTAGCAAGGAATAAATCTCTTCCTTATGAAAAAGTTGTTGGACTTGTTCCTTATAATTGTAACTTGAGTTTCCATGACTCCATTGTGGTTGATAGATTTAGGTGCTCTTAGCTAATAAATGAAATTTGGTGAGTGCATAAATCTTTCTCCAGTGAGAATAGCGCTCGTCTGCGATAGACTATTCATTGCTACACGACACCTACTTCATAAATAAAAAAAGAAAATCTAAAAAGAAAAACATAAAAAAATTGAAGTAAATTTAAATAAAACAAAAATTAAAATATAATGTTCAAATTAGCAGCTTCCTCTTTGGTTGTAATATTGATCTATAAACCTCTTGCTTCGATCCTTGGCAACTGCACCAAAACCTTGTTGACCATTTTTCCGACACGGCTACTAAAGACTAGCTAAAGTCCTCATTACTTGGCCTTGGCTTGTTGTTCTTCGGCCAAGCTACAGACTACTAAAGTCCCAGGAAATGGTCAACCTGTGACCGATTTTCCCATATAGACCTTTTATTCATTTATATATATATATATATATATATATATAATTTTTTTTTAAATTTTCTTTGTCGTACATAACAACAGTGCTGCCTAGAGAGTTTATCAATGTTTTGGGACTAAAATTTATGCTGCTGGTTTTTCTATTTTATAAACAGATAAAAATTGCAGATTGGTCTAAAAAGATAAATCGCTGCAAGTGCACAGGTCGTACAAGTAATAAAGTGGACCTTTAAGTCCAGATATCGTACCCACAGGGATTGATAAGAGAATCTATAGTCAACTACCCCTCTTACTCAAGTCATAACTTCTTTGAACTGTTATCTAAAAATGAAATTAAAACATATTGAAAATTCAAAATTTGAAATAACAAAAACTAAAATTAACATAAGAAAAATTAGTTAAAATAGACTAAAATAATAGAATTACTGAGATGTAATCCAAACATTGGGAATGGGATCAGTGCTATGATAATAAATTTGTAGTAGGTTCTTTAAAACATATATTTGTTATGGGTTTGATTTATGAACTTGTTCAAGAACAAGGTAGTATAGCTTGGATTTCTCCATACACTGTACATTTCACTATCTAACACCCCATATTCCTTTTCAGGCCAAATGGGTCTAAATAGCTATTTGTAAAATTTTGACCCTCTTTAAGATTTAGTTGTTTTTCCTTCTCAGTACTTCACAACCATTTCCTGGTGAAGTATACTTGCCCCTGCCAGACGGGAAAACACACACCTCAACTTCAATCTAGTGGTATCTCATCCTTCCATCCAGATCCAAGCTCTACATCTCCTTGATTTAGATCCTCTGTGACACGGGATCAAGATCATTTAATCGAAAGAGGAAGAAACCTCCCAATCAATTAAAGCGTACATCATCGACTAATCCTCACCTGTAGGTAAATTAGTGATTACATCGAGTAATCTTTCAGAGTTCATTAGTTTCATAATATTAGTCTAACATACCCCCAAGTAATTGCTCCATACTCTAAGGAATCTCCATCTCTGTGTCCTTTCCGAGAGGGCCTCACGAGATATTAGAAGCGAATCTGACCCTTTTTGTGGGTACACACTACTAATATTCAGAACTTTTAATTACATGAAAAATACTGATTAAATAAATTCAGTTTTCAAAACCCAAACAATCATTTAAATAATACGATTCATGACCAGAATACCTAGCCCTTTCCCAGCAAGAGCTTAGCTTTCCATCACTAGTTCACAGACGACAATGACTAGTTGATCAGACAAATTCATTGGAGTTGTAAACAAACTGAAGATAAGGGAATTCCAAAAATAAATTCTAGAAAATCCTTGAAGTTCAAACATAAATGGAACTAAATATTCATTGATCTCAGCTTAGATTACAACTCAGATCTCTTATTCCAGTTCTAAGAAAAGGGAAATAAACGAAATTACAAGAAGAAAGAAAAATAAAATCTAAAAAAAAAAAAACACTCTATTATATTGCTACTGTTCCTAAAATGGTGGCTCCTTCTGTCACTCCGTCCACTTCTGCCTCTCCTATCCTTTTCTTTTTTGTGCCCTAAATACTTCTACTTATAGGCTCACTAATGAAGTTGGGCCGAAAATCGAGGCTGATGGCATGGGTCTCTATGCAGGCCTATTTTGTTGTTTTTATCGCGACATTGTTATTCTATGTCGCGACATAAATATCCAATATCGTGACCATGATAAGCGTCTTCTCTTATGCATTAGCGATTAATACCATTGGCTTATTATTACCGTAACAAAGCGACATTGTCAAATTACGTCACTACATAAAAAATAAATTTCGTGACATAGGTTCTACATTTTGCCTTTATTTATGTCACGACATAGTTTTCTAATGTCGTGATAGAGTTTCCATTCCTTTGAAATGTTTGTCGCAACATAAAAATCCTTGTTGTGACAAACATTTCATGTAATACGCCACCTACATTAGCGACCACGATTTCTTCTTTACCATACTTTTATTTTGTGACAAACAATTTCTATGTTGTGACATTGTTTCAGTTATTTGAAGTCTCATCATTCTGAAGATGTTACATGTCACGACATAGTTCTATGCCCTCACCTTAGTCTTTATTAAGTGGCAACTATTTATGCGACGAGGTTTAGGAAGCTCCGGCTTGGTCTTTATCCGCGACATAAAATTGTTTTGTTGCGACAGAGTTCTCTTACTGCTACCTTTGCTTTTGTCGTGACAATAAAATTGTTTGTCTAATTGTGTCGCGACTTAAAAAATGTCGCGACATTCTGTAGTTTTCTTCTATGGACTCTTCTCATCTTTATGTCGTGACATTATTTAACTTTGTCGCGACAAATTTTCTACCACTTTTCCTCTTAAGTATTATTGCGCCATTGTTGAGAAAATTTGCACTGCCTGACTTAGCCATTTCTGCTGCTACTCTCCCTTTTTTTTGGCCTTATTTGTTGCTTTTTCTTGTTTTTCTACTTCTTTTCTCTAAATTCCTACAAAACATAAACTTAGGTGAAAAATTATATAATTATGAATTAAATAAGATTTTTAAGCCTAAAATATTCAATAAAAATGGGCTTACAATTAGATGAGATTTAGAGTCATCAACACTCTTCATGGAATTTCCACTATGGTTAGAGATTCCCGAGTAATGAGCCTGACAAGAGGCAATGGTATACTCTCCCTCTATTAGAAGTGGTGAATATTTTGTTGGCTGCTTAATTACCTTCGAATACCTCAAGCTTTACCCAATCATCACCCCATAAGCGACCTCTAGAAGGCTACAAGGAATGAAATCAAAGCACAGAATAAACATTCAAGATATCCTTGAGCACCTCAAGTCTAAGGATAATGCACCATTTCTATGATGAGACAATCATCTACATTTAAATAGATAATCCATATGATTGTCTCATGGTAGGTCTCCGATGTGCTTAGCTACTCTTACAAGCATCCACATGTTAACTCTAATCATCTTATGATCACAGTTTATATGATCCACTGCTTGATCCAATCAAGAAGTATGCCATGTTCTAGTCACAATAATGTCCAGTGTCGTTAATCCCATGACTAGGGATAATTTAGATACTAACATAATTGCACATGGTAGGAATCTTATTATCATGATCCCATCATGATTTCCTTCATGCTTTGTTCTATATCATGGACTTTATTAATTATATTAAAGATCTATTTCCATTCAACGTATGAATATCAAATTAATGAAGAAGCCTTACATATTAAAAAATATGTAGTGCGTAAAATAAGTGCTAAGGGCGATTGCCTTTAGAGCACTTCTCTAACAATCTCGCACTTATGCTAAAGTCAATCGCCTTTGTATCTTATACCTTTGGCAAGTAGATGTGAATCATACTTCTTCTGGGGAAGTGGCTTAGCTAAGAGATCAGACGCATTCTAACAAGTGGGCATATCTCTATCTTTACATTATGCTCACTAAAGATTTCTCAATCAAATGGCATCACACTAAGTACTAGTTTAGACCTTTGATGAGATCATGGTTCCTTGTGCTTTTGCAATGGCTCCTTTTTTATCCCAATACTATAGTATCAGATCAACAATGCCAGGGACCATTCCTAGTTCATAATTGAACTACCTTGTCCAAACCGCTTCCTAAGCTGCCATTGGAAGCAAAGATGAACTCTTATTCAATTATAGAATCAATAGTCATCTCCTACTAGGAACTCTTCCAACTAATTGTGCCACCATTAAATGTGAACATTTAGCTAGAATGAGATTTGGAGTCATCTCCATCAGATAAACAGTTGGCATCTTACAATAAGATCCCTATCTCCATTAACTGAGAATAATCCTTAGTCACTACTCGAGTACTTGAGATGTGCCAACCCATTACCTAATGACCCTCACTTGGGTCTAACTGGTATCTGCTCATGATTCTCAGAGCATATAATACGTCGGGTCTAATACATTACATAGCTGACATGATTGATCCTATATTCAAGTCTGGGTCATACTCATCACGTGTCCCTATCTCATTTTTATCTTTGGATGAACTTGAGAGGGTGATCCACGAGACATGGAACATAATATCACCAAATTTGCTCCATGTTAAACCTCTTTACCATCTAACTCACTGCAGTAGACTATGAAAGACCCTAAGCAACCTTCCAAATCTATTTTGCAGTTATATCCCTTATTACTGTAGTCGCTTCTCCAAGTCTTTCTATGGAGTCTTTCTTTGATAATATATTGTTGATTATAACATTGAGACATCGTTTCCATTAGGTAATATGTCATCCATATAATACTAGTGGCTGCCACCATACCCTCCTTCTTGTACACGAATACTGTATTTGTAGAAATCAAACTTTTGATTGTCTCATTAAATGGATATTCCAACTCTAGATGCTTGTGATCATAAATGGATCTATAAAGTTTGCATACTTTGAGTACCCATTTCACAAGTGTAAAGACCTGCAGTTTGTGTCATACACACATCATTGCCAGATTTCCTTCACGGAAAGTCGTCTTCCCATCCATTTTCATATCTCATAATCATAATAGGCAGCAATGCAATCTAAGTATCCTTTGGATTCTGCTTGGCTACTAGGTTTCAATTCTCGTCATAGTGTCGATTCTTATGCTGGCGATAACCATAACTATAATCTTAGCCTTATAAGTAATAACATTACATTCCACGTGTGTCTTCTTTTGAAGATCCACTTGCACCCTTTGGGTTTTATCCCTTCAGGTGGATCAACCAAAGTCCTTACTTGGTTGATTCACATGGAATCCATCTCTGACCTCATGACTTTAATCCATTTGTCATACTCTAAACTATTCAAAGATCCATCATAGGTAGTAATCCTATCAACCTCTATGAGCAATACGTCCCGCATTTCTGGATGAATCTATATTTCTTTAGAATGATGCGTATCTTACTTGTGCTTTCGATGTGCTTGTGTTTGAAAGGATCATTTGCTACTTCATCAATGATTAATAGCCTTAGATTAAGTCGGTTATTATATGTATCTGTTTTGAGCACTTTGGAACTTCACGAGTTCACCTTGCTCCCAACTATCTTCTCTTCAGAAAGCCTTTCTTTAAGAAGATTGTATACTTTGGAAACAAAACTTTTGTTTCAAAGTTTTGTCAAGCCCAGTATCAAGGCTTTATGTAGGATATCCTTCAAGCGGACATGTCGAGATTTAGCCTCGACTTGTTGGAAAAAGAGTTTGCTTCTGCTGAGCCGGACGACCCATTACTGGGTGAGAAAAATGGATACGTTATTTAGTCCACCTCAGTGGATGAACCACGGCCCAGCTTAGATTGGACTTATTTCAACATAAGCGATAGTCTCATGTGCATACCTCTAAAGTGACTTGAGTGGATCCAACTTGCCCATCATAAACCTTACTAAGTCCAACAAGGTTCAGTTTGTCCTTTTCACCCTTTTTCTGCCCGAATGCAGTCTGTAAGGTGGATCAGCAGATAGATCTACGTTATCTGATCGCAACGAGAAACTCTTGGCTTAAGTATTTTCCACTTGGATCTTGATGACCTTAAAAGTCATCTATTTTTAGTCCATTTTTTGACGATTTTAATGCCAAAAGGAATAATTGGTCTGAAACCACTGGAAAACTCACCAATTTGTTTATTTGCGGGAGTATAAAAAGAAAGAAGAAAATCGAGTGGAAAATCGGTAGGTGGAGTAAAAATCGAAACTCCGCGTGAGGCGAGAAATAGAAAACCTTCACGGCTTCAACTAATGTTGCGAGTTTTGGGGTTTGGTGATTAAGTCGCGACATCAAGTAGAGGAAATTTGATGAGGTTGCGGCGGGGATCTCAGATAGCGGTGAAAGTTGAGCGGGGAAACACCGAGTGATGTCGCGACAACATATAAGTAATGTCGCGACCACGGGTTCGGTGATGTCGCGACAAGGGATGGAAGTCGTGACAAAGGTGACTTGAAGCTATGACGTATTTGCAAGGATAAGCTAAGTTAGGGATGGAAGGTGGTAACGAAGAATTGACTTGAAGCTATGACATGTTTGCAAGGATATAAGCCAGTTAAGCTGAAGGCTGTTATGTGACGGATAGTGAAGTCAGCGACAAAGCGTGAGTGAGGCCCGAGGGCATAAGGCACGATGTGACAAATTCGAGTGACATGGGAACTGTCAGGTTGAAGTATAAAGAATTGAACCGTTACAACGCGGCGTGAGATTGATCTTGTGACATGTCGGGAACCCAGGTGAAACCCTCGAAGACTAAAGGCGTGTCAGCGAGGGTCGATGTCGCGACACTCGAAGAACCCGGTTCAAGGCTGCGAGCCGCATGAGTGATATCGAGCGGGAATGTGTGATGCCAGCGACATCCACAAGAATGGCGATTTGAGAAGCTGCAGAGCCATAAGGCGATGCGTGTAAGGGATTGATGTAGTCAAAGGCGATCAATGGAAGTTTTGTAAAAGTTCCCAGGCGATAGCTGACAACAAAGCAACGGGTTGAAAGATCTGAGTAGAATGGGTGAATCATGCGGTGATCGATTGGTATCACGACTGGATTGATCTTACACGCGTTGTGGGGAACGATTAAGTCTCTGAGATCCCTTAAGGTACGTGTATGACAAAGGCTCTTAGCGACAAAGGCGATGTAGCGACACCGAGAACCTGAAGTTGGCTGCGAGACATGGTGGGGGTGCTGACGTGAGATTGATTTGACATGCGGGGTGCGATTGAAGGAAGCGAGAATGTGATGAGAATTGGCGACAGAGATGCGATGTGCGCGACGTCGAGGAAAGAGACCAGTAGGCACTAAAGCATAAATGGCAGGGTCGCGGCGATGCCAGTCCGCGACGTGAAGAGCACGGGTCAAACCTGCGAGGATCCTTAAAGTGTGCTCCATGACGAGGCGGTCTTCGCGTACGGGTGCTCAAGTTGAATGCTCACTGAAGACTTGAGCGGTGCCGGCGTGAGATTGATTCCGCTGTCGGGGCCTGCGGTTTGAAGGCTGGGGTGGCTGGGCCGGGTCGCGTGAGATGCGTGTCGCGACATGGGAGGGGGAGCAGTGAGCACAGCATGGCGAGATCGCGGTGACGTGGATCGAAGATCCTTTGCAACATAAATCATATCAGTTAAGAGAAACTTTGAGGGCAAAGTGATCCACTTGACAAAGGATTGATGACTGTTTCTGTCTTATGAGCCCAACCATGAAATCACAACACCTGCACATTGGATTGAGAATTTATTAGAAATACTCATCTTTGACTACCATCATGGAAGTAACAAGCTGGCTGACACAGGTGACTGAAGGTCGTCAGTATGAAGGCTCATTGAGGAAGTGACGAGGAGAAGGCGAGGCCACGAGACGCGCTTTGCCACACTTTATATTTTTCTTTTTAGTTTCTTTTCTTTTTCTTCTTTTCTTTTCTTATATTTTTCTTTAATATTGATGGTGAGAATTATATTAGATTTATCGTTTTTAGTTTTGCGTTTTCTTTACAGGAATTTGGATGTGTGGTTTTTGACCCGAGGCGGAATGAGTGGTTCAACCAATTACTGGAATCTTACGAAGTTGGACACAATTTAAGATTAATTTTGATTCCATTTGTAGTTATTCTTGCGAGTGGGAGGATATCTCGCCGGGTGTAATTACAGTGCGATGATAGAGAATCCGGCTTCCATTAAAGTGAATGCTATAGTCAGTATCTTTCATGATGTTCAATGACTCTTGAATTTCGGTTGCCGATTTACTTAGGTGTTAATTATCTTTTGTTGATGCGAATATAAGGTTTCTTATACCGTTATAAGATTTTGTCTCATTTCTGATTGAGGCCCCTCGGTATTACGGAGAAGAGTTCTAAAGTTATGAACAATTGCGGAAGGTATATTCTTTTGCTGACTGAGGATCTAATAGACATAAGTTTATGGAATTAAAATCTCTTCTCATGAAATCAAGAGAAAGGTTGAATGGATTATAATTTAAACAATGGGAGAGTCCTTATAATTGAATAGTAGAGGGCCGAATCGTGTTAGGCAGGATCTAATAATAGGAGAGGCTGATCTATTATTTTGAGGAACATCTGGAGTGCCTTATCGCGCTTGGCCAAATAACCGGAGCTGAGTTTGGTCATCAAATGGTGTAGTATTACGAGAAAAATACCCAGTTAAGGAAATCCCTTTTAAAGTATGATTATCTCTCTAATTCCACCTGCTCTTGAAAGAGTGGAGAAGGTAAGATAATAAAAATGTGTGGGTGTGGAGAGTTTCTGAAACTTTTCTTTACTTTCACTGCGCGCCCCAGATGATTTTAGGAAACCACTGGGAATGTTCCAAAGTTTGCTCGATTATTAACTTCTGAGGGAGTGTAAATCCTTCACTACCGCGGTATATAAAGTGTTATTCTCTGAAGGAATGGTGTCGGTCATATTTGACATATTCTTAAGCTATTATGCTTTATTCTTTATTCTTTATATTCAGGTTCCATTTGATTTGCCATTTGCTTTTCATGTTGACGTTATAATTTTCCGACTGTAAGATTGGTCCCGTATCGCTATGGTCGAAGATGAAATTACGAAACTTGAGTGAGCGTCGGGGGTAATAGTTGATTTAAAATTCTGAGACTCACACATATGGATCAATCTCCCAGACTTGTCACATTGCTACTTACCTTCGGCATGCACATGATATATCAGGGCCAAAACAAAGTGAAATGGTCAATAACTCTAAATTTTTTAATTCTTAAAAACAGGTTTTTATAATTAAACACTCTAGGATTAGATAATAACCCTTTTAGTAATTGGCTACGAAAACTATAATTTGATGGTTTAGTCGGAGTCATCAAGTTTTTATGGCGCACCGTTGGCGGGGATCTGAGAAGAATTTAACATAAAATCAATATTCGAGGATGAAAGAAGGAAATACTAATTTGGACATTTGAAGAAAAGAACAAACCAGCTTTTAAGCGGTGTAGTTAATTTAATGCCCTGCTTTGGCATAGGCAAGGTGTGAAATGTTGTTGACGAGGAACTAATCCCAATGTACCTAGAAGTGTGTTTTTGATTTCGGGGACCAGTTTGATACCGGAGCGAGGAGATAACGATCAGAGTTCAATGGACACGGGGTGAGGGGACTTGCACTCGAGTTTGAGAAAAGGCAAAGAAGGCGAAAAGCAGTCGCGCGAGATGAAAAACGAGATCAGGATGGTGCATCTGGAAAGCTAGAAGACTCGATCGCGATCGATGGAGGACTTGAAGGAGCCTGATTATCGGGAAGAATAATGATCAAGCGGCTGCAGTTGATGCTAATAATTTTATGAAGCTGAAGCGATGCGATTTAATGGTCATGGCATAGTTCTGCAGATCATCACGGCGCAGAATCAAGCGGCGGCACTGGAGATTTCTGCTGGGGATGCATTGTCTGATGCGAGTGAATGGGGTGGAGGCCAAGTCACTCAGCGGATCACATTCCCATTCTCTCTAGAATACATCTTCATGGTATATAGATCGCCTACTTTGTTCTATTGTACTTGGGAGGAGCTAAGTAGAGCCTACTTATGGTAGATTCTTCTGACCCTACTTGAAACAAGGGAAATCATTGTGTTCGACAGGGGGAAGATAAGAGCTGTATATAGCTTAGGAGGAAGAGATTCATGAGTTTCTTTGAAGATGTCATTCTGGATAGATCTGAGACCGATTGGACATTATATATGTGCGCAGGATGATACTTGTCAGGGATCATTGATGCTTCATCTTGCTGGAGTGATGAAGAAAAGAATCTTGAAGGCGAAAGAGGCGTTGAAGACATGGCTGGATGTGTGCTGAAACTCGCAAACCTCAAGAGAAACAGGAGAGGATCATGGAAGAATTTGAAGCGAGATGCAGCATGAGCCAAGTTGGATGCCATTATGCACTGATTATGGTACTCAAAAGTGCAATTTAGGCCACATAACTAGATGGTTTGAGTGCTTTGATCATTAATCATGTCATTTATCCCAGTGAAGTGTTCATATCACATCTGCCGTATGCACCTTCTTAATTTGAAATTATTTTGGTTGTTTTTGCATAGACTTTTACACATTTGAACTTCAGCCTCTAATGCAAATGATGATCATGAGGTTGAAATTTTAATCTCACACCATGACAGACCAATCAATGGAAAAACAAAGAAATGAGAAGTGAAGAAAATGAGATGGAGTTGAAGACATGTAGCATGCGAGAGAATCACGAGCGGTAAAAAGCAGAACACAATTGCGACACATTTGGCAACCGATTGCGGCTTCACTTTACGGTCGCAATGCCAAACAGTGCAAATCTGGCGCATTGCGAAGTGTATACACCTTTGTGGTGCAGTGGCTTCTGCTTGAAGGCCCGGCTAAACAGAATTTAGCTGGCATATGTGAGTCGCAGCCGCCCTGTTGCGCCATACTTAATTGGCGCCCTTTTCAAAGTCGCTAGTGTGAGCCTCATGTGAGAGGTACGGACCTAGTGTGCACCTTGGTCAATACTGACCTTATGAGCTTGGTGAATTCTGCTCCTCCATCTATAAGCTTGAAGAAACAGTTAATGGGGTTTTGTTATTTTTTTTATACCCTTGAGGGTCCCTATAAATACCCTATTATTTTACATAATAAGGAGGAGGGAAGAGGAAGAAGAAATGAGTTTTGAAGTGATTAATAAGTTTTCATTTACGCTTTTGTAATAAAGTTTGTTTTATTTTAAGTTTTGCTTTATTTTCTCTTCTCTACTCTTGCTTTCTCTCTTCACCTTTTTTCCACTTTCCAGGGCGCAAGCACTAGAGTGGCAGATTCAAGGGATGCTTGGCTAACCTCCCTTTGAAGAGGAAGGAAGCGCTGTAGCAGCGATGGGTTAAGCATATTGTCTCTTTTCAGTTATGGGTGAGTATGTTGTAGTATATCTTCAAAACTCGGTTTGCATAACATAGGGTTATTGTATCTTGCCAATACTCTCCATGCTTTTTGGTCAGTGCTTATTAATGATGTGGCTCTTTGGGTAGTCCACGCTGAGGAGTAATATTCATATTGAGTTCTTAATTAGAGTTAAACTAACATTTGCTTTTATTGTTTTTGTGATACTCTCATGTTTGGGGTTGGAGTCATCTGGGTGAGGAGAGATGCCAACCTTCATGATTCTAGATAGTCTTTACTAGCCTAGGTCAATACTCTCCATGTGCTTTTAGGGGTTGAGTGCTGGGTGAGAGATGCTGATTCTTCTGAATCTTTCTGAGCCTCGAAAAATGATAAAAAGAATGTTAGGGTTTTAAACAAAGGGGGCCATAACTACATCTGTGTTGACTCCACATAGGAGGATAAAACTTTGAGGACATGTGTTTGCCTAAGCTTGCCAAAGTTGTGACCTAAATCTTCAAAGTAAATTTCTTCATTGTTAATTTCGCTTTTAACTTTCGCTTACACTCTGTTTTTCAAAACCATTCCCTGCTTTTGAATGAATTCCAAAGAGTCCAAATAGAAAGCCTTACCTTCACGCCTCTAATGCAAACCATTTTTATGAAGAAACTCCATCCCCGTGGAAACCACCCTAGACTTCACTATACTGCAAAGAGCTTGACTACGGCAAATTGTAGGAGCTTAGGTATATAAATATTGTTGATTTAGCTCACCATCGTGGCACGACCAAATGGCGCATAGTCGGGATTATACACAACCTGACCTAGCTAGTGAGGTTAAGGTATCAACAGATACCATGGATCCCATACCCGAGGAACAACAGACAACCAGAACCCCTTATGAATCCAAATGCATATAGAACCATGAGGGATCACATCCACCCTCCCAGAGTTAGTGCCCCATCCTCGTATCATTCCTCCCGCCGATGATGCAGCAGTTGGGAGGCCATATTTGTACCCCTACTTCCCACATAACCATGGTATGGAAAATGAAAATCCATACACTCATATAAGGGATTTTGAGGAGGTTTGCACTACCTTCAAGGAAGGTATGATGGACATGGATTTGCTGAAGCTAAAGGCATTTCCATTGACTCTAAAGGACAAGGCCAAGATATGGCTCAACTCATTGAGGCCTAGAACCATAAGAAATTAATGAGCCGCAGCGTAGTTCCAAAGAAGCTTCTTAAGGCTCAAGACAAAACAATTTGAAAAGACAAATTTATACCTTTGCAAATAAGGAAGGTGAGAAGTTTTACCGTTGTTGGGAGAGGTTTATGGAAACCGCATGCATGTCCACACCATGGGTTTGACACCGGATGCTAGTAAACCATTTCTAGTGACGTGGATACAACCCCACCTATGAAACAACTTGTAGAAACAATGTGCTGGGGGCAACTTTAAGTAAACACTGACGAGGCTATAGACTTTTGACTTATATAGCTCGAAACCTCAAAGGCATGGATGAACTCATTCAAGGGAGGATGAAGGACTGATGTACTCAAGTTACTAGGGGAGACCATTCCATACAATTTCGAGGACACACTGATGAGAGAAAAAATTAATCATTCGACTCGAGATCGATGAGATGGAAATGAAAAATCAACATAATATTTACTCAAGAAGTGAGTTGTCACTCATCCCAACCTTTCCGGCTACAACCATCACATGGTCACTATGGGGAAAAATCACAAGAGAATGTCCAAATTTTTAATCAAGGTAGACCACCAATGAATGTTCCATTTGGCACCTATTCAAAACTTAAAACCTACTCTAATCTACCAGAAAGCCAAAACTATCTCCTATATACTCAATAGATCAGCAGCAATTAGTCCCCACTTCCCAACAATAATAACCACCGCTCTTATCCCCCGGCCGGTAATGTGCACTCGAATCTAAGTAAGATGGTAAGCACACGGCGGTAAGAACATAAGGTACTGAATGTCCAAACTAATCAAAATATTGAAGCAGTACAAAAGTTCACTTAATGTGAAACTATCCCATATGCAGTCTGAAATTTCAAAATTGTCCAATCAGCAGCTGCAAAGTTCAGAAAAGGAAAAGGGCCTTTTCCAGGACAGCAATATCAGAATACGTGTGAATAAAATAGGCCTAGTGGAGGACACAACTACTAGAACCGATGAAGTAGCGCGCTTAGACCTTGAGAAGTGGTAGGGAGTTGAAGACAGCAGTACCAGAGCTAGTTAAGTCAGCTCCAGTAGAGGCTGAACCACTTCAAGAAGAACAGTCAGCTGTCAAGGAAGAAGTAAAGAGCCAAATACCCCCTCCATTTCCGCAAGCTCTACGAAAGAAAAAGAATCATGTTAACCAAACAGAAATGTTGGAAGTTTTATGCAAGTTAAGGTAAATATCCTCTCCTTGACATGATCAAGGTGTCCCTACCTATGCAGTTTTTTGAAGGACTTGTGCACGCAGAAAAGGAGTCCGAATGTGAATAGGCCTTTAATCGAGCAAGTTAGTGCTATTATTGGGAACAAGACTCCAAAGTGAAGTATATATGACCTGTGGATGCCCTACAACTAACTTCAGTGAATATTGGAGGCACCCAAGGTGGGAGAAAGCCCTATTAGACCTCGGGAGTTAGTGAACCTCGTTGGCCATATCTATGTACAAACGACAGTTAGGAGAATTGAAACCCACTTCCATCACACTTTCGCTCGCCGATAGGTCTATTAAAATACCAAAAGGAACCATTGAAGATGTTCTTATACAAGTGGACAAATTTTATTATCCAGTAGATTTTGTCGTGCTTGACAGTCGCAGTAGGACCTAATCATGTGCCAATCATTTTAGGAAGACCATTTCTGGCTACTTCAAATGCAATTATAAATTGCCTAATGGAGTCATGCAACTCACATTTGGAAATATGACTTGTGAGCTCAATATTTTCTATTCGGGGTAAAGTATAAGGCATTTAGAAGGGGATGACTTCGAAGAAGTCTGTATTTTAGATGCCGTTCTGGAAGAACAGGCTAACCAACAGCAAGTGCAAGATATATTAACTTCAGAGTTATCCGAATACCTTGAAAAACAACATGAACCACAGGAAGTGAGTTTCATACAGGGATATTGGAGAAGGAGGACAGAAATCTTACCTCTACTGACTAGTAATGAACCTAAGGAACCTCAAAAGATAGAACTCAAACCCCTCCCAGCTGAGTTGAAGTATGCATTGGAAGCAATGAAAGCAAGGTCCAAAGGGTAATTCTTCATTATTGACCACTGCACAAGAACATAATCTCCTGGACCTTCTCAAAAAGAATAAACAAGCATTGGATGGAAAATCTCCTGACCAAAGGCATTAATCCATCCATTTGTACCCATCACATTTACTTGAGGAGGAGTCTAAGTCGTTCTCGGCAACCCCAAAGGAGGTTGGACCCCATCTTCTAGAAGTAGTTCAGACAGGTCCTAAAATTGCTCCAGTTTCGAATTATTTATCCCATTTCTGATAGCACTTGGGTTAGGGCCCAACTCAGGTGGTGCCTAAGAAATCAGGGGTAACAACTGTGAAGAACGAGAAGGGTGAAGAATTGTCTACCCGATTAACAACCAGCTGGAGAGTATGTATAGATTATAGGAGGCTCAATGAGGTGACCCGAAAGACCACTCCATCGTCTTCATGATCAAGTCCTGGAAAGAGTCTCTGGGCACCCATATTATTGTTTTTTGGATGGGTACTCAGGATACTTCCAGATTGAAATTGCCCCAGAGGATCAGGAAAAAACCACCTTCACTTGTCCATTTGGTACCTATGCTTATAGAAGATGCCTGCTTTTGCAATGCCCCCACCCACTTTTCGTAGATGTATGCTCAAGATAAACAAGTGGACATGGTAGAGCGGTATAGTCGGAGGTGTACATGGATGATATCACAGTATATGGGGGCGATTTTGAAGAATGCTTAACCAATTTGAAGCCATCCCAGAGGTGCAGAGAAGAAATTGGTGCGACCGGGGAGGTGCCATTTCATGGTAAACCAAGGAATTGTACTGGGCACATATCTAGTAAGGGAATTGAAGTCGATAGCTTAAATCGATATTATTTCCAGTCTGCCGCTCCGACAAATGTGAAAACAATTAGACAATTCTTGTCATGTGTGCGACGCTGGCTTATTAAAGACTTTGCAAAGATTGCTAAACCCCTGTATAAGCTTCTTGAGAAAGATGCCAAATTCATTTGGGAGGAAGATTGCCAAAAGAGTTTTGAAGAACTGAAATTTCACTTGACCACTGCCCCAATAGTTCAAGCACCTAATTGGAAGTTACCGTTTGAAGTAATGTGTGATGCAAGATCTCATTGCCGGAGCCGCATTGCCAAAGAGAACGGAAACTCATGTGGTATACTATGCCAGCAAAACTTTGAAATGAAGCATTGCAGAAATTATACCACTACCGAGAAAGAACTTACCGGGCAAAGTGGTATATGCTTTAGACAAATGGGCATACGAGAGGAGAGTCGACATAGTCATTTTTACGATCATTCGTTTAAATATCTCTTTAACCAAACAAAACGCAAAGGCAAGACTCATCTCGATGGGTTCTACTACTTCGTGAGTTTAACTTGCAATTCAAGGACAAGAAAGGGGTAGAAATGTGGTGGCGCACCATCCGTCAAGATTAACATCAGCCCATGATACTCATAGTGCAACCCATAAATGATGAATTCAAGAATCGTTGATGCAGCTAGGAGAAAAGCTCCCCTGCATGCTCATATTGCCAATTTTCACCACAGAGAAATCCCAATTGAATGGAAAGGATGCGATAAGAAATACTTCTTTGCTAAAATCCATTCCTATTACTGGGAAGAACCCTTCCTATTCAAGTATCAGGTGATCAAATCATCGTGAAATGCAAATTGGTGATGGTTAACATAATTTTAACTCCACTCCGCCATGAGAGTGCTTGTGGTGACATTTGCTTCCCAAAAGACAGCAATGAAGGTGTTACAGTCAGGTTTCTATTGGCCTTCGTTATTCAAGGAAGCATACCAAATGTGCCGTGTATGTGACAGATGCCAACGACTAGGAAAATTGTCTCGCGTCATATGATGCCATTAACCCACTATAGTAATCGAACTATTCGATGTATGGGGTATAGGATTTATGGGACCTTTTCCTACGCCATATGGACATACGATTTTGGTGGGAGGGACTATGTCTCCAAATGGGCTGAGGCAATCCCTGCAAGACCAATGACCATGTGGTGGCACTCAAATCTTGAAAGGCAATATATTTTCCAGATTCGGGTTCAAAAGCCATAATTAGCGATGGAGGTTCACATTTCAATAACCATTTGAAAAACCTCACATAACATGGTGTGAAACACAAAGTAGCCACCCCTTACTCATCCCCAAACAAGTGGCCGTGGAACTTGCCACCGTGGAAATTAAGACCATCCCGATGAAAGTAGTCAATACCAATAGGAGATTGGTCCATCAAACTTCTTGATTCGTTATGGGCCTATAGAACAGCTTTCAAGACAATCCTGGGTATGTCCCCGTATAGGTTGGTCTATGGAAAGGCATGTCACCTTCCAGTAGAAATTGAGTACAAAGCATGGTGGGCAATCAAGAAACTCAACATGGACCTCGCAATGAGAGAAGATTTCTTTGATCTTAATGAATTGAAGAAATATGAATAATGCCTACTTGAACACCAAGATTTCAAAAGAAAGATCAAAGAAATGGCATGACCAAATGATAATGGGGAAGAGTTTCAAGGAAGGAGATCAAGTTCTCTTGTATGACTCCAAACTCCATCTGTTTCCAGGCAAGCTCAAGTCCAGATGGACAGGTCCATTCATTGTTCAGCAAGCATACCCAAATGGTTCAGTTGACTTACGTGATCCAAGTAATGACAGGATATTCAAAGTCAATGGGCAGAGAGTAAAACCATATGTGGTACAACAGGTCATCAAGGAAAAATTCTCCGATGGACCCCCTTGAGTTCTATTTTGTGTACTTTGGTGTATACCGCTGACGGTGAAATACCTGCTTACTTTGTTAATTGTTTAAACTGGTCATTTGCTTAATACTCCGTTAGGAGCATACGGGTAATTGCTTTTGTGAACAACTAGCGTTGGTATTAGCAGATAAGGGATGACCAACTTTTTGCCATCACATTGTCTCTTGCATAAGTAACTATACCCATCTTCATCCGGTGTGATTTTTTATGTTTCAGGTCCACTATGTGTAATGTTTTTTCAATTGCACAATTGAATTGTTTCCAAATTGACAATTGAATTGCTTTAAGCTGGATGATTGAATCATCATTTTGTCACTTCTATGCTAGAACAAATTCCATGCTTGAAACAATTTGTGTTCAGTCACTGTTCCAGCATGTTCAACTTGGAAATTTCCCCCTTTATGCTATGTCACACACTGCACTCCAGATTGTTCCAATAGGTTGTAAATTTGTATGCCTCCTTCCACTTTGCAAAGCCGGCCTTAGGCATGTTGACAACCTAGGATAGATTTGAGTTACCAACAATTGAAGACCAATGTTGTCTTCCAAAAAGGAAAAGAAAGAGAAAAAGAAAAGAAGAAAAAGAAAAATAAATCGGAGTTTTGCTTTGAAACCCGAGCACGGTCCGCGGGTGGCGGCTTAGCCTTTGAAACCCCATGCCCAAGCCTTAATTGCTGGGAGTCATCGATTTTATGTTCAGCATGGGTGGATAGGTAGAATTTAGCTAATTGTAGGTGCTTGATTTTCAAGTCGGGCCAAGTCCTGGGTGAAGCCTTTAGAGTTGGGTGGGTCTTGATCCTTTCGCTTGATGCCCTAAACTTAAGTGGTTGGGAGTCGCCAGGTGGACCCCCGCTACATGGACTTTGGTGAAGTCGGGTTTTAAGCATTGCATCCTACAATATAATTGAGAAAGCAAGTGAGAACAACTGTAGCCCATCTTAATTGTTCAACAAGCTTTAAGGTCATGTCAATGCTAGGTCGGGGGAAACAAATTGCATTTTATCGACTAATCTAGATAAAATGAAACCCATTAGATCCTAGGTGGAAATCCAAGTTGAAAATTATGAAAACAAAGGTTGTTCTAAAATTGTCCTTTTATGGATTTTATTCTTGTATATAGGTTTTCAAATGTTGATTTACCACCCAATTTAAAGTAATGTAGTTTGTATATACAATAACCTTTTGAAAAACACAACCTTTTGGAAAATCACCACATGCATCTCAATTTATTTTGCATTGCCAAGGGATCAGCAACGCCGCTGGTGTGATTAGTGCCTCAAAAAGTGCAATTTTGAACCCTCTATATTAGATAGGTTTTGAGTGCTTTTTGATCATTAATCATGTCATTTATCCCAATTGAAGTGTTCATGTCATCTACAGCACTTATGCCACTCGAGGGTGTTTTTGGTTGTTTTCAGGACTTTTATACACATTTGAACTTCAACCTCAATGCAAATGATCGATCATGAGGTTGGAATTTTAGTCTCACCCATCAACAAGCCCAAAACTAATGGAAACAAAGGCAAAGTGAAGAAAATGAGATGCAATGAATGATTACGACGAGGAATGCGTAATGAAAGAAAACAGTACCAAGAACTGCCATAAACTAATTCGCAACTTCTTATGAAATTCCGCAAACCGTTCGCAAACAATTCGCAATCTCAAAGACGCATTATGAATTCCGCTAGCCCACCAAGACTGCACTGGCGAATTCGGCTTCACCGCAAAAATTCGCACTTAGCTAAATACTCGCTAGCCAGCCGAAATTCGCAACCTTGCCAAATTCACAACCCTTGCCAATTTCGCTAACCCTTGCCAAATTCGCTAATTAGCAAATTCTCCCCTCAGAGCGAAATTCTGCGTGCCCTCGTCATGCTTTGTAATTACTGCAACCGCCTTCAAACTTGGTGAATTACTCTCCTATCCTAGTAACTTAGCTTAGTTATTGGGGTTTCGTATTTTATACCTTGAGGAGTCCTATAAATACCCCTCATGTTTTGTAATAAAAAGGAGAGGAGGAGAGGAAGAAAGACAAGTTTTTGGTGATTTGTAAGTTTTCATTTACTGCTTTTGTAAATAAAGTTTGTTTTATTTTAAGTTTTGCTTTTATTTTCTCTCTCTCTCTTTCCTCTCCTTCTTTCTTCATTCTTTCCCGTCGCACACCTCTCAAGATGACACCAAGAGATGTTGCTAAGCCTCCTTCCTGGAAGAGAAGGAAGCTAGCTTGGCAAAGAGGGTTAAGATGTTGTCCCCATGTACTAAAAAGCTATGGGTAGTGTATTTATGGCCCTTATCTTCAAAACTCAGTTGCATAACATAGGATGTTATTGTCACTAATACTCTCCATGCTTTAGATCCAAGGCTTGCTTAATGTGAGGTACCATGCTCTTTAGATGGTCCTACTTGCCTATGAGGTAATATTCACATGTTAGGTTCTTCAAATTAGGGTTAAATAACATTTCCGCTTTTATTGTTTTGGCCAATACTCTCCATGCTTTAGGTTCAAAGGTTTCTGGGTGAGAGATGCACCGTGATTCTTTAGATGGTCTTTACTAGCCTAGGTCAATACTCTCCACGCCAGGTTCGCGTTTGAAGTAGAGATGCACTGATTTCCTTTAGATCTTTACGAGCCTCAAAAATGATAAAAGAATGTTAGGGTTTTAAAACAAAAGGGGCCATAACCACATCCCCGTGCTGACCTCACATAGAGGATAAAACCCGAGACATGTGTTTGCCCTAGCTTGCCAAGTTAGTGACCTAAATCTTCAAAGTAAATTTCTTCATTGTTAATTTCCGCTTAACTTTCGCTTACAATTTCTCAAGGTTGTACCATTCCCTGCTTTCTTTTGAATGAATTCCAAGAGTCCAACAGAAAGCCTTTACCTTCATGCCCTAATGCAAACCATTTTGATGAAGAAACCCATCCCCGTGTTCGACCCTAGACCACTATATCAAGCAAAGAGCTTCTGACTCACGGCAGTCAGAGGAGCTTAGGTATATAAATATTGTTGATTTTAGTTTCAGCCTACCGTGGCACTAATCATGCAATGTGCTGGACAAACAGAGAGGAAGACACACACGCTCATGAAATAGGAGCAATTGGAAAGAGAGTTATTGAAGGAAGTGCGAGAGGGCTAACAAGAACAATTTAAGATGTCAAGAGGTTAATTATCCGCGAGCCAAGAAACTACCATTTCAAACCCATTACAACTCCGCAAAGACATTATCACCCAAAGACTGAGAACCATGAGAATTTCTCTTATGGTGGAGGGGCTTCACAAGGCCCAAGGCATGGAAGACGTAACCTCCATTGTTGTTATCAAGAAATTTCACCAAGGTTCCAAAGAAGAAGAAGAAGTGAAATGAACACATTAATGAATATCGTGGCCTTGAGAGCCCACCTTAAGAATGTATGTCGCAGCCTACGGGGATAATAAGAAGTCATGAACCTATGAACAAAAGTTTGCAGAGTTGGAAGCGATCGCACAATTCTCAAATTTTTCGCACCACCAATGTATCCCTCAAGAACCTGGGAGACACAAGTAGGGCAGCTGGCCCTAACCCTGCAAAGCCAGAGGAAAGATGCCTTCCCAAGTGACACAAGGAAGAACCCAAAAGACTGCATGGCTGTGCAGCTTAGGAGTGGGAAGGAGTTAGAAGAGATGAAAGAAAAAGATGACAGCAACAAAGAAGTAGCAAGACCAGAAAGGGAAGAGATACTGGAGAATGAAAAAGAAAGAGTAGAAAAGAAGAACATCCAAAGATCAAAGCCTGCAGTCCCATTTCCACAAAGACCTGAAAGTCAAGAATGGAGAGCGCCAGGTGTTCTTGGAAAACTTTTAAGCCGGAGATCAGCATGCCTTTTATCGAAGTGGTGACTCGATGCCACTCTATGCAAAATTCGAAGGACATACCGAGCAAGAAAAGAAAATAGTAGAGGAAGGAATAGTGAATCTCACTCGCTACTGGCAGCTGGCAGAATTAGAAAATAACTACCAAAAGAAATACGAAGGACCTGTGGAGTTTCACAATTCCTTGCATTGTTGGAGGAATTGAATTCCAGAAGCCTCTGCGGACTCAGAGCTAGTATCAATTTGATGCCTCTTCAAGGTTAAGAAACTAAGTTTGGGGAGCTTACTCCCACTCATCAAGTACTCTTCAAATGGCAGATGTGATCGGGATGGTAAACCCGAAGGAGTCATTGAAGATGTACTGGCCACCGTTGGAAAGTTTGTTTTTCCAAAGAGACTTCATCATTCCGACATGGAAGAAGATTCACAAGTACCCCCGCTATTGGGAAGCACCCTTATCTCCCTGCTACTGAGCGCTCGATTGATATGCAAAAGGAGTTCTTATCTGAGGGTTGGAGAAGAAGTCGATGTTTTTGTCTGATCAGTGCATGCAAATATAGACAGAGACAAGGAAAGTTTCAATGTAGCTGATTTTGTCTATACTTCCAACCCTGATGTTAACAATGATTGTACACTCCGCTTTTTATCAATGAAAAGAGATGAATTCACAAATATAATCGAAGATGTCTATATTTCCATACAAAGAAGCCATTCTATAGAAACTCGGAAGGAACCCGGCTAAAACAGAATGACAATGGGGAAAATATTGAAAAAGAAGAAACTCATCAAGAAACCAAGATGTATATTAGTTTTGAAAGAGTTGCCATGTCATCTAAAGTATGCCATACTTAGAATTACTAAAGAAAAACTGATCATTTCAAATGCACTGATGCCGAGGAACAAAGATTGCCGAAAATATTAAGGGTGCTTACAAGGAATCGTTAGCCTGGTCCATTGAAGAGCTGAAGGGTATCAGTCCATCAATTTGCATGCATAAGATTATGCTAGAAGAGACTTCAAAACCATCTGTAGAACACCAGAGGAGACTGAATCCAGTGATGAAGGAAGTAGTCAGGAAGGAGGTACTAAATTGTTGAATGTTGGTTTTATCTATGCTATTTCGTGATACCGTGAGCCCAAATTTCATGTGGTTCCAAAGAAAGGTTTATCAGATCGAAATGAAAAAAATGAATTGATTCCAAATAAGAATGTAAAGGATGTGATGGAGTGGTATGTATTGATTGATAGGAAGTTGAATACGCGAACTTAAAAGATCATTTCCTTGCCTTCATTGATAAGATGTTGACAAAGTTAGCAGACACCTCACTTTGTTTTCTGGATGGGTACTCAGGATACAATCAGATTGCTATTGCACCTGAGGATCAAGAGAAGATCACATTCACATGCCCTTATGGTACCTTGCCTTCGTATGATGCCATATTTGGGCTATGTAATGCTCCGGGCCTACATTCCGAGATGTGGCGATGTCTATATTCTCCGATTTGTTGAAGAAGTGATGGAAATTTTCATGGATGACTTTACCGGTGGTATGGATCCAGCTTTGATCAATGTTTAAAACAACTGAAACAAGATTTCAAAGATGCTAAGACAAACAAATTAGCACCGACTGGGAAAATGCCATTTTATGGTGACAAGGTATTGTTCTCGGGGCATAAAATTTCAAGCATCGACTAGAAGTTGACCAATCCAAAGTATCCATTATCCTTGCACCACCTACCGCGCAAAGGTAAGAAGCTTCTCGGGGGCATCGATTTTGCTGTGAGATTCATCAAAGACTTTTCAAAACAGCTGCACCACTATGCAGACATCGAAAAAGATACAAGGTTCAATTTTGATGACTCCTGCAAGGATGCTTTTGAAGAAATCAAGATCAGATTGGTACAAGCACCTATAATGGCTGCAACAGAATGGGATCAGGTATTTGAAATAATGTGTGATGCCAGTGATTTTGCTATGGGAGTCAGGTTAGCAAGAAAAGAGAAAGTATTCAGGTCATATACTATGCTGCTAGTAAGACCTTCAACGTGGGCTAATAAGAGAACTACTCAACAACTGAAAAGGAGATGCTAGCCATAGTATTTGCTTGTGAAAAATTTAGACAATACATTTTAGGATCCCATGTGGTAATTCACACTGATCATGCAGCAATCAAATACTTGATGTCAAAAAAGGAAGCTAAGTCAAGATTGATAAGGTGGGTGCTGCTGTTGCAGGAGTTTGATTTGGAAATCAAGGATAAAAAGGGATGTGACAATGTGATAGCTGATCACTTGTCAAGAGTAGAAAGAAACAGTGATGAAGAAGAAAATGTGATGTTAACAAAAGAGAACTTCCCCAGACGAGCAATCGCTTAAGGTTTCTCCAACTTCCATGGTATGTCGATAGCTAGAATTATCTCAAGCCAGGAGTAATGCCCTTCGTAATTCAGCTACCAAATTGTAAGAAGAAACTCAAAACTGACAGCAGGTATTATATTTGGGATGACCCACTATTATTCAAAAGAGGTGCTGACATGATAATAAGAAGATGTGTGTCAGAAGGTGAACAAGGCAACATTTTAAATGAATGCCATGCATCACCATAGTGTGACATTTTTCCGGAGAAAGAACAACTCACAAGATACCCAATTAGGATTTATTGGCCCACACACCTCAGAGATTGTGCGAGTGGGTTAAATTGTGTGATAGATGCCAAAGGATTGGAAATATCACAACCAGAACGAAATGCCCCTAAAAGGTATTATGGTGATACAAATTTTTGATGTTTGGGGAATAGATTTTATGGGACCTTTCCCACCATCATATGGAAACTTATACATACTACTAGCAGTAGATTACGTTTCCAAATGGGTGGAAGCAGTGGCTTGTCCAAGGAATGATGCTAATACAGTTGTGAGTTTCTTGAAAAGAATATTTTCAGCAGATTCGAACACCTTAACTATCATTAGTGATGGGAACCCATTTGCAAACAAAATATTTGCAAAACTCATGAGCGTGTATGGGATTAAGCATGTAATGAGTTTAGCTTATCATCCCCTGCACTTAATGGACAAGCAGAAATTTCTGCAACAGGAGATCAAAAGAATACTTGAAAAGACTGCGGGAGCTCAAGCAGAATGACTGTCTTTCCAAACTTGATGATGCACTTTGGGCTTACAGGACTGCATACAAGACCCCTATTGGAATGTCCCCATACAGAGTTGTTTTTGGCAAACCATGTCATCTACCTCTTGAATTAGAATACAAGGCAATGTGGGCCATTAAGAAGTTAAATTTCGATTCTAAGGCTGCAAAGGAAGATTGTCTTAACCTGTCTGAATTGAAGAATCGAGAAATGAAGCCTATGATAATGTTAACATACAAAGACAAGACAAAGAAATGGCATGATCAGAGAATTTGAGAAAAGAGTTCGTGAATGTGGGAACAGTTCTCATTGCTTAATTCTACTGAAATTACTTAAAAGGAAATTAAAATCCACTGAGGGGCTATACACAAAGGGTGTCAAGTACTACATTTGAGCAAAGTGACAACAAGACTCGATAATGGAGAAGAATTCAAGGTCAATGTGGACAGAGGCTAAAGCATTATCTAAATGTGGAAGAGGGAATGAAGAACTCCAACTGGTTCTGGAGGAAAAAGAAGAAGGAACACAACAAGAAGTCCAGCTAAGGACTCAAAACTCGAGCAAATAATGGGAGACAACCCATAAGGATTTAATTCGATTTTAAGTTTTGAAATATTTTTTAGTTGCTGAAAATTAGTCGATTTGTTTTATAAGGATAGATTTAATTTTTAGAAATCGATTATAGTTTAATTAGATTTTTCTTGAATATTGCAGTGAGCTTCTGCAAGGTTTAAAGACATGAATGGCAAGGCAACTACAGGAACAGTTCCAGCAACTTGCAGAAAAGTCACCACATGAGGAAAGGGGAGTAACTTAATCCCTAACCCAATTCTGTAGATACACTTGAATTGCTTTTTAAATCTTTGCTTGGAGATGCCTGAAGAAATGTCTAAAAGGGTTAGGAACAATAAGAGAAAAATTTTTTGAGATCATTGAGTGAAGGGCTTAGGTCGCGACAGAAAGGTTATGTTGCGACATCAGTGATGTCGCGACAAAACATTGATGTCGTGGACTCACAGAAAGGGCAACTCTGTGAGTATTGAAGGAAGAGAAGGTATATGTCGCGACACCACCGTGAAGTCACTATTGCAGAATTAAGTTTCAAATGCAAAGGATGTCAATGAGACATCAAACAATTCTGAAACTTGATATGTCGCGACATACTAAGTATGTCGCGACATAAAAAGCGACAGGTGCCAACTACTCACTTTAAAAAACCCTAAATTCAATGACCTCAAATAAAAAGACGCGAAATTGAAGCGCGACGTGTTTTTAATGAAGCAATAATTATCCCACAAACATTGATTGAATTGCAACTGTTGGAAACTTTCTCATTCACTCCAACCCACATAGTTATTCACCTTCTTCCTCCTTCTGAATCTCAACCCCTGAAAACCCTAGCATCCTAAACCTTCCGAAAAGCTTGTCTTCTGTTTCCAATGGCTGAAATTCCCACCCTAGTCCCTAACCTAGACGAGATTATGAGGGAACATGAACAACCGGAAGAAGAAACTCGCCAAGAAGAACGGTTAGATGATCTGGGCCGTGAAAGAACAAGCAGAGAGGTGCCATCGAACACCCTAAGCTCCGACAACTTAAGAAAGAGCAAGTAAAAGGGAAAAAGTGGAAAGATGAGAGAAGAAGAAGAAGTAGAAGATTTCGTCGTACCTAAGCTGCATTCTGCAGTGAGCCATGTTAACAAGGGGTTTGTCGCAGAGGAGATTCAAACCCTCATACTCCTTTCAAGGAGATGATAGAGCGTAGAGGATGGAGAGTCTCACAAGACACCAAAACTGTGGTATACAAAAGATTGGTGGTAGATTTTATTCAAATTTAGTAGGAAGGAAGGATGGAGCTGTTTATGTTAGAGGAGTCCGGTTTATATGAAGCTAAGGCCATCAACGAGGCCTATGGCATGGCAGAGCACAAGCACGGCTCCAAATTCAAGAAACTGTTGGAAAAACCAGATTTTGGAAAGATTGCTAAGAAGCTCACTAATGGTAAGGTGCAGTTAAACCAAGAAGAAGGGCGCCAAGAACAAGTGAATGTGGGGAAGCCTCACCGAGGAAGCTTAAGGTATGGTTTTACTTTGTCGGCTTCGCTTTGGTTCCAACAAACATGCGTACAGGCGAGAGAACAAGAAGTCAGGTTAAGCCGTATGCCATCCTAAAAGGATACAAGATCAAAATAGGAGTTGGGTTATAGAGAACTCTATCATGAGGTATCATGAAGGGAACAAAGAGTGTCTTATTCTCACCTAAAGAACAATCACGTTTATGCTTGAAGGTCAGTTAAAAGGAATTGGGAATCAGAAGAAGAAATACCCGTAGCTTCACCACTCCTTCGACGTGAGTTAAAGAAAGGACCAAGAAACCAAGAAAAGGGAGGCCGGGTAGAAACAGATGAAGCCTAAGTCAAGAACCGTAAAAGGAGACTCAGAGGGTTGGTCGATCAAGGAGCAGTAGAGCACCCGTAAAACTCACCCGACAAGAATGATTATATGTTTGGTAGCACAACGAAGGGGCGTGGACGGCGTTCTTAATAAACTTCTCCATCCCCAACAGCCTCCCGTGCAGAACGTAAATTTCCAACATGGAGAAAGCTCAAGGGGGAGCATAAGAGAACAGCCTTCTCGATATCGAAGCTCAATGCCATGCGTAAGAGAATAGATGAAAGAGAGAAGGAGTGGAAACTACACTAGAATTGTGAGAAGGCATTTATGAAAAGAATTGAAGTTAAGAGACCAAATAAAGGGGGAGGAAGAGCCAAATGTGTAAAAGAAAAGGAAGCATGAGGTGAGCTACAAATGAAGAGAACAAAGAAGTGGGGAGAAGAGCTGAACGTAAGAGTAGTGATCGTATGAGAAAAATTTTGATGAAGAAGGGGAAGAGTTTAAGAAAGAAATGAAGGAAAGAGATCACAACTGCATGTAAACTCAAATCCTACCATGAAGCTTTTATAACAATCGGTTTGAGCGTGATTTCAACTCCTCACATTGATAAAGAAAAGAGACAGCAAGAAGCCAAATTTGGGAGCAAATCAAAGGATTCAAGTGAGCACAAGTCTCTGCGTAAAGATTTTGAGAACAAGATTGAATGATGTGAGACAAGAAAGAAAAAGATACGTAATCCTACAAAGCAAAAGAATGGCCGAAAACTTAGGATCCGACAACAACAATCTTGCCAAATTCCTAGAGGTTATGACTCGAAATGGAGAATACAATGAATGGTCAGGGAAAGAGGCGTGATGAGTCGAACAAAAGGTTGGATCTCTAATGAGATTTCATTGAAGAACAAGTGGAGAAGGAAAACCAAGAAGAGAAAGGAAAGAAGAGAAATGAAAATTCCGACTCCCAGCCCATTTAGGTACATTAGACCTAGATCCCCCAACATCTTTTTGTTCCTAACTATTTCAAAGAAAAAAATAATCTCTTCCTCGCCAACTTTCATTTACCATCCTTATCCCATACCGTATCCAACTGCTGCAAATGAATCGAATAAAATAAGAAATTTGAATCGAATCGCTGCGTTGCTTGCGGGTTGTATGATTAGGAAATTAAAGTAGGAATTAGTTCCAGAATAAAAATTGCTGAGATGTCATGAGCTGAATTGAATGAAGCAGTTAGATTAAGAATAAGCTGAAATGCAGAAAAATTGCAGAATAAGGGCAAAATGAATACAGTTTAATTGAAACACAAGGTGCAAAAGTTACTTAAGTCTAACTGATAAGTCCAGAATAGAGGAAAGTAATACAATAGAAGGAACAAAACATATTTTTGAGTTTGTGGTATGAACAATAAGTCATGAACCCGGCGGAATATCAATTAATTTAAATACTCACCAACAAAATGAGTCAAGGTACTCCCCTATGGTTAGTCACAATCGCTCAAACCAAATTTAGAATTTGTTAGATTATCGATCGAGAGAAATCCTAGGTGATACAAATGACAAGAGATGATGCAGCCATTCGGGATAGTTCGGAGCCATTCTAGCCATCCCTATTCATATGTCGATGCATTAAGGCTTAGTTCAAAGAAATTGAGCCAACAAGCTTATTTTTCAAAAAGGGACCAATGGAAACCCCAACCCATCCTAAGAAATCAATCCTTCAGTAAAGAACCTATGATTACCCAGGAATTCAAGGAGGAAGAAAGAAATGAAGTTTGGGGGAGTATATGTTTTTGAGGAACTCAAAAAGGGAATGAAAAGAAAAGGGCAAAGAGCAGAAAATGCAATAGAAAAGAAAGCTTATAGGGATAAGTTTTATCTTGTGGCCTAACTCTCTTGAACAATTAAGTTCTTAGGGGTGTTTCAACACCTAGTACCCTAATGCCATCTGGTATGGGAGCTACTAACCCAAAGTTCGCTAAGAGTGTTAGAAAGCCTAAAAAGTTAAAACATTGCACTATTCCTGAATGATGACAAACAAAGGAATTGTCCCCAGTGGAATTACAAGTGAGAAATAGGGGGCATACAATTCTGGATTGAAGAAATCAAAGAGATGTCCCAAACATGAAGTTTAGGGGAGTTTATTAGAGAAACTACAAGAAAGAAAGGGCATAAGAGGAGAAAAGGCTCAGGGTAATCTTAACCTAAAATTCTTCCATCCTACCCATTACCCAGCCTAACAACAGCAAGCCCAAAAGACCTGATTGATCTCAAGGTCGAAATCACCTACATTAGTGGATCAATATGAAAACAAACCTATGGAATTTGGAAACATAGAAACAATCAAAACTGTGAAGGACTTTAGGGAGTTAAATCACTCAATATGAAAATGAGAAAGGAAAATAATCTATTATTCAACAGGATCCAATGATTATGTCGTTTGTAAAACAATTTCAACAGTTTAGTTTTGTATACTATAAAGAGTAGAAACCAACCTTGAACTAGACTTGAAGCTAGATGTACAGAAAATAATGCATACCTTGTATTTCAATTAAATTGTATGCCACTGTAGAACAAATCAGAAAAATGTCCTTAAAAATTTTTCTTTTATTTTGTTTGAGGACAAACAATTCTTTCTTTTCCTTGCTTGAGGACAAGCAAAACTTTAAGTTTGGGGGAGTTTGATGAGCTTAAAAGTCATCTATTTTTAGTCCATTTTTCTGTTTGATTTTAATGTAAAAAGGAATAATTAAGATGCAGAAATATGAAGAAACTCACCAAATTTGTTATTTGCAGGAAGTATAAAAGAAAGAAGAAAATGCAGTGGAAAAATGCAGTAACTGGCGGAGTAAAAATGCAGAAAATAGCAGGGCAGAAATGAAAGCAACTGGCTAACTAATGTTGCAGTTTTGGGGTTTACACAGTCCAGTTATGAGGTCGCGACATCAGGAAAATTGAAGGAAATTTGATGCAGGTCGCGACAGGGATCACAAGATAGGCGTACCGAGATTGGAGCGTAAAACATAACAGCGATGTCGCCGACAACACCGTGAATGTCGCTGACAAAGGCCGAGCGTCGCGATAAGGATGGAGGTCGTGACAAAGAATTGACTTGAAGCGGCGACATGTTTGCAAGGATAAGCTAAGTTAATCGAAGCCGCTTGTCGCGATGTACGACCGTCGCGACAATCGAAAAGCAACAAGCGAGGCCCTAAAGACATAAGCTGATGTCGCGACAAGAGATCGAGGTCGCGACATGAGACTTGCTCAGTTGAAAGCTGTAAAGAATTGAACTGTTGTCGCGACGTGAGATTGATGTCGCGACATCAGGAACCCCAGTTGAAGCCTCCAGAGACTAAAGCTGATGTCCCGACAAGAGATCGATGTCGCGACACTACGAAGAACCGCTAAAGTCAGCAGAGCTACGAAGTGATGTCGTGATTAACGAGAGGTTGATGTCGCGACATCGTGAATGAACAGCCTGAGAACCTGTGAGAGCCATAAGCCGATGTCGCGATAAGAGATCGGCGTCGCGACATCAAGAGCAATCACCGAAGTTTGTAAGTTCTAGACCGATGTCTCGACAACAAGAGCAACCGCCAAAAGATAAAGGCGGTACAAGATCAATCATGCAAAGGATCGCCTGATGTCACGACTACGCATTGATGTCGCGACATCAGAACCTGCTGAAACCTCGCAGATTCTTGCCGATGTCGCGACAAGAGACTCGAAGGTCGCGACACCCAAGACAAGTTGAATGCCGCAGAAGACTCGACGAGGTCGCGACGCGGGAGATTGATTTTGGCGCCATCAGAATACCGCCTGGAAGCGCTTCGGGACATTTCGAACCGAGGTTCGCGACAAGATAACGATGTCGCGACATCAGGAGAGACCAATTGAAACCTGCAAAAGCATAAACTGAGGTCGCGACGTGAGATCGAGGTCACAACATCAGAAAACCCCAGTTGAAACCTGCAGATCCTTAAGCTGATGTCGCGACAAGAGACTGATGTGGTAACACCCGAAGACAAGTTGAATGCTATAGAAGACTTGAGCTGAGGTCGCGACGCAGATTCGATTTCTCGCGACATCAGAATACCGCTTGAAGGTCTGCATTGGAACTGGAGGTCGCGACAAAGATAACGATGTCGCGACATCGAGAGTAATAATTGAAACCGCAGCATAAACCGAGGTCGCATGAGATCGAGGTCAATGACATCGTAAATCATCGCTTGAAACCGCAGTAAGAAGTGATGTCGCGACAAGGAGTTGGAAGTCGCGACCTGAAACATTAACATGGGCCAACCCACTCTGGAAATCCACAAAACCAAATTGGGATTAGGGCCCAACCGAGAAACCCTATAAATACGCAGCCTACCCAAATTTCATAAGAGTAGCTTCACATGCACAATACGAGAGGTCCTGTAAATAAGGCTCATTTCCTTTATTTTTCTTTTAGTTTTCTTTTCTTTTCTTTTCTTTTCTTTTCTTATCTTTTCTTCAATATTGATAGTTAGAGATTAGATTAGATTTATCGTTTTAGTTTTTGCTTTTCCGAATCGATGTTACGCTTTTAGCGTACGAATGCACTTCGTTCTTTTCAAATTACCACCGGAATCTTCGGGGTTTACCAATTTGAATCTAATTTCAAGTAGCTTCCATTTGCAATATTCTTATGATCGTAGAGGATGTTGTAGGGGTGTAATACAAGAATTGAGGAATCCAGCCTTCCATTAAGTGAATGCTAAGTAGTCATAAATTATCTTTCTGTAATCAAGCTTCCAAAGAGTTTGAATTTCAGTTTATGAATTTACTTCTGTGTTTGGTATATATCAAGCTGATCCGAATATCGCTCTTATACCCAAGTATAAGATTTGTCCTCATTGCTCTGATTTCATGAGGTTCTCCGAGTGACACAGAGAAGGCAGTCCTAAGAGTTATGAACAATTGCTTGAAGGTATATTAACCTGCTATTTGAGATCTAATGAGCTTTGCAAGTTTACTTCGATAAATCTCTTCTCACTTGAAATCAAGAAAGAGTTGAATGAATTATCAATTTAAACAAGCAGAGAGTCCACCTCAATTCGAATAGTGAGGCCGATCCCGTGTTAGGGAGAGGTAGGGGCATGCATGCTCTATTTACCAAAAAGAAGTAACCATGAAATATGCTCAATCAACATTGGGCAAAGTCCATAATCATCCATCATGCTAACACATACCTTTAACATGCATTCTCTAATGCATGACATTGAAAGTAATAGATAAAGGTACCCAACAATTTCAAAAGCACGTGAAAAGGGATCTTCAACACTTGAACTAAAATTATCCATATTCATTTGATTCAACACTTGAACTATAACCTTTGTTCAACACTTGAACTGCACCGATTCAACAAATTGAACCATGAAACCAATTCAACTTTTCAATCTCTAAGTGATTCAACTCCTTGAATCATAAACCCTATTCAACTCATTGAATCAGTCGATTCGACTCTTGAACCATGATTTCCAAATAGTGCTAATTTTATCCAATGTCTCTTGAAAATAATTTCAAACATGGTTTTAGAATTTTACTCGAACTTTTTTAAAAATCCATGATTCTAGAAACTTAGGTTGAGCACTTCAATCCTGACTTCCATAATTCATCTCATTCACACTAGAGATGATTCCTCAAAAATGAAAGAGAAAACAAGAGAAAAATTAGCAGAATTACAATCTGTAGGTCCTCACATCGTGACGTCAAGGTTGCACGTCGTGATGTTGCCTAGGTCAGATGCACCATGTTACCACGTGGGCACCCGTATGTAGCGACGTTGTCTGGGTTCATAACCCACATCATGACGTTGAAACTCGCACGTCGCTACGTTGCCTGGGTTCATAACCAATGTCGCGACGTTGAAACCTGCACATCATGACATTTCATAGGTTCATAACCCACGTCGTGATGTCTCTAGCTCACGTCGAGACGTTTACTTGATTTCAAGTTTGCCAAATATGACAAAAACCCCAATTTAAGAGTTTTAATCAATCCAAATTGTTTCTTATTCATTATAACCATGTTTGATCATCCTATGACCATATTACATGAAGAATAACATTAATAAATCTTTCAAAACAAAATTCAATTTTGAACCTTTGAAAACATAGTACCAATAATCGAAAAACTCTAATGAACACTGATTTTGATGCACACAAGTGTGTTCTCGATACTATCAAGAGGGTTTTGAGGGTGGCATCTCATGCCAAAATAAGTGGGAAATAAAATAAAAATCTCAAAAAAAACCCTCCTAAGGATCCCTTGGGGTATCAAATCTGGTTCAAAACCAAGGAGGGGGGGCTAGGATTACCTTGTTTCGGTTTCAAAAATTGATCTACTGGGTTGGGCAACGAAGACCGAAGTGAACCAAATCCTAGGTTTGCCTTTAACGATATCTACACAAAGAGTGGAACTGATAACCTCCAAGGCACTGGTCTCGAAAGAAGTCCTGATGCTAGCACAGTCTCGACCAAAAGAGGAAGCCAAAACCCAATCTCACTAAAGGAGTTCTTGAAGAACATCCTCTCTAATTCTCTTGAACACCCTTCAAGAGAGAAGTGAACAAATGGATTAAGGTTAGAATTTTTTATAATGGTCCTTTTATAGGAAAACCGTAGCTCATGGAAATGTCTAATGTCCTCACTCATTAAGAATGCGTTATGGCGTGTTCCCCCACGGGACTTAAGCCCATGAACAAGCTCCAGCCTGCACTCTCTTTTAGTGAGGGTCCTCGAATCAAGGATTCCACTAATCCCATGAAATTCCATTCTCAAGATTGATTTCCCTTTTATTTAGATCACATCGAAATCCATTTTATATCAGCCCTACGCTCTTCTAAGTAGGTGACACATTAGGCTCCCGATTATGTTGGCCACTTAATTCAACCATTGAATCAAGAAAGTCATGAGCGGTATCTATCAACACATAATGGCTTCCAATTGATCGAAGAGTCAGTGGTTTGACTACAAACCCTTCCATAGAATAATACCGTGCAATTCGTCATTTAACGAAACTATACCCCACTCGGTTCAGAGCATGAACAAAGTGTAGCTCCCACTAGACTAGCTACGCAACATCTTGCCCAAGTGATATTAGATCTTGTCCCTGGCCTCATTACTCATCGATTATGCACTTGAAGACACTCTTCATGTCATTTCCACTATGCCTAGAGATTCCCCGAGTAATTTTCCTGATAAGAGGCCATAAATACACTCTCCCTTTATTGGGAATGGTGAATCCTTTGTTGGCTACTCAACTACCTTCGAATACCTCAAACTGTACCCAATCATCCCCCTTTGAGCGACCTCTAGAAGGATATAAGGAATTAAGTCAAAGCACAAAATCGCATTCACATATCCTCGAAAGCACCTCAAGCTCCATGATACCAGACCATTGCTATGATGAGACAATCATCTACATTTAAATAGATAATCCATTTGATTGTCTCATGGCTGGTCTTTGATGTACTTAGCTACTCTTAGCAAGCATCTACATGTTAACTATATGATTAGTACCCAAAAAGTGCTATTTTGAGCCCTATATCAGATAGGTTTTGAGTGCTTTTTGCGCACTAATCATGTCAATAATGCCAATTGAAGTGTTCAGGTCTTCTTAGTATCACTTATGCCGTTTAGAGGTTATTTTTGGTTGTTTTGCAGGTTTTATTATTTTGGAGAGAGTCTAACATCGTAGAGATATGCGCTGAACCATGAAGATCGAACTCATTTATCACCCTTCAAACATCTCTGCAATTCAATGAAGGAATGAAGGCAACGTGAGAAGAAATGATGCAAGAGAGGATGCAAGTAGGCAAAGAAGCAGTTAATATGCAAAACCCAGTGGAATTTCATTAAGATTGCGAAAATTTCGTCGGGATTGCGAAAATTTCGCAATCATAGCTTAAAATTCTCGCAATCCTAGCTTAAATTGAGAAATTTCATGAGTTTCAAAATTTCCCGCTAGGCACCGTTCCTACGAATTGACGCCAAGGCTTATCACCTGGTGGTTCTCGCTGTTTAAATTTTAGCTAGCTAAATGAAATTGCTGCCTATTGTAAATTTTCTGATTGGCTATCTCTGCAATTGCCACCTAGCGAAATTTTCTAGCTACGAAATTTCCTTCTAGCGAAATCTCCCGCATTGTCATCCTTGTAATTAATGCAAACCGACCTCATTTTGGTGTATTACTTCCTTGTCCCTTATTTTAGCCAAAATGTTAGGCTTTATTGTAGTTCACACATTGGGTGGTCTATATAAACCCCCATAGTTTTTGTAACCCTAAGCAACTGAGGAAGCAATCTTTTGGCAAAAATTTTCATTTTATGTAAATATCTCCGCAAATTTTCATTTAGGTTTGGCTCTTTCTCTCTTTCTCTCCTCTTTCTCTCATTTTCTAGTTACTCAAACAACCTCTTGAGGATGACAACTCAAGAGATGCTTGGCTGCTTCTCCCCTTTTCTTTTGAAGAGGAAGGTAGCTAGCTGGTCACAAGGCCACAGTTGTCCTCATGTGTTAAATGATACATGTACCGGTATTTATGGCTCCCATCTTCAAACTAGGGTTGAATACCATTTAATGTTATTAATTTGGCTAATACTTACCATGCTTTAGGATACAATGATGTACTTATTGCTGATGTACTGGTGGGTTCTTTGTGATGGCCTTTACGAGCCATTGAAATGATGTTGAATGTTAGGGTTTCAAACTAAAAAGAGCTATAGATGCATGTTACCTGTGTTGACTCAAAGGAGGATTTAGGTTAGGGTTTGGTTAGTTACAAAGATCCGGTTATGGCTTTGACTATAGGTTGCTTGCATCATAATGCGAGGATAAACCCGAGGACACTTGTTTGCCCTATGTTATCAAGTTAGTGACCTAAATCTTCAAAGTTACCTTTTCACACTTCACTTTCAGTTTTTACAGTTAATCAGCACACAAACAATTCCCACTGTTTTGAAACAAACAAAAATCCAAAAATCCAAATAAAAAGCCTCACCATTTTCAACACTGATGCAAGTCATTCATAGGATGAAAACCCATCCCCGTGTTCGACCCTAGACCATACTGCAGTAGCTTGACTACGACAGTAGGAGGAACTTAGGATATAAATTTTGTTGATTCCGGATCACCCTACTGTGGCACGAATCAAATGGCGCCCATGCTCTGGGATGGTGCCAAAACTACGTTGATGTCAAGGTACTTGTAATCCTCATTACAAGTGAAGGTGACCTTTTAATCCTTTTGTATTCCATTGCCTCGAATCCTAAGTAAGTGTTCATCACTTTGCAAAGAATCGTGATTGTTTTTGTTTTTTTATACAAATGTTTATTTTAGTTAACCCTAACCTTTTGCAAGTTTGTTTCAGGTTGTTTGCTTAGTGTTCTCAAGCCAGGTAACGCTTTGTACGCAGATTTGACGAGGAATAATAGATTTGCATAGAATCGTTGCACCTATTGAACAAGGCAAATGGAAATCGAGTGCCATTTAACCACATGGATCCCCTACCTGAGGAACAGCAGAGTCAGCCAGGTACCCCAATGAATCCAACAGCCTATAGATCGATGAGGGACCATATTCACCCTCCTAGAGTTAGTGCCCCTTCCTGCATCGCAGGCTCCTCCCAATAAGATGTAGCAAGGAGGCCTTTATTTAGTACCTCTATTCCCCCACATAATATGGTATGGAAATGAAAATCCATACACTCACATAAGGGATTTGAGAGGTTTGTACAACCTTAAGGAAGGTATGATTGACATGGATTGCTTAAGTCGAAGCATTTCCATTGACCCTAAAGGACAAGGCCAAGATTTGGCTTAACTCACTGAGGCCTAGAACCATAAGAAATTGGGCTGAGCTGCAAGCAGAGTTTTTAAAAAAATTCTTCAGTGCTCATAAGACCAACAATTTGAAGAGACAAATTTACACTTTTGCAGCTCAAGATGGTGAAAGGTTTTACCAGTGCTGGGATAGATTCATGGAGACCATCAGTGCATGTCCACATCATGGGTTTGATACATGGATGCTGGTAAACCACTTCTATGGTGGTATGTCTCCTGCCATGAAACAGTTATTGGAAACCATGTGTGGGGGAGATTTTCTGAGTAAGCATCCTGATGAAGCCATGGATTTTTTAAATTATGTGGCTGAAACTTCAAAGGGTTGGGATGAGCTAAACCCGAGAGAAATGGAAAGAAAAATGCCTTTAGCCAACCCTAGGAGTGGGATGTATGCACTGTCAGAGGATATAGAAATGAAAGCTAGAATTTCAACCTTAGCTAGGAAGGTGGAGAAGCTTGAAGGAAAAAGGCTCCATGAAGTGCATGCAAAGGACTCAAAACACCGCGGTGCCAACCCATCTACCAGCTTTCCAACCCATAGGTAATCCAGAGAACATGAGATACGGTGCTCCATCAATGAAGGATTTGATGTCGAGCAAGCAAATGTTGTAGGTCACAAGCCACCACAACCTACACACCCAATATGGTAATACCTACAAATTCCAATTGAGGAATCACCCAACCTCTCCTCCCGGAAACCCAACTTCGCCTATGTACTCCCTGTGCCAAACCACGCTTGGTCTACACCTCTCAACCACAACCACCTCCATCCTCATCTCCTGTGGAACAAGCCATTTTAAATTTGAGTAAGGTGGTGGGTAATTTTGTGGAAGAACAAAAAGGGATCAATGCACAATTGGCACAAAGGATTGACACTGTAGAGAGCACCCTGAACAAAAGAATAGATGGGCTTGAGAGCAATCTAAACAAAAGAATTGACAACCTGGCGTAACTCAATCACAAAGATCAACAATATTCGAGGCACAGAGAGGAAGTTCCTCCCAAACACCGCCAACCAAAAGGAGTCCATGAGACATTTATTCAGCAATTCGGGAATGGATGAAGTTAAGGCTATAATCACACTGAGGAGTGGAAAAGAGGTTGATCAGCCCATGCCAAAGCTTGTTGAAGACTCCAAACAGGGAGAAGAATTGCAGTCTGAAAGTATTATTCCTCCAAAGGAGTGACTCTATAAAATACAAAGATACCACCTCCATTTCCACAAGCACTTAGAGGCAAGAAGAAAGCATCTCAAGAAGTGTGCATCCTAAGTCCTACAAGGTGTAAAAGTCACATACCTTCTGACATAATCAAACAAGTCCCTACCTATGCAAAATTTTAAAAGATCTTTGCACAATCAAGAAGAGATTAGTATTGAGAAGAAGGCATTTTAACTCGAACAAGTCAAGCATAATCCAAAGCAAGAACCCCGTTAAATACAAGGATCCGTGATCTCCCACAATTTCTGAATATTGGCGTGGAATTGCATAGATAAATCATTGCTTGATTTAGGAGCCAAGTAGAACCTACCGTCGTGAGTCAGGTACGCGCTAGGTTTGGGTGAACGAAACCTACCAACATCACACTATCATTGGCCGATAGATCGAAAATCCCTAAGGGGATACGGATAATGTCTCTAGTTTAAAATAGACAAATTCTACTACCCAGTAGATTTTGTAGTGCTTGACACCGAGCCAATTGCGAATGAGCCCAATCATGTGCCAATTATCCTAGGAAGACCATTTCTGGCCACAACCAATGCAATTATCAATTGCCGGAATGGAGTCATGCAACTTACGTTTGGTAACATGACATTGAGTTGAACATATCTCCACTGAACAATAAAAACAAATTGTTAAACTCGAAAATCATGCCGTGATGGAGGTGCTCAAAGGTGTCGTGATGCGGTGGAAGCCGAATGTCCGTGAATTGCAGATACACTTAACCAATGCGGCAGTGTTGTGGCACGCGATCGTATCCATCAGGGCCAATCGCTTCAATCTTAATCCATCGCTGAGAACCGAACAACAAATGGAAACGCAACACTAAGGATTCAAATGATCATCGCTGGAGTTTGAGGAGATCATCCTCATTGACCCTCCTTGAGCAATTTGGTAAAATTGAGCTGATTTGGTGTTCTCACAAACCAAATTGCAGCTCAACAATTTTTGCTTTTTTGCTTTAGTTTAGCCAATTTCAATAATTTCGGTTATTTTTAGAAAGTTTCTTAATTTAGCAGTTTTCCATTATTAGTAACTTTGTAATTATAATATAAAATCTTATATTAATTTTAATTATATCATATATTAATTTTCATTATAATAATTTTTTAATATTATATAATCAACATCAAATTTTGATATCTGGTGATGCAAAGAGTCTAATTCATTATACTAGCGAAATTAAGTGCAAAATGATTCTTCTGGGCCACCTCGTCAGCCTATAAAGAGGAGGGGGCTTGCCATTTGGTCACTTCCATATTCTCCTCCCATAGCGAAGCCCCGAAATACCCGAGCCTCTGACCGCCATTCGCACCCAGCTGCACGCGCACCACACGACCAAGCCCTTTGGTCACCGCCACCGTTGCTTCCATTGCAACCGCCATCGCGCCACACCGCGCTCGCGAGCCCGTGTCTCTGGCTCGCTTGCCTCGTCGCCATACCGCCGCCCACGACCGAGCCCGCCTCGAAGCCCCGCCGCTGAAAGCCTCGGCCGCAGCCTGAGAATGCCCCAGCCCGGAAGCAAATACCACTAGCCATCATACCGCGCCGTGTACCGGTGCACCGCGCACACAATCCCCGTTACACTAGTAGTGCTGCCGCCTCGCACTCCAATCCACGCCCGGTCCCCGCCCTTATGGTGCGTACCAGAGGTGGGTCCCGCCTTCGGCCTCGGGTCAGATTTAGCACCCCCGAGCGAGAGGAGCAGGCCCCGCCCAGCCCCAGCCCCGAGGTCCCCGAGGAGCCTCAGGATTCGGGGACGACATCGTACCCTGACGGGACCCCGGCCCCGTCACCGTACTCCGTTAGGCCAGAGGTCCCGACTCCTCCGCGTGCCCGCACATCAGCCCGGTGAGTCATCCTCATCTAGTCCCAGCCGTCCGTCTGCATCCACTTGTCAGATCCACTCATTGTCGCCCCGTCTGTAGATTAGAGGCCGTTGTTTGCTCCAGCACCATCCGTGGAATGCTGCATCAACTCGAGGGACTCTGCATCGTAGAGTCTTACTATGACGTCCCTGCTTTGATAGCTGATCCCAGATTCAGGGATTCTATGAGGTTGATTGAGGACTATTCCCTACTGGCCTTCATGACTCCGAGGCAGTATTATTACCCCCGGGTGGTGCTGCAGTTTTATCACTCGATGACATCTCGGGGAGCAGATGGTCCACTCGAGCTTCAGTTCTCTATAGATGATCACCCCGGAGTACTTAGAGCGGCAGATATTTCAGCAACTTTAGGCCTGCGTATACCGCCGGCCACCCAGAGGGTTACCGAAGCCAGCTCCACCCACCTCGGGAGATGGTTCGTGATACCGCCCGAGACATCACACGGCTGCTCTCAGAGGCGCCCTCGATGCCGATTGATCACCTATTGAGACAGCCTCATTTCGCTACATCATTAAGTGTACGCCGGAGGGGGCCATCCTAGAGGCTCTTTACCGGATCTCAGAGGGATACTGGTTTAGTCCCTCTGAGCTGGTGATGACCTCCTTGCTCCTTGATGCATTTAGAAAGGTCCATAGGAAGGCTGGTTCGGTCTGCTTGCTGATCTTTTTTTTTTTTTTTTTCCCACGAGACTCTTGTGCCGGGTCCTTGGCACTTGGGTTTAGGAGGAGCCAGGATAGAGAAGGAGGATCAGATGCCCTGCGGGTTCGTCATTGGAGGCGAGTGATGACCATGCCGTGTCTTTTCTCCTCCGGCGAGACCGGAGGTTCCAGTTCCGGCGAGCCTCCCACAGGAGATGATGGTCGGGCTCCACGAGCCGAGATAGATGGGTCCCGTTCGCATGTCTCCCTCCGTCTCCTCCTCCACATGCTACGTCCACAGCTGCAGCCGATACTCCTGGCCCATCATATACCTCATCATTGCCGGGTGTGCGTTCGTACCAGCTCGAGAGATGCGCCAGTGTGATGGATGCTATTTGTTCTTTGCGACTACTCGGGCGGAGAGCGGGATTAGAGGGGTTGGCTCGGTGTCACTCCATGCTGACCCGATTATGACTCACAGGTCTTCCTCGTGTTCGGGTCGGAGAGGAGCCCACCCCTGGCTGACGGCATCTTTGGATGTGGTGGCGGCGACGACGACGGATTACAGACCCACCACCACCACGGCGGTGGGGTGGTTAAGGTTTCTTTTATGTTTTTGTATAGTTACCGGCTTTATCATTGCACAATAATTTTGATTAAGTTATGTGTTAGCCATAGTGACAGGCGTGATACTTTTGTATATTTAACTTTGTAATTCTAATATTACTAGCCATTTGGCTATATCAAAACTATTTAAATTATATATACTTCTGAAACTTTTTTGCATATTATGTTTGTGCCTTCACCATGTGTAACTGTTTTGTCTTCAATTGAACAATTGGTGCTTGATTGAGCAGATTGAATTTGCTTCAATTGAACAATTGAATTTGCTTCAGTGGACAATTGAATTCCACTTGTTATTGGAAAATTGAATCATTGTAAGTTACGTTTATGTTAGAACAAATTCCATGTTTGAAATAATTTTTGAGTGGGTTGAGTTCCAGCATGCTCCAGCAGACATTTCATAAAAGCTAATTCACACACTGCACACAGTTATTTTAATAGGTTGTAAGGAACTGTATGCCTCCTCCACTTTGAGCCGGCCTTAGGCGCGTTGGCAACCTAGGATAGGTTTGTGTACCACATTTGAAGACCAATGTAGTCTTAGAAAGGAGAAAGAAAGAAAAAGCAAAAGAAAGAGAAAAGAAAGAAAGAAGCGAAAAGAAAAATAAAGTGACACTTTTGCCTTGAAACCCGAACACGGTATGTGGGGTGTATGGCGAAAGCAACTGAAGCCCGATGCTAAGCCTTAATTGGTTGGGAGTCATGATTTGGTGTTCGATTACGCCGTTGGATGAGTAGAGTTTAGCAATTATGAGTGCTGATTTTTCGAAGTCATTGAGTCTCAGGTGAAACTGTAGGTTTGTGGTCAGTGATCCTTTTGGCTTGATGCCCTAAACCTTAATTGGTTGGGAGTCATCGGTGGACCCCCGTTACACGGACTTTGGTGAAGTCGGATTTTAAGCATTGCACCCTACAGTAGTTGAATAAAGAAAGGAGAGTGTAGCTATCCCTATCTAGGTTATTAAACAACTTAAGACCATGTCGATTGCTAGGTTGGGAGGGGCGATTTTCGAATTTATTGGCTCGATGCGGTTATATTTAGAATCATTAGAGCACGGTGGAAATTCAGGTTAGGGAATCCATGGAACAATGTTGACCTAAAATTATTCTTATAGTTTGGCTCTTTCATGTCGGTTTTCCACACTTATTTGTGATTTTGATCCTAAAGGTAATGTTTATATTTGCATAAACCTTTTTTCAATCATAAGATTTTGAAAATCACTATGCATGCCTTTATTATTTTGCATTGCTAAGGGACTACTTGTTCGGTTGGAGGTGTGATTAGTACCAAAGTGCTATTTGAGCCCATGTCGAGATAGGTTTTGAGTGCTTTGCGCACTAATCCCATGTCAATAATACTTAATTGAAGTGTTAGGTCTTCTAAGTATCACTTATGCCGTTTAGAGGTTATTTTTGGATTTATTTACGAGTTTTTGCCTTTGAGGTTAATATCGAGATATGTCTTGAACCGTGAATCGAACTCATTTATCAGCCTTGAACATCTCAAAATTCAATGAAGGGAATGAGAGGCAGCGTGAGGAAAATGATCTGATGGGGATACTACATTGTCTGAAACATTGAAGAATATACAAACCAAGGGCTCGCTAAGATTACAAATTGTGATTACGAAAATTTATGATCTAGCGAAATTGAAGAAGGCATTATAAAACTTCAAAATTCGCTAAACTGTTCTAAGCGAAATTACACATTCGCTATCACCTAAAATTTAGTAAGCGCGAAATTTAGCTATGAAGAATTGCGATTGCCTAGCGAAATTTTCTGATTTAATATCTACGTGCATTTATTACCTAAGCGAAAATTTTATTTAACTAGCGAAATTTTAAGCTACCTAAACAAGTCTGATACGCCTGGCAAATCTTACATTGTCATCCTTTTGTAATTAATGCAAACCCGACTTCATTTTGGTGTATTACTTCCTTGCCCTTATTTTAGCAAAATGTTGGAAACTTTTGTTGATTTCACACATTGGGTGGTCTATATAAACCCCCATAGTTTTTGTAACCCAAAGCAACGGGGGAGAGGCAATCTTGTGGCACAAATTTTCACTTTATGTAAATATCTCCGCAGCTTTCATTTAGGGTTTGGTTTTCTCTCTTCTCTCTCTTCTTTCCCTTATTTTCTAGAACAAACACCCCTCTTGAGGATGACAGCTTAGAGATGTGGCTAAGCCCCTTTTCTTTGAGGGGAGCTAGCTTGGTTGTGGTGTAGTTGCAGGTTGTCCTCATGTGTTCGTAGTCACAGTCTTGTATTGTTATGGCTCCCATCTTCTCAAACTAGAGGGTTTGAATACCATTTAATGTATTTATTAATTTGGCCAATACTTACCATGCTTTAGATCGATTACATACTTATTGCTAGATATCTTGTGGTTCTTTAGATAGCCTTCCCGAGCCATTGAAATGATGTTGAATGTTAGGGTTTTCAAACTAAAAGAATTTGTAGATGCATGTTACCTGTGTTGACTCAATGGAGTGATTCTAGGGTTAGGTTTGCTAGTTAAACAAAGATCGGTTATGGCTTGGACTATAGGTTTGCTTGTCATAATGCGAGGATAAACCCTAGGACACTTGTTTACATACTATGTTATCAGTTATTGACCTAAATGCTTCAAAGTTACCTTTTCACACTTCACTTTCAGTTTTTAGAGTTAATCAGCACACAAACAATTCCCACTGTTTTGAAACAAACAAAATCAAAAATCAAAATAAAAAAAGCCTCACCATTTCAACAACGATGCAAGTCATTCATAGGATGAAAACCACGTCCAGTGTTAGGCCCTGAACCGCTTATCTTGTGGTAGCTTAGCTACGGCGTGGGAGGAACTTAGGATATAAATTTTGGTGATTCGGATCCTTTCATGTATTTTGAATCACTATAATCATCTCATGATCATAGTTTATAATATCCACTGCAGTCAATCAGGGTATGATGTGATAGTATGTTGAGCGACAATCATCTAGTCTCTTTTTGATCCATAACTGGTACTAACATAATTGCACATATAGAATCTGTGTAGTCGATCGCTGATTATTTAATTCTATGTTATGTATCATGGACTTCATTAATTGGGTGCTTGATCTATCGTTCGACTCCTTGAATATCAAATTAATGAAGCCTTACATATTAAACAATATGTAGTCTCTTGTCTGATAAGGGCTAGAGCGGGTGTCTTTACAACACTTTTCTAACATGTAGACTCTATGAAAAGCTAAGAGAGTGTAAAATCTATCCATATCAAGCTTGGAGTCATTGGAGGCCATTAAGTCGACTGAAAATTTATAAACTCTGAGGGGTCCTGCATGTGGTGTCTTGGAAAATCCTCCTTAACTCCAAGTTGAGCATTTTTGGATTCTATAGACTTATGAAGAAGTCTAGCATCCATCCATATATTTTTTGAAGCTATGAGAAGTCATGTTATAGCCCATAAATTTATCGTTTTGGCCCTCTCTATGCTATTTTTGCTTCAAAATGTACCAAAAGCCACAAGATGATATAGTTAAGCATTAGAGCCCTTAAACATACCATAAAAGAATATAATTGAGAAGTTATTAATGGTATAAAATCATGTATGAAAAGCACCTATCAATGATGAAATGAACAATCTAGGTTTATGGAGAACATATATGAGAATCTGAGTGCTTCTTGATGTTAAAGAACCTTTGAAATAGAGAAAGAAGATACGAATGGATAATGGTGCTTGGGGCATGATCTACTTCAAATATGAAAGGTTGGGAACCTTTTGTTTCCTCCATGGGAAGTTCGGTAACTTTGATCGTTTCTACAACCTTCAATTCCAAGTGAATGAAGAGGAACTAACTAGGGAATAAGGGCAAGATTTAAGAGCACTAACACAGCAGGCTGGTGTTTTGAGAGGGGAGTGATGGTACGGGAACAAGGAGCGGAAATCCAAGAAAGACATGTACTAGGAGAACATCCAGAAAGGTAGGAATCCTAAAAACTAATTTTAGCATGATGTTGGTGCATAATCTGGTAACACATGGCTCACAACAATGGAAAAAATTACCCCATAAAGGGATTAACCATATCACTTCCTTAATCATCATATTAGATTGCACAGTGGAAAAATTTAAACTTTGACTGAGATATCCAGCCCAAGGGATCCCTTTTTTCATCAAAATAAAATAGCCTATTCCATAGAAGAGAAAGAAACATGTTACCTTTGTGGTTTCCAACCTCCTTTGGTATAGGTGATGAATCAATGGTGTAGGACAACAACTAAACATGAGTGCTCCAAGTGCATAACCTCCACACGAAGAAGGTTGAAGAAGACCTCCAAGGGATGCCTTGATTCAATATTTTGGTGCTATCAGAGGCACTCTATAATCACAAGAGGAAACACGACTGAAATTTATAATTGAAGTAGAGCTTTTATATCAACCTTAGCACATCAAAGGACAAGATGCCCTCACTAAAGGGTGGCTATGCGTGTCTTTACTTGAGACTATCAGGGCTTGCCCCTTGTGGGCTTTTAGCCCATATTCTAGCCCAATGACCCATGGATCCATCCATGTTGCCTTGGGATTCACTTAATTCCATGATTATCCATCTTTAAAGCTCTATCTTTCCCTTTGGATCCAATCCAAACATTTCCTTTCAACTTGGATCCAATCCATGACCAAATTACTTATTCTACACTTCTTCTAAGTGTGTGACCCATTAGGTTTCCAATTATGTTGGCCACTTGAATCAACCATTGATCCGAGAAAGTCATGAGCGGTATCTAGCAACACATCATGACCCCCTAATTGACTAGAGAGTTAAGGGTTTGACTACGAACCTTTCCATATGCAATATATCTTGGAATGCTATCCTTTCACTCCATACTATACCCGACTTGGTTCAGAGAATGGACTATGCATTTACTCCCACTAGATGAACTAGCCCAAGTGTATTTATCTTATCTTTGAGATCCACTACTCACAAAGCATGCAATGATATTTCTCTTCTTTAAAGACCAATTGCCTCTAGTCGAGATTACGAGAGTAATGATCTCTACAAGATGGCCTAGGGTGTACCCCCTTCTTTAAGAAACGGTGAATCCTCTAATAGCTACTCAGTTAGCTTCGAATACATCAAATTATACCCAGTATTTACCCACCTAGAGCCTCTCTTGGAATGACAAGGATCGAAGCCAAAGTGTAGAATTAGTATCCAAGATACCATTGAGCACCTCAAGTCTAAGGATACTTGCACCATTTCTATCATGAGACTATCACTGATGTTTGAATAGATAATCCATATGATTGTCTCATAGCCGATCTCTGATGTACTTGTCTACTCTTAGCAAGCATCCACATATCTACTATAATCACCACGATGATCACAATTTATGATACCAACTGCTTGATCAAATAAGAGAATCTATGCATTTGTGCTAGTATGTACGGATCAAGCGATGTCCAATCTTATTTGATCCTATGACTAGGGATAGTTTAGATACATAATTACACATAATAGAATCTCATTATCTGTGGTCAATGTCACATTACTTCCTTTATGCTATATAATGTGAGGACTTTATTAATTTATTTAAAGTTGCTAAGCAATTCCATATTAAATGACAAAAGAAAAAAGTGCAAGTTCACTAATGAATACTACAAGATGTATAGTAAGTACTATTAATGGTGATTACACCTTTACACATTTAGGGACATTCTTTTCAGCTAGAAACTTTGATTAATGTGAAGAGAATAGGAGAATGACTTTACAGGTAGGGAGAGGAATAAGTGGGTTCAATTTCTTTCAGTATGAAGATCCGGATAAGCGAGAAAGCCCAGAGTGCATGAGTGTGGACAACTTGATACCTTCAACTGATGAGCTACTGCATCATTTGGTGATCGAGGACCCGCTTAAGAGATGTTTGACTAGGTCATCGTCGATCATAGATTTGGAAGTCGAGTCGATTTCCTCCATCCTAGATAAAGTCGAAGCCATACTAGTTCTTAAGGATAGAGAATAGACAACCATTATGGTAGAGGATCAGAAGACACTAGATGGGTTGACACTCAAGGAATTGCCTAAGCATCTCTGCTATGCTTTCTTGAGGGAGAATGGTACAAAATTGGTGCCAATCTCAGGTACTTTAGTGAGGAGATCGAGCAGAGGCTATTAGAAGTGTTGAGAATAAATATGGGGGCATTTGCATGGTTAATTGGTGACATAAAAGTCTCTCAATCTACATGCATAAGATTCGGATGAAGGAGGATGCCCCGACCTTGATCGGTACCATAAGGGTTGAATCCATTTACAAAAGGAAGTGCCGTAGTTCCAAATACGGGGTTCATAATTGTGATCTCTGATAGCTCATGGTTGAGTACATTGCAGTTGTTCCAAATAAAGGGGGGATGATAATGGTGAAAAATGACAAGAATGTCGTACAGTCACAGGTTGGAGCATATGCATAGCTATTTTGAAAGCAACGAAGACACGAAAAGACCATTTTCCCACGCTTTATTGATCGGTCTTTATAGGTTGGTAGGGCTGATGAGTGTGAAACTCATATAGTTTTAAGCCCATTTTTCATGAATAATTGAGAGCTTATTGCATATTTTAATGAAAATTTATGGAGTCTTCATCAAATTTGTTGTTTTGCAGGAACCAAGATAAAAAAATAATAATAGAAAGAAAAGCAGCTAAAAATACCAAGTCATGAAGAAAATTTGTCGCGACATTCAACCAATTGTCGCAGCAAAACATAAATAGTAGAAAAAAATGTTGCGACATTCAAACAATTGTCACGACAAAAGCTGAGAAGAGCTCTTGAAGAAACACTTGAAAATTGTTGTGACAATCTAAATTTTTGTCGTGACAAATGTGAACGAGCGATAAGACTTAACAAAGGAAGAAGTTGTCTTGACAACTGGCGATAAGGCGAGAGACAAATATGGTGATAATTTGTGACATTTTACCAATTGTCACGTGACAAATTCATCCAGTGGAGCTTGCATTAGCGTCCTAAAAGCTACTAGAATTATAAGCGACAAGCAATTGAATCCAAAAATAGAAAGAGATAGGGCGCATAACAGATAGACAAAAAAATGGAGGAGGAAATACAGAGGGGGAGAAATACAAAAAGATAAAGAAGGGTTTGCACATATTTTTTTATTTTTTCTTTCTTTTCCACTTTGATTTTCATTTTTATAATTAGAGTAGTTGATCTGAGCTGCAATATTGAACTTAAATCTTTGAATATCAAGTTCCATTAATGTTTGAACTTGAAGAAAAGCTAGAAACATTGTGGGAAATTCCTGTCTTCAAAATTTTATTATATTTTCAATGAATTTGTTTAAACTAGTCATTTTCATGTGTGATCAAGTTATGGAAGGCTAATCTCCCTCTGGGAAGGAATTAGTGATCTGATTATTATGTTTGAATTATCTTAATGCAAGCTTATGGATTTGAAGACTAGATTGATATGATTGGTATTGACATTGTAGTAAGAACTATTGATGAGTGTAAAACTCCTTATATTTTTAAATAACATTTTTAAATGTATGTACCAAGCTTAAAGTTTCAATTTATTGCAAAAATATGGAGTCTTCCCCCAAATTTGTGTTTTACAGGAATCTAGAGAAAATCAGCTGATTACTACCAAAATAGTGCTAATTCACGCCATTAACACTCCATGTTTTGAGCACTTTTTGTGTAGTAATCAACCTAATTGACCCAATTATTATGTGGGACCTATGGAGGCTATTAATCAATTTTGTACCAGAGTTTTGTTGACATTTGTTTTCCAAAGGCTATATATCTCAAAGGTGGGAATTTGTGAGCTCAAAGCATGATGAAACACGATTACACTTGAGCTTGATTAGGTAGAAGAGGCGAAGCAGAAGAGCGATTATAAGTAACCTTGCGAATTTGCAAGGTTGCGAAATTTACTTAACCTGAAAATGTCTTCCACATTTGACTTTTTGAGCTTTTTTTTTATGTTTTTCCCACTTTCTCCCTATGTAATAGTGTTTTATTTTGTATCTTTTGGTAAATTGTATTGGGTTGGGTGTATAAACCACCCTTAGAGATTTTAATACATACATATTTGATTTATTAAAAATAGTTTGGGAGCTTGTTAGAGGCTCCGTTTTCTGGCACTCATTTTTCTCTCCTCTTTCTGTAATGATAACATAAGCAGGACGATTTCTCAAAGGAAGAGTGGCTAAAACCCCTCCCTCCTTGAAGTAAAAGGGCACTAGGCAAAGGAACTTGCGGAAAACCAAGGGCTTTCATTTTTTTAAAGTAGTTATTCACTGTCATTAATGTTCTTTCCTTCAACCAGGTTTCAATCCCTTCAAGTTACCTTATGATATTTGGTAAGCTTTCAGGGCTCATTGGATACTTAATGCTAGATCAAGTGATGTTCATTAGTTATCATTTATGAGCCATTGGAAGGTAAGTCAAGGAGACATGTTTTTACTGACTGAGAACATTAATGGGCAGTGAATGCCATTTTCCATGGATATTTAATGAGAATTATTTTTTATAGCTAAATGAGGCAGTTCGGGAGATAACTATATGTTATCACCTCCCAATGTGAGGAGAGAAAATACCCGAAAAACCCCTCATTTACCCTAAGGGACCTAAGCACAGTCACCCAGAACACTTAAAGGGGTTTGGCCCTATATTTTAATCCATTTTATTTTTAAGTTTTAATCAATAAAATCCACCATTTTTGCTCAACCCCAATATCCAAAATCACAGTTTAATCCTTCTTATTAGTCATTTCTGAGAAGAAAACTCATCACTACGAGACGATCCTAGAACCACTATACTATAGTAGCTGTAATTCACGCTAGTTTGAGAATATTTTAGGTTATAAAGTGCATTGATCAATACCCTGCGGGGCTCGAATGAAATGTACATTATCGAGATGGTGCCTTAGTGCAAATTGTAATGTACTGAACACTTGTGATCCTCATCACAAGCTCTGGTGATTTTTTTTTCTCTTATCATTCTTTCTAGCAGTTTACTACTAGTTTACTTAATTTCATTTCACTACTTATTTTTTTAGCTAACATTAACCCTTTTTGTAGAAATATTTTTTTTTTTCTCTGTGGTGTTATCCTATTTTTCCTGTAGGGGTGTATGTTCCATTGGATTAAATTCGAGAAGGCAAACTAATTCAAAGTGGTATTCCATGGGGAATCGGTCTGAATTGCTTTGAATTTAAAATCAATGGAACCTCCACGAACTTGATTAGTAGAGAGTGAAAGGAACCTCGATGCATATAGATCCATGAGGGACTACATACACCCTCCTGCGGATGCAGGTTCTGCCTCACACCAGCCTCAGTGACGGATGGTCATTGGGCTGCCTTGTGCCACTTCTTCCTTTCATGGCATGGAGGTAGGGAACCTATTTCACATATAAGGGGAGTTTGAAGAGGTCTCAGCCACATTGAAGGAGATTGCCACTATTGATTTAATGAGGTTAAAAGATTTTTTTTCCTTTCATTGGGATAAAGAGAAAACTGTGGCTCAACTCCGAGAGCCCCGAGGAGCATTTGAAGCGGGTGAGGTGCGGGCTAAGACTATTTATGACAATCAAATGTTTGTTAGTCAAATTCAAACCCATCAGCAATGCACCATATGGAAACATACAATCTGATTGGAGGAAATCACCCAGTCTCTATTTGGAAGCTTAAAGCCTCCATAGTATACTTTTATCTTTGCTCACCACCAGGTATGCTTCAACTTTTCAGCCACGATTGACCTCTCCAGTAGACGAGCCATTCTAAACTTGAGCAAAGTGGTGGGTGATTTTATAGGAGCGAGGCTGTGAATGTACGATTAAATCAAATGGTTGACAACGGAAGCACTTTCGAGTAGAGTACCATAAATATGACAACCTGCGATTATTCCATCTGGAGCTCGCAATCAACATCAAGTGCGAGAAAAAGGGAAATTCCCCTCTAAAACTCAGCAAAACCCCAGGAGAGTTAATGAAATAGCTGACTTAAGTGAAACTGCTTCTAAAATGGATGAAGTAAAAGCAGTGATCACCTTGAGAAGTGGTAAAAAGGTTGAACAACCAATGCCTAAACCACTTGATGAAGCTAAAGAAGGGCAAGACGAGGAGTCGGAAAGGATAGTGATCAAAGAATATGTGATGAAGAAAGAGCAATACCTCCACCACTCTCGGCATTAGAAGTGAAGGGGTAAACAACTTGACTGACATTTTTTGAAGTGCTGAGAATGAGTGAAATCAAGCATTCCCGGCCCCAGACATGATTAAGCAAGTTTCAACCTATGCGAAGTTTTTAAAAGACTTGTGCACATTGAAAAGAGGGTTAAATATGAACAAAAAGGCTTTCTTGATAGAACAAGTAAGTGCCATCATCCAATGCAAGACCCCAGTGAAGTACAAAGACCCAAGGTGTCCCACACTTTTAGTAAACATTGGAGGAACTTGTGTGGAGAAGGCAATATTAGATTTAGGAGCCAATGTCAACTTGTTACTGATGGAAATAAAATCAAAATGCGACGGAACCAGGTTTAATTTTTTTGAAAATCTTATTTGAAGGAACCATACAAACACATAATAATATCAAAGTTGAATATCATATCTATACGGTATAGTTATAGAAGATTTGTTGGGTAGTAGGGTTGAAACAACTCCCACAGCAGGGTGTTCCAATTCCGCCCCTCCTTCCTTGAGGTGTCTTGGGCACCCAGCGATTCAGATATGGAACTGATACCTCCTAGTTTTTCTGCACAGATCTACCTTGCGTACTCAACACATGAGACAAGGGATCCTCTGAGGGGAAGAGAACTCTCTAGGAGATGATTAAGTACCCACGATGGGTGATCGAGAATCAAACAAAAATTTATATCCTAAGTTATATCTACATTGCATGTGAGAATAACTACAGTATAGTGGTCTAGGGTCGAACACGGGGATGGGTTTTCATCCTATGAATGACTTGCATCAGTGTTGAAAATGGTGAGGCTTTTTATTTGGATTTTTGGATTTTTGTTTGTTTCAAAACAGTGGGAATTGTTTGTGTGCTGATTAACTGTAAGAACTGAAAGTGAAGTGTGAAAAGAGTAACACACAGAGATTTGGAGTCACTAATAGCAGAGTAACATAGAACGAAACAAATTATTTTCGGGTTTTTATCCTCGCATTATGACAATAAACAACCTATAGTCAAGCCATGCTTGGGATCTTTGTTTAACTAGCAAGCCTAACCTAGAATCACTGCCACTTGAGTCGGCACGGGTAACATGCATCTTCACAGCTCTTTTAGTTTGAAACCAACATTTCAACATCATTTCGGTGGCTCCTAAAGGCCATCTAAAGAACCCGCAAATTACATCTAATAATAAAGTATCTGCGTATCCTAAAGCATGGTAAGTATTAGCGAATTAATAACATTAAATGGTATTGACTCCTAGTTTGAGAAGATAGAATATAAATACGATTACTGTATCATTTTAACACGTAGAGGACAACTATTTGCCCCACGACCAAGCTGGCTACCTTCCTCTTCAAAGAAGAAAGGGGCTTAGCCAAGCATCTCTTGAGTTGTCGTCTCGAGAGAGGTGTTGGCAGCTTTAGAAAATAAGGAAAGAAGAGAGAAGAGAGAAAACCAAACCCTAAATGAAAGCTGAGGAGATATTTACATAAAGTGAAAATTTGTGCCACAAGATTGCCTCTCCCCCGTTGCTTTGGGTTACAAATACTATGGGGGTTTATATAGACCACCCAATGTGTGAAACTACAATAAAGCCTAACATTTTGGCTAAAATAAGGGACAAGGAAGTAATACACCAAAATGAAGTCGGTTTGCATTAATTACAAGGATGACAATCACGAGGAGATTTACATGACAATTTCATTTCGTTAGGTAGCGCCTGGAGATAAAGCGAAATCAGAAATTTAGTTCAAACCTTGTAGCAATTTCGCTAGCTAAGCGAGAAATTTAAGCTAACAAGCGAAATTTTTTTTGAGTGATGCGAAAATGTGTAATTTCGCTAGGAACAGTGCCTAGCGAAATTTCTCAATTTCGCTAGGATTACTGAGTACCGCTATGATTGCGAAATTTTAATAAATCTTAGTTCCTGAGTTGCATATTCTTCAACTCTTTGCTCTTTGCATCACTCCTCTTTGCATCATTTCTTCTCCTTTTCCTTCATTCCTTCTTTGAATTTTTAGGATGTTTGAAGGCTGATAAATGGGTTCGATCTTCCTTGGTTCAGCACATATTTTCGATATTGAACTCGGGTATTAAAGCCTGCAAAACAACCAAAAATAACCTCTAAAAGGCATAGTGATACTAAAGAAGACACGAACACTTGAATTGGCATTATTGACATGATTAGTCTCTTAAAAGCACTCAAAACCTATAAAATAGGGCTGAAAATAGCACTTTTGGGGACTAATCACACTTTAACCCGAAAGCATTGCTGGTCCATATGATGCAAAAATAATAAAAAGGCATGCATGCAGTGATTTCAAAAACTTATTATTAAAAAAGGTGTATACAAATATAGACATTACCTTTAAGGCGAAAAATTGACACCAAGTCTTGAAAACCGACAGAAGAGCCAAAACATATAAGAACAATTTTAGGTCAACATTGGTTCCATGATTCTCAACTTGAATTTCCACAAAGTCAATAGTTCTAATTATAACCAGATCAGGAGCCAATAAGAATTGGAAAATGTCCCTCACTGACTTTGCAGCGACATGGCCTTAGAAGTTGTTGAACAGCCTAGATAGGGATAGCTACATATATTTTCTTTTATTCAACTACAGCTGTGAGGTGCAATTCTTAAATCCGACTTCACGAAGTCCGTGTAGAAGGTCCACCGATGACTCCCAGCAGGTGGGTTTTAGGGCGTCAAGCGAAAGGATCGCGACCCTGAGCTCTCACAGGCTTCACCAGGACTCGGAATGATTTCGAAAGTCAAGCTCCAACAATTCGTTAAACTGTACCTATCCACCCATATGCCCGAACACTTCGTCGATGACTCGATAGGAATTAAGGAACTTGGGCATGGGCTTGAGAGCTTCGCCGTATACCCCTCGAGATAGTGTTGGGTTTCAGCAGTCCACGACTTTATTTTCTTTTCTTCTTTTTCTTTTTCTCTTTTTCTTTTTGCTTTTTCTTTTCTTTTTCCTTTTAGAGAGATACATTGGTCTTGAATGTGGGTAACACAAACCTATCCTAGGTTGCCAGCGTACTTTAAGGCGGCTATCACAGAAGTGAAAGGAGGTATACATCATTTAACCTATTGAAACAATCGTGGAGATGTGTAGATTAGCTTAAGGGAGAAAATGTTCAAGTTGAGCATCTTTGGAACTTCAAGCGACCCGAAAAATTATATCAAACATGGAATTTGTTCTAACATAAGGTAACTTACAATGATTCAATTTTCGACCAAAAGGAAAATCAATTGTCGATCAAAGCGAATTCGAAATTGTTCAAGGTAGAAAGCGATTCAATTATTCAATTGAAGCAATTAAATTCATCCCAGTGAAGATGAAAACGATTACACACACATAATTTGAAGGCACAAAATATGATATGCAAAAGTCTGTATATATCTTTGAATAATAGCTTTTGATGTATAGCGAAATAGCTAGTATAGACCAAAGACTAAACATACAAAAGTATCCTTTCTTATGGCTAACATAAATCCTAATCAAATCGGTAGAGCGAGTTGATAAAAGTGGTAACTATACAAAAACATAAAAGAAACCTAACCACCTCCTTTCTTTTGTGGTGGTGGTGGGTCTATGCTTGCTGCTGCTGCGTGATACATCAGATGATCTTTCGCTGTGGTGGGCTCCTCTCTTTGGCTATGAGTGTGGTAGGTGGCGGCTCTGTGGAAGCAGCGATTAGCGGTGACCAAGGGCTTTCGGTCGTGAATGCGCGTGCATTTGGTGAATAGATGGAGGCTCGGGTGACTCGGGCCCATGGAGGAGAATATGGAAGTGACCAAATGGAAGCCCCCTCCTCTTTTATAGGCTTATTGAGGTGGCCAGAAGAGTCCACTTCCACCATTTTTCCTTATAAGCGGAATTTGGGCTTAACTGCATCATCATCCGCATTTCAAAATTTTAGCTTAAATATTAATAATATAAAGAAATAAAAATTATTATAATAAAAAGTAATTCTCATACTATAATTAAAAATTTTATATAAGTATTATAATATAATAGAATTACAAAAAAGCGCTAATTAAAACTTTCTAAAATAGCAGAAATTATTGAAATTGACTAAAATAAAGCAAAAGCAAAAATTGTTGAGCTGCGATTTGGTTTGTGAGAACACGAATCAGCTCGATTTTAATTGCTCGAGGAGATTCGAGGAGGATGATCTCCTCAAACCCTGCAGTAGTGAGGCGAATCACTTGGTGTGGATTTCCATTGTTGTTACGGTTCTCACGCTCGATGGATTACGGGTGAGCAATTGGACTACGGTGGATTACCGATGGCGATTACCCGACATACTTCACACGGGTTGGCTATATCTTGCGATTCTTGGTCATTCGGCTTCCACGCATCGACACAGAGCGAACATACTCCATCGGGCATTTGATTTTCGGTTTGCTGACTTGTGTTGTTGTTGAAATGAAATATATTTCAACTCGAGTCGTATTGCAAATGCCAAGTTGCATAGCTCCATTTGTGATTGATAATTGCATTAGCGATCAGCGAAATGGTGCTGAGATGATTGGTATGATTGGGCTCATTCGCAATTGGCTGGAGTGTCAAAACCTTTACAAAATCTTTGGTAGTAGAATTTGTCTACCTTCACGAACATCCTCAACTATTCTTAGGAATCTTCAGATATATCGACTGATGAAAGTGTGATATTGGTAGGTTTAAGTTCACCCCGAGCCCTAGCTGGCAGCACCGCAGAATCGTGGTAGGTTCTGTGGCTCCTAAATCCATGATGACTTGTCTATGCAATTCCCACAATGTCTTAGCAGTGGGAATCCTGGATCCTTGTATTTGACGAGTTCTTGCTGGATTATGGCATGACTTGTTGGGATTAGAAGAGATGCGCTAACCTCATTTCGATCTGCTGCTTGATTGTGCAGATCTTTCAAGGAAATTGTGCATAGGCGGGGACATTTAATTATGTCCAAGGGTATGTGACTTTATGCCTTAGGACTTAGGATGCTGCTTATTTGGGATGCCTTTTCTTGCCATAAAGTGCTTGGGAAAGGAGGTGGCATGCTGTATTTCATTGAATCCTCCTTGAAGAATACATTAACAAGCTCCATTTCTTCTCCTTTCCTGGTTTCCTTAACAGGTTTTGGCATTGGTTGATCAACCTCTTTTCCACTCCTAAGGGTGATTATAGCCTTTACCTCATCCATTCCTGAATTGCTAGATGAACCTACCTCATGGACTCCTTTTGGATTTGGCAATGTTTGGGAAGGAAACCTTCCTCTCTCCTGTACCTCGAGAATATTGTTGATCTTTGTGATTGAGTTCTGTAGGTTTTCAATTCTTTTTGTTAGATTGCTCTCAGCCCATCTGTTCTCTTGTTCCAGTGTGCTCTCTATAGTTTCAATCCTTTGTGCCCGGTTCATGTTGATCCCCTTTGTTCTTCCCACAAGGTTACCCACCACCTTACTCGAATTTAGGATGGCTTGTTCTCACAGGAGAGAGGATGGTGGTTGTTGTTGATGAAAAGAGTGGAACAATTGTTGTTGCTTTAGGGTGCATAGGCGATTGGGTTTCGAGAAGGGTTAGGGTGATTCCTCCAGTTAGGGTTATAACTATTACCATATGGGCATCTATGGGTGGATTTATTTTGATTTAGGACATGGGCATATAAACGATTGCTCCTCGGGGTGATTATTTGATTGAAAATTGAAGCAAGAAGGGTTAGGTGAGATAACTCATTAGCTGTTTGTATTTCATGCTGATTTTCATGTCCGACTCATCCAGATCTTCTAGTTAAGTGGTCGTTTTCTTTCATCTCTGTGTCTTCAGAGGGTGCATACCTTGCCCCCCTCGATGGAGTTGGTTCGAAGGCGCGATCTTTGGTGGATCGGTTCATCCCATGCCTTTGAGGTTTCAGCCACATGGTTCAAAAGGTCACTTAGCTTCATCCGGGTTTGCTCAAGTTTACCTGCCACTCCATAGTCTCCGATAGTTGCTTCTATTTGGTTGGAACTTTTCTGTATAGAAGTAGTTTGACTCATTATCAAACCCATGATGTGGACAAGCGAGTGGAGTCCCATGAATCTATCCGTAGCATGGTGAAACATATACACCATCTTGAGCTTTGCAAAGTGTAAATTTGTCTCTTCAAATTGTTGGTCTTATAAAGTGAAGATTTTTTAAAAACTCACCTTGCAGCTCATTGTTCTTATGGTTCTAGAGCCTCGGTGGGTTTAAGCCAAATCTTGGCCTTGTCCTTTAGGGTCGATGGAAATGCTTTCGGCTTAAGCGAATCCATCTCGATCATACCTTCTACTTAAATGGTGCAAACTTCTCAGAAATCCCTTATGTGGTCTTATGGATTTTCTTTCCATACCATGATATGTGGGGGAGTAGAGGTGCTGAATGGAACCCCTCACTGCTACATCTTAGGCGGGAGGTACGATGCGAAGGGGCACTAACTCTAGGAGGGGTGAATATGGTCCTCATGAGTCTACATAATTTTGTTGGATTCATTGGTACTGGTGACTATTTGTTCTTTAGGTAAGAATTATCCATTTGAGTCGATTACTTTCATTTTCCTATTTACTTTATTCAATAGTCTGCGATTCTGTCACAATCTACCTGAAATCTCTCTTGATGGTGCCAACACACATTACACAAGCTGAGACACAACAAAACCGCAGACAAACTTATAAGGGTTATTGTTAGCTAAAATAAAGCGAGTATATAAAAACAGAAATAAAGATGCTGATTCTTATAAAGTGATGTTTTGATTTGTGGCTAGAATAAAAAAAGTTAAAAGGTCTACCTTCACTTGTAATAGAGGATTACAAGTACTTCAACTTATCAAGCGTCAGTTTGGCACATCCGACAGTGGCATGCGTTACGATTCGTGCCCTGATAGCGGGTGATAAGATCAAACAAAAATTTATATCCTATGGATTCCTTCTCTATATTGATAACTACTACGATTATATTGGTCTAGAATTAGAACACGGGGGATGGGTTTTCATCCTATGAATGACTTGCATCAGTGTTGAAAATGGTGAGGCTTTTATTGTTGATTTTGGATTTTGTTTGTTTTCAAAGCATTGGGAATTTGTTTGTGTCTTAAGCATAAAGCGAAGTGAAGTGTGAAAAGGCCTTTAGGAGTTGGGGTCATAACTTGATAACTGTAGGGCAAACAAGTGTCCTCGGGTTTTATCCTCGCATTGCTGGCAAGCAACCTATAGTCCAAACCATAACCAGAGATCTTTGTTACTTCATTTTTAAACCTTTTAGATCATCTAACAAGATTGACAGGTAATGCATCTAACTCTTTTGATTTGTTTTAACATTGTCTTCATCTTTCAGTGTTTCATAGGCCATCTAAGAACAGTACATAATCTAATAAGTAGCTATACATCCACTAAAGCATCAAGTAGTATTGACGTTAACATTAAATGAGAAATTGACTAGTTTGAGAGAAGATGGGGAGCCATAAAATCGGTACACACATGTCATTTCTCCAACACATGGACAACCTGCAGGCGCCCCACAGCCAAGCTAGCTACCTTCCTCTTCAAAGAAAAGAGGGGCTTGTGACATCTCTTAATTGTCATCCTCAAAGAGGGTGTTTGGCAACCTAGAAAATAAGGGAAAGAAGAGAGAAGAGAGAAGAAACCAAACCCTAAATGAAAGCTCTTGGAGATATTTACATAGAAAATGAAAATTTGTGCCACAAGATTGCCTCTCCCCGTTGCTTTGGAGTTACAAAAACTATGAGGGTTGCTATAGACCACCCAATGTGTGAAACTACAATAAAACAACATTTTATGGCTAAAAAATGAGACGAGAAGTAATACGCAAAATGAAATGGGTTTTTGCGTTAATTACGAGAAAGGATGACAATGCGGAGATTTACTAAGAAGCGCGAGAACACAATTTAGCTAGGTAGCGAAAATTTCACCGCTAACTAGCGAAAATTTCGCTAGATGGCCAGTACGAAGATAGCAATCAGAAAATTTGCTATGCCTTTGGCAATTTAAACTAGCCTTCTTGAGAATTTAGCTAACCAACGAGAATTTTTAGTGTTAAGCAATGTTAATAATTTAGCCAGGAGCAGTGCTGCGAATTTTGACACTAAGCGAATTTTCTCGTTTGCTAGGATTAAAGTACTGCTATGATTAAATTTTGTAATCCAGTAATTTCGCCAATCTTAGCGGAAATTCCACAGGTTTGCTATTCTTGATCTGCCCTCTTGCATCCTGCGCATCATTTCTTCTCACTGCCTTCATTCCTTCTTTTAGTTTTGAGATGTTTGAAGGCTGATAAATGAGTTCGATCTTCATGGTTCAGCACATATTTACCGATATTGAACTCTCAAGGTATGCAAAAACCTGCAAAACAACCAAAAATAACCTCTAAACGGCATAAGTGATAATAAGAAGACCTGAACACTTCAATTGGCATTATTGACATGATTAGTGCGCAAAAAGCACTCAAAACCTATATAAAATAGGGCTGAAATACTTTGAGGGTAATTAGGAGACTAGGAATTATGGAAAAAATCTTTTTTTTTCTTCTCTTCTTTTCATTTGGGGCAAGGGTTTCATTTATAATCAACCACAATTGCATAAATATCCGACCAATTTGGATATTTTTGAATTTATCGGGTCTTGATTAATATAAACATTTAGAATTCTGCATACGAAGAAAACCGAGACGGCACCTTATCAATATAAGATACTTGAGGCGATTAATGAGTACATTTCTTGCGATCCCTTATGATTTGGATCCCATGTTTACATAACTCGCTTGTCCCCGAATCTTTGCATTTGAAACTTTTCGACTAGCCAATTTCTTTCGTTGACGATAATCCTATATCATTCCCAATAGGTAGGATATCATCTCATCTGACACCAAAGACCACTTTGTGGTTCCGCCAGTGTACTTGTAGACACAAGGTTCATCAACATTTGCTCAGAAAGCAGAAGGTTTGATCTTCTCATCAAACCTTGGAGTTAAGACCTTGGCTTGTAGCCCATAAAATGGACCAGCGACTTGCGGACACTCTGCTCTTAGCTTCATCTACATAGAGCCCTCTTGGTTGCATCATATAAATGCCCTCATCAGATAACATTCAAAAAAAGTCTTGGCGTCCATTTCCATATCTCATGATGAAGGAAGCGTTGTGATGGAAAGAAGGATGTGAATGGTTAAAAGAAAATAACTGCAGGGAGAAAGTCTCTTCATGTCCCGACTCCTTCACTTTTGTGTGCCAGCCTTTGGCTGCACGTTCTTTGAAAGTCTCCTACTTTCCCCGCATCCACCTCTCTGCTGCAATAGATCCATTTGCCAGTGGCTGATGAATCGGGAGAGGATCTGAGTTCTAGGCAGGATTAGATCATAGATTCCATTTCTTGTTCCATAATTATTAACCATTTTGTCTTTATCGGGATCATCCATACATATGGCAGCATGACCAGTGGATGATCATCACTAGTATCGGTTACAACAAATTTGATTCACGGCCCCTATGTGTGAATTGGTTGTTTAGAAACCCCTCCATTCGTCGGGGTGCAATGACATCTGTATAGGATTTGTAGTCTCTTTGTTGTATGTTCCCCGATAGCAGTTCACTGGTGGGTAATTACGATATGATCGGATTAGCAATTCCTCTGCTTGGCCTCGCCCGAGGTTTGAAGTTTGCCATGTAGTCATTTTCAAGAAAGATAGCACATTCGTCGCGATACAAATACTTTCTTATCTATACAATTTATCGACAAACCTCCCCTCATTGCCTTTCAGAATTGCCAATGACAGAACATACTTGTTCGCGTTCTAGCTTCAGTCTTTCCTTCCTTTATGTATTGCTTACACCCCCATATACGGATATAGCGTAAAGCTGGGTTTCACGACCACTCCATAACTCTAAGGGTTTGTGTTGGATAGACTTAGGGAACTACATTCAAAATGTAGGCTGCGAGTTTGCGGCCATGTCAAAATGATAGTAAGCGATGAGGAGTAGCAGCTCATCGGAGCCTAACCATATCAAGCATTATTCGATTTCTTCTTCTTACTTAGTTACATTTGTGTTCGGGTGCTGGTGGGGATACATTATGCTCAGTGGTGTGGAATCGCCTTCAACTCTGTATCAAAGGTATTTCCCACCTCCTCGATCCGTCGAAAAGCGAAATAATGATTTACTGGCGTCTTTCATCTTCCGCTAGGAATTCTTTAAACTTTCCAAAAGTTTCAGGTTTCCTTTGCATAAGGTAAACATACTCGTACCTAGAATAGTCGTCAATGAAAGTGACGAAGTATTCGTAACCGCCCCTAGCTTGGACATTCGAGGTCCACAGACATCTGGAGAGGGAGGGAGGAGGGGGAGGAGGGGGAGAATGTGATTCAAATGATTCCTTTACCACAAGCCCTTTGCGAGAAAGATCTCTTAGTCATTTTGCCTTCCCAGACTGATTCACAGGCCCGGAAGATTTGCCCAGCTTTAGCTCTTTTAAAGGACATCCTTTTGTTACCATACATTTAATCCTATCAGGAGAAACATATGCCTAACCTTAAGAGTGTGAGTACGTATTAAAAATATTATCTCAAAGAATAACATTCATAGGCTTAGGATGTTTCTACTCTAAATAGTTTAGTGTTAGGAGCGTTCGTTTGTTTGGCCTTGGAAATGTAGGCCATTTCATTATTTACTTGACCAAATGTTTTAAAATATTTATCGAAATAACAATCGATTATTATAGTAAACGTTAAACAATTGTTCATACAACTTAGAAAGCCGAAATCAAATTTCTCACAGAATCTAGAATCTGATAAACATTATTTCAAGAACAAAGAAATTTATTCCCTAATTCTAAACAAAACGACTCCCACATAGCTAACGACCATGTCATTGTTTCCGACTATCGAAACACTCCCCATCAACAGCTCCTAGAAGAACTAAGCATCTACAAAGAGAACAAATGGTTAGTGGGCCTGAATCAATTATCCGAGATTGACTATCGCTTCCCGCTGGTGGCTTCAAAACCGTTAAATCAAATTTACCTTTCTTTTTCTCCTTCGAGTTCAGGAGAGATCAAGCATTACGATTTCTCTTCGATGCCCATCGACTCGCGATGGAATCATTTTCCTTTAGGTTTCTCTTTGAACCGCTCTTGTGTTTGCTTTGGGAGCAACTGTATCTTTGGTCTTCTGTGAAGGCACCTTATGGTTCTTCACTCTTCTTATTGTTATAAGAGAGGATGGCGTAGTTTTCAACATTTGCTTCAGCCTTTTGAGTCATATGCTTCCAAGATGGCCTCGAAGGGTTTGCAATTCATTCGGTAGGTTACATTGTAGTCGACTTGTTTATGCCTGGATTCTTTGGTGAATTGGAAAATCAGTGAGAGTGAATCCGATGTATACTCACTTGGGTGCGCTCATCTATTATGGCCCGGAAGTAAATCGCCTCATTTATATAATTAGCCATGTTCAGAACATAGTCCACGAAACGAAGTACCTTCTCATCTTACCGCGTTCATGTACTTCAGTAGCTTCATGTGCTTATTGTTTGGGTATTTCCCGAGCATGTTTGGAGAATCAACAATCTCAATGGCGGTTTCCATCATCATGTTTTAGCCTAAGACGTCGACCATCTTGGCTAGCACTCTCGCCGGAGCTTTGTTATTGGCTTTGAATCAAGTCCTTATGGTTCTCGTACCTCCCGAGCGGCATTCGCTATGAGTTACGGGACATTTCCTCGGTGGGAAGCAAATCTATTGTTCTCATGAGACTAGCACGATATTAACATTACTTTTCCACTTTACAAAATTATCGCGGTTAAGGATTCGCGAGTAAAGCAATTACACTGGGGTTTGAAGCGAGACATTATTATTTGAGAATTAAACTAAAAATGTATTTAATACGCTGTGAAGAAACATCAAATATATTTTGGAATAGTAGGCGTGATGCATGAATGCATGAAATTAAAACCACATATAAAACAAAATACTAATCGAGGTAGGATTAACCTGCAATTAATATCCGCCATAGGGTAGGTCATACTAATTATAAATTAAATTTGAACTATCTCAAATTAATAAGTAAATACTCAAAATATCTCATGGCACCTCATTTATTAACTACCTTTATTTCCGGTCGAATAGGTGCGGAATTTAATTTGTAATATTCATGAAGTCTGACTTGTAGTTTCAGGTTCTAACAACTTAACCGGGTACGCCGTAGGGTAAGTCGAGGAATCTTAAGAACACATCATCAAACCACCTTCGCATGGAGGTGCTTGATGATAGCCAGTTGGACACCCTCGTGGACGTAATCAGCGTCGCTCGTGCCACTAAGACCTCACGATGTTGGACTAACGATGGAGATATTGAGGCACATTGTCACATGCCCTTTTCCACTCCAATATTTTTAAACTTATGTGTTTTCTAGTTATAAAACATCATATGTTTTTATTATTATATCTATATAATTAGTACTAGGTGACAAGAATCTAATTCTATTAAATAGGCGTATAGAGTTCAAAATCTAATTGGGCCTAGGGTTTATTAGTTAAACTAATCAATCTAATTGGGCCTAACAGTTTAGGTAAACCTATGGCTCCATGGTGAAGGGCCTAATTGGCAACTTTGAGATCAAACATATTTGGGCCTATTGTTTATTTTCATCTTTTTAGCAAAATCAATCATTTTATTAAATTGAATAATCCCTGAGTTAAACGGGCCTAACTATTAACCGCCTTGAGCCCGATTAAATTAAATTGGAAATTACCAAGTTTAACTATTAAATTATGTCATTATTTAATTTATTATTCAGCGACAATAAACAAACATTCCTAGTAGAACATATTTCTAAAGGATGGTATGCATGATACAAATATTGGGCATTCATGTATGTGTTATATGCATGGAGCATGTGTGTCAGTGCATCTCATACATTTGATAACATAAAGTAAATAAATAAATAAATAAGCAGGCGGGTGTTTTAGGTATTTCTAATAAATTACAACATTTGGAAAAAATGGAAAAATATTTAAATTACATAATAGGCTTCTTACAATTACATAATTCCCAAGCTGCTCCATCTTCCATGTATCAGCTTAGTTGTATATTCAGGTCCATCAATAACACAAAAAAAAAAAAATAAATATTACAAAATCCTATGCCAATAATGAAACACACAAGATCTAGGAAAATAAGAAAACCTAACCCCGAAAACACCATATAATTAACGACCCACATCCATCCATCCATACGAGCACAAATAATCACATTAAAATATACTGATACTTATCATGCATGAATCGAAAATAATTTTCTTAAATACAATAAAGAAAATAAAATAGTTATATATATATATATACTATATTATTTATTTTATTTATATTAATATGCATTTACATGGACCGCTCTGATACCAAGTGATGGAAATAAAATCAAAATGCAACGGGATTAGGTTTTAATTTTTTTTTCAGAAAATCTTATTTTTGCAGGAACCCATGCAAACACATATTAATATCAAAAGGTGAAGATCGGATCTATACCTGTTATAGTTATAGGAGATTTGTTGGGTAGTAGGGTTGAAACAACTCCACACGAGGTCTTCATTTCCCGCCTCATTCAACCGGGAGGTGTGTAGGCTTGGCAATTCAGATCTGAAACAATACACTCTAGTTTTTACTTTAGATCTACCTTGCGTGCTCGGCCACATGGAATGAGGATCTCTAAGGGAAGAGACTCCTAGGAGACTAGAATTATGGAAAAAACCTCATTTTTTTCTTCTCTTCTTTCATTAGGGCGAGGGTTTCTTATTTATAATCAACCCTAATTGCATAAATATCTAACAATTTGGATATTTTCAAATTTGCCCCCATACAGTCTTAAATTAATATAGAACGATCAAATGCTGATTACTGTGATGCTGTAGCGTCCGATGTTAATTTATATGATCCTACTTATTACTTTTAATCTATAGCTGTCAATATTAATTTATGTGATCCTAATTAATACTTTCATAATCTATAATTGTCAATATTAATTTTGTATGATCTTAATTAATATAACTTAATCTATAAGCATCGATATTAATTTGTATGAGTCCTAATTAATACTCTTAATCTATAATTGTCGATATTAATTTGTATGATCCTGTTCAACCTTATGACCTTGATCATAGAGTGTAATTTATTCAAACCATGAATCGTTCATTGTAGTAAAATAGGAGGTGGAAATGGGACACATGGACTGTAATTTCAAGCTAAATAAATTCAATAATTAATTAAACTCTTTAATCAATCATTTTAATTTATTAATTTCGAGGTATTCCACTAAAAACTTGAAAATTGAACTCTTGTCAGCAGTGCTCGATTTACTCGGAAATTCAGAGTGTCCATTGATTTAATCATTACATGCAGTTTCTATCACTCCAAAGAAGTAGTTTCATAACTGAAGTCGGGTGAAATTACCGTTTTGCCTCTGTTATATCTTGATCATAAGTTCCGTTAATCCATTATTGAACAGTTAAATTTATAAACTTTGTTATAAATTAGAGCTCAAGCTGTTGAGTTCGGAACTAACACTTAAGAATCAAGCTGTCGGCTCCATATGAAGGTTGGATTCCATGTCCATAGTTCACATTCCCAGCTGCATACATCAATGGGCCTCCAGGCCTGAGTGTTAGGCCCCTTCCTGCGGGCTTTAACCCATGACTCAAAGGCCCGATTGACATAAACGAGAGTCTATGACTACTGGGGATTGAGGCCCGATCATATGAGTCATCTGTATTTGTTTAAATTCTTGAGACAAACGGTATTTAAAAAGAATTCAGCGTACTTGATCCTATCCTATATAATCTTATTATATATGGAGCCTCCACTTTAATGTCGCCACATTAGTGACCGGATTAAGGTCACTTCATTTCTCAATGATAATGGACCACCCAGGTAATATTGGTGAAGATCCCGAACTTCAATTAATTTTATTGAACGATTTGATTATAATCCACTTAACCTCGATCCTCTAGGTGTATAAGCGTATACATGAGGTTATGGTTACATTAATAAAAATCTGGGATTTTCTAGCCGTTTTCATTTCATACATTATGCACAAATTAGCTAAATGTAGTAAATGCGATACTTTATTAATTTCATAAAACATAAATGCAAATTCATGCTTTACAGGCACTATTTTGTGGGTTACCCTACTGGGTTTACAGGCAGGTTAGAGAATTTAGGAGAATTGAAATCACCACCATCCTGCATGTCTTTGTGAGACAGGTCGGTAGAGAAAATTCCTAAGAACCTTTGTGAAGATGTTTTGGTGCGGAATTGGACAATTCACTGTGGAGACTTTGTTGTTGCAGATAGAGCTAGTAGTGTGAGACGGTGTCAGCATATCATGGGAAGTGCATTCTTGGCTACCTCAAATGCAATCATCAACTATAGAAATGGGGTTATGCAGCTCACTTTTGGAAATATGACACTCGAGCTCAACATCTTTCATCTCAGCAAAAAACATATTCACCTAGAGGAAGAAGGTCCAGAAGAGGTGTTTTTTATTGACACCATTGTGAAATAACAGTGTGAGAAGTAGCAACTACAAACGGGGTGTGAGAGAGAATTGGCAAAAGCTTCATGAAAAATTAGATGGGCCCTCATATTTATGTAATGCGAGATCTTTAAAGAAGAAAAATTCTCCTTTTATTGGCTAGGGAGAGGCGGTGAAAGGAACGAAGGAAGAGCCAGCTTGATCTCAAGCCCTCCCCAACCTGTTGAAATATGCATACTTGGAGGAGGGTATTAATGCCTTGTGATTTATTTACTTTATCTCTAAATGCTACTCACGGATGACAATTTATGAGTCTTAAGAAGTGCAAAGCAAACCACCATTGGATGGAAAATCTTCGATTTAAAAGGAATTAGGCCTTTGGTTTGCACTCATCGCAATTACATGGAGGAGAAGCGAGCCGGTGTGGCCGACCACGAAGATGATTGAATCCCCATGTAATAGGTAATTGTCTTGTTGAAGTTACGAAATTGCTACATATCAGCATTATATATTTAGATATTCCACTGGGTGATCCCTCTCGGGTTGTACCCAAAAAATTCGGGGGTGACTATTGTGCAAAATGAGCAAGGAGAAGATATGCTTACATGCCTTACCACAGGTTGGAGGGTGTGTATAGACTACAGAAGGCTAAATGCGGTGACAGGGAAGGACCATTTTCCTTTACCCTTCATTAATCAACTTCTAGAGAGAGTTTCCAAGCACCCATTTTATTGTTTTCTAGATGGCTATTCCAGATATTTTCAAATAGAAATTGTTGTGGAGGACCAGGAAAAGACCACCTTAACTTGCCCCTTTGGAACTTATGCCTACGGGAGAATGCCTTTTAGCCTCTGCAATGCACCTACCACATTCCAAAGGTGTATGCTTAGTATTTTCAGTGATATGGTGGAATGCATTATGGAAGTGTACAGGGATGACATCACCATATATGGAGGTACTTTTGAGGAGTTCCTGGCCAACCTTGAGACTGTTCTTAACAGATGCATTGAAAAAACTTGGTGCTTAACTGGGAGAAGTGCCATTTATGTAAATCAAGGAATTGTCCTTGGACATGTCATCTCAACAAAGGCGTTCAGGTTTATAAGCCGAGGTTGAGCTTATTTCTAAGCTACCATCTCCGCTATAGTGCTCGAGCGGTGGGAGTAGTTCTGATTAATTACTTGAAAGGTGCAATTTTGAACCCCTATTCGGAATAGGTTTGGGTGCTTTGCGCACTAATCATATCGAATTAAGCCAATTGATGTATTTTGGAGGGTCCACTTGGTTCAACACCTATTTCCATTTCGAGATTATTTTAGTTAGTTTTACGAGGTTTTGAGGACTTGAAGCAGTAAAGCTTAGCCGTGATATTGGTGTTGAATGCGAGATTCACGATGATTTCAGAAGCTAGGCGATGAAATATAAAGATTCAATGAAGGAAATGAAGACAAAGTGAACAAAGAATGCGGTAAGAGGGATGCGGTGTGCAAAATCAATTCGAGGAAGGATTTCGCTATGATTGCGAGAATTTCGGCAGGATTAAAATTTCTGAAACATGGCGAATTTCGCAAACATAGCGAAAATTTAAGCAATCCTAGCTTGAAAAGGCCACTAAACTATAATATGAGAAATTCTCCTCCGTAAGCGGAATGTTTACTATGATTTTTGTGTAATTAATGTAAACAAGCTAGTTTTGGTACTATTTACCTTGTTTTGTCCCTTTTGTAAGCCAATATTTTTAGGCATTCTTGTATTTTCACACTTTTGGGTGGACTATCTTAAACCCCGTAATTTTGTAACCACAGCAATTTTTGGCGCGGCTTTCATTTTGTAAAATTCAGCGGCTTTCATTTAGGGTTTCAATTTTGCTCTCCTTTCTCTTCTTTCTTTCATTTTCTCGGCGCAAACACCCCCTTGAGAATGAATTTGATTTAAGGCCTGCCACGAGTGGCTGAGCTAAAATCAACAAAATTTATATACGTAAGTTCCTACTGCTGTAGTGGTCCAGTGCTGCCGTATGGTGGTCTAAATTCGAACACGGGGATGGGTTTTCATCCTAAGAATGATGCGCATGAGTGTAAAGGTAAGCTTTCTGTTTTGGACTTTTTTGGATTTGCTTCAAGCAGTGGAAAGTAGTTTGAAAATTGAGGAATTTGTAGCGAAAGTAAAGTGTGAAAAAGTTAACTTTGAAGATTTAGGTCATAACTTGGTAGTTAGAGCGAAGCAGTGTCCTCGGGTTTTATCCTCAGCGTTATGACATGCAACCTATAGTCAAGGCATAACGGATCCTATGTTTAACTAGCAAACCTCACCCTAACAACAACTCCTATTTGAGTCAACACAGGTAACATGCAGCTATGACCCTTTTTCAGTTTGAAACCCTAGCATTAAATATCATCTCAGAGGCTCGTAAAGACCATCTAATGAACCACAGTGCATCTATCAATAAGTATGCCTTGTATCCTAAACTTTTATGGAAGTATTGGCCAAATCAATAACATTCAAAGCTATTCAACCCCTAATTTGAGAAGATGAGGGCCATAAATATAGTACTGTGACTTTCGTTACAAGAGGGCAACATCTGCATGCCAGCCTTAAATAGCTTCCTTGTCTTCAAAGAAAGGAAGCAGCCAACACATCTCTTGAGTTGTCATCCTCAAGAGGGGTGTTTGGCCAGAGAAAATAAGGGAAATAGAGGATAGAGAAGAGAAAAGCAAAACCACCAACTAAAATACGAGACTTTATTTACAAAATGAGAAAACTTACAAATTCTTACTCTCCAATTGTTGCTTCCCCAAAATTCTACATTGATTACAAGAGAGGGGTTTATATGAGCCACCTCAATACACATGAAAATACCAAAAAACCTACAAATTTGGCTAAGTTAAAGGACAAAGAGGAGTAATACACCAAATTTGGTCGATTAGCATTAAATACAAAAACATGGCCAGTAGTGAATTTATTTGGGAGTGAAGAATTTAAGCTAAGTATGGCGAAATCACCATCTAGAGAAAATAGAAAAACTAAACTAAAGCAAAAGCAATTTTGCCTTCTTCGCGAGAATTTACGTAACAGCGAAGTACAAATGAGAAATAACAGTATCCATGCAGAAATTTTGCTGAGCAGGTGCTAGCGAAAAACCACGGTGTGCAGCGAAAATCCTGATTTGGTAGACTTGCGAGGAATTTTCGCTAAACTTTCTTGAAATTTTCGCAATCTGACTCGAAAATTTTTAAATGAGGCTTAGCGAAAAATTCTTTGGTTTGTTGATTTTCACTGCTTTTCCTCCTGTCTTCTACTACATCAATTTTTCTTCACTTTGCCTTCAGTTTTTCATTGATTCTTGGGTTGGTTGATGGCTGACACTTGAGTTCAAACTTCATGATTCATCATACATCCCGATGTTGAACTGCTAGGAGTCTTGTGAAACCTGTAGCTTGACCAAAAATAACCTCTAAACGGCATAAGTGATACTAAGAAGACTTGAACACTTCAATTGGCATTAATGACATGATTAGTGCGCAAAAAGCACTCAAAACCTATCTAATATAGGGTTCAAAATTGTACTTTTTGGGCACTAATCACACCCCCCAACCGAAACGTTGCTAGTCCCTTAGCAATGCAAAAACAAAAAGGAGATGCATGTAGTGATTTTCAAAAAGGTTATGATTCAAAAAGGTATATGCACATTCAAACATTGTCTTTAAACTGAAAAATTGACATCAAAATTGTAAACTGATATGAAAGAACTAAATCCATACAAGAACAATTCTAGGTCAATCTTGGATCCACGATTCTCAACTTGAATTTCCACCTAAGGCTAATGGTTCTTTATATAACCAGATTAAGCCAATAAATTGCAAAATTTGTCCCCTCCCCCCAACCTAGCACTGACATGGCCTTAAGCTGTTGAACAACCTAGATAAGGATAGTTACGCACTTCTTTCTTTATTCAACTACACTGTAGGATGCAATGCTTAAAATTCGACTTCACCAAAGTCCGTGTAACGAGGATTCACCGATGACTCCCAACCAATTGAGGTTTAGGGCATCAAGCGAAAAGGATCCATGACATGTGCTCCAGGCTTCACCCCGGACTCGAGCTGACTTGAAAATTAAGCACCTACAAATCGTTAGACTCTACCTATCCACCATTAACGAACACTAAATCGATGACTCCAGCGATTAAGGCATAGAGGCATCGGGTTTCAAGGCTTTAAGCCATACACCCCTCGGACCGTGCTCGAGGTTTCAAGCGAAAGCTTCCACGACTTTATTTTTCTTTTCTCTTTTTCTTTTTGCTTTTCTTTTCTTTTCCTTTTTGGAAGGCTACATTGGTCTTCAAATGTGGAGTAACAAAAACCTATCTAGTTGCTTAACATGCTTAAAATGAAGCTATGCGCGAAAGGAAGCAAACAAATTCATGACCCTATTGAAATAATACGGGTGCGGTGTGTGAATTAGCATAAGGGAGAATTTCAAGTTGAGCATCTTTGGGCTTGTAATTGACCAAAGGTAATTCAAACATGGAATTTGCTCCCTAACATAAAGGTGACAAGCGTGATTCGATTTTCAACTAAAGCAATTCAATTGTCCGATTGTAGCAATTCAATTGTTCGATTGAAAGAAGAAAAACATTTACACATGGTAAAGGCACAAAACATGATATTTAAAAAAACATTATATATATAAGTGAATAGCTTTTGATATAGCCAAAATGGCTAGTACATGCATATCAAAAAGCTAAACATACAAAATATCACTGCTACATGTGGCTATTACATAAAAGTCTTTAATCAAAATTAGTAGCGAGTTGATAAAGGCGGTAGCCTTGCAAAAATCATAAAGAGACTGACCACCTCCTTCTTGTGGTGGTGGTGGTGGATACGAAGGCTGCTGGCTGGCTGTGCCCCGAGAACATTCAAATAGGTACGCGTCTGTGGTGGGCTCCTCTGCAGTCGGGGACACGAGGAAGACCAGATGCGTCATGATCTATTTGAAGCATGGAAGTATGGCAGGAATTCGGCCTCGATCTGGGGATGCACAGTAATGTAGGCGCTGGTGAGGCAAATAGCATCCACCATCACACCGGCTATCTCTCGGTACAGCATGTACTCCGGCCCGAATGGTGTGTCTTTGAATAGGATGGAGTCGGGAGTGTCTCTTTGCATTTCTTTGATGTAGTATGTGGAGGAGGGATGGAGGTGACATCTGCGGGCCAGGACTGCTGTATCTCGGTCGGACTCGGGGCGGATATATCATCTATATGGTGGTCCTCGGCCTCCCGACCCGGTACCTCCTCACAGTCTGTGGTCGTAAGTGGAAAGATAAGGCATAGTCATCACAGCTCGCGACATGACCCGGGACGCCGGACCCTCATCTCGATCACGGGCCATCTGGGAATCCCAAATACTCTAGAACTGGCGGAGGTCTCGGCGTAAGTAATGGAGAATACTCTTGCTCGGGCTAGGTCCTTAGATGGGACCTTCTCCTCGGCCCACCTTGAGAGAGGCCATCACCGAATCGGAGGGTTGAGCAAAATCCCGGATCCAGGTAGCGCCTCCAAGATGGCTCCTCCCTCTGCACATAATCTTTGCGAGAGGAATAAAAACTCATCTGAAATAGATGGTCGATCGAGCGGCATCGGCGGGGCTGCCTCTGTAAAATGCCGGGTCCGGCGGTGGTGTCTCGGCCGGTCTCAGTTCATCTCGCGATGAGGCGGGTGGGCCCAATCTCTGTAACCCTCTGCATTGGCCGGCGGTATACACGGGCGAGAGGCTGGCTGAAATATTAGCCGCTCGAAATTTTCCGCGGCGATCATCAATCTTGAGGCCCCAGGCTCGCGGACTAGTGATCCTCACAGAGCGTCATCGGAGTGGTAGAGGCTAGCGGTACCACTGAGTGGGTATCTTGCCTCGGGGTCATGAAAATGGCGAATAATCCTCGATCAATCCTCATGGACTCCGTGCTCCCCAGGATCGGCCCTCGGTGCGGGGACATCGTGTCACGACTCTGATGGAGCGGTCTACGATGGAGTCGTCACATTCCGAGTCGGGTTCCACGCAAACAATGGCCTCAGAATCCCTCGGGGCGAGGCGGCGGTAAGGTGATGAAGTCGCCTCCGCGGATCTTATTTGGTGGCCAGTGCGTGAGAGGATGATGTGCGGGCCCGCTTGGAGGGCTGGGCCTCAAGACTACTTGAGGTACGGGTGGATGGGACACGGGGTTATCAGGTGTCGATGGCGTCGGAATCCTGGGGCTCCTCGGTGCGGCCTCGTTGGCCAGGTGATGAGTGCTGGAGTCGGGCCAGGGGCGCGGGTGGGACCTCTCGCTGGAGTGTCTTGGATCTCACCGCGACGAGAATCACGGGATCCACCGTCTCGAACCATGCGTGCTTCGAAATAAAATCTTTGGATGAAGGCTCGACTCCACTTTGAAAATGCGGTTGAGGCTCTGGCCCATCTACGAGCTGAGGCTCTGAAGTGGCGAATCACTGAAGCCCGGTGACGAACCCGGGGCTCAGGCTGTGAAGCGAGTGAAATAGCCAAATAAGGCAGTGGGGACCAAATCCCGAGGCGGGGCTCGTGCGGCGTGGTGGAGGCTGGTCGGGGCTCAGACAGGAGGTGTAGTGGCTCTGGCGAAATGCACGGGGCGGAGCGGAGAAGCACGGGGCCAGCGGCAGCTCTAGTCCACGAGTGCGGCTTTGATGTGATCGCGGTGTCCACGGTGTGATGGCCAAGACTCGAAGCTCTTATCTTGGGGTCTGGAGACAAGGGCAAGCGTACTTGGCTCGGTCGTGCGGGGCGTCATCCGTGATGCGCGAGAGCGTGGCCACGGCGGTGGATCTGGGACTGGGGCTTGGAGAAGCCGCTAGGGAGGAAATATGGTGACTACTTGGCTATCCCTCCCGGGTTTATATAGAACCAACATGGGCAATGGAAGGGTCTTCACCTTAATTTCGCTATTTTTAGCGAATTTGGTTCAGCAAGTACACTACACTGCATTTCAAAAATTTTTAATTAATTAATAATATATAAAATAGGAATTATTATAAAATTTACTATATGTCTTGTAATTAAAATTTAAAACACTCTTATACTATACAAACTAACTTACTAGAAAATGAAAAATGCTAAGTTAAAAAATTTTCGAAAAATAAGTGAAACTAACTAAATTAACTAAATTAAGACAGAAAGTAAAAATTGTGGAGCTATGATTGAACTTTGAAAATCTTAGAACGATTCAGTCGAGAGTACTCGAGGGGGTGAGAGATAGTCTCCTCGACCCTACTTGATAGCTGGGTTGACTCCACGGTGTTGGGTGCCCAGATGTTGATTTGCACAAATGCAGTGATGGCTTACAGTTGAAGCGGTGGCTTGTAGTTGGTGTTGATGGCAAAGGTAAACTTTCACTTCATCTGTAACTGATGCCACTGTGATTCCTAGACATTTGCTTTCACACTTTGACCAATTGAAACAACTTCATTAGTTCTTTGATTTTCATTTTCTAGGAACTCATGTTTGTTGTTCAAATGAAAGATGTTCAACTCCAAGGTCATGTTACCAAAGGTAAGTTGCATGACTCCATTCCGACAATTTATGATTGCATTTGTTGTGGCCAGAAATGGTCTTCCTAAGATGATTGGTACATGATTGGGTTCACTTGCAGGTGGCTCGATTATCAAAGCACCACAAAATCTACTGGATAGTAGAATTTGTCTATCTTCACTAAGACATCCTAGCTATCCCCTTAGGGTTTTCAGCGATCTATCGACCCGGTAAGAGAGTGTGATGTTGGTAGGTTTAAGTTCACCTAGACCTAGCTGGCATATCTTGAATCGGTAGATTCACCTTGGCTCCTAAATCAAGCAATGACTTGTCTATGCAGATTCCACCAATATTAATTTGAAATTGTGGGAGATCTGGATCCTTGTGTTGTGAGGTATTTTGCTTTGGATTATGGCCTTGACTTGTTAGGTGAGAAATGCCTTCTTCTCGATGCCTAATCCCTTCTTGATTGTCACCCGAAGATCTTTCAAAATTTTGCATAAGCGGGGACTTGTTTAATTATGTCCAACGAGAGGGTATGGTAACCTTCCTCTTGCCTTAGGACCTCTAAAAATGCACACTTCTTTGGTGCCTTGTTGCCTCCTAAGTGCTTGTGGAATGGAGGTGGTGCGGTATTTCATTGAATCCTCCTTTAGGAGAATATGCTCAGGCTATGATTCTTTTCCTTGATTGGATTCTTCAACGGGCCCAGGCATGGATTTGATCAACCTCCTTTCCACTCCCTCGGGAGTAATTATAGCCTTAACTTCATCCATTCCCAGAATTGTTGGATGATCTGCCTCATGGATTCCCTTGGGATTTGGAATTGTTTGTGTTGGAAACCTCCCACACTTTCTCCTGGCCTCTAGCAACTTGTTGATCTTGGTGATTGAATCTTTGTAGGTTGTCAATTTTGGTTGAGATTGCTCTCAGCCCATCTATTCTCTTATTGGTGTACTTTCTACGAGTATCAATCCTTTGTGCCGAGTTGCACATTGAGTTCCTTTGTTCCCGCCGAGCAAAGTTGCCCTTACGCACTCAGGAATTCAATATGGCTTGTTCTCTTGGAGAAGAGGATGATGGTTGTTGTGGCGTGAGGGAACCAAGGCGAGGGTTTGGCTGGGGTTACATGGCGGGGGGTTGGGTCTCCATGCAAGGTTAGGGTGATTCTCAATTGGAATTGTAAGGTATTACCATATGGAGCATTGGATTGTTGGCCAAGCGTATTGTCTACGGTGTTTGCATTCGACATCCAAATCCTTCAACTGCGGGGCCATAGGCCATGTAGTTTCTCTTGGGTGCACGAGGGGGATTGGAAGTGGTGCAAGTTGGGTTGTGCGGGATTCGATCCTTGCATGCACCTCTTGGAGCATTTGCCTTGAAGCTCTACGCTTCACAAGCCCAGGGTTGAAATCCACAGCTCTCATTTATTTCCTGCGCGGTGCATACATCCCACCGCACCCCGGTTGTTGGTGGTCTCATCCTATCAATTCTCTAGGGTTAAGGCTCATCCAAGCCTTAGAAGTTCAGCCCACGTAATTTAAAAATCATGAAAGCCAGTGGGATGTTCCGCCCAAAAGTCTCCTCCACGCATAACTCCCAGGCTGCGCCATTGGCGGGAGACATACCACCATAGAAGTGGTTCCACCAACATCCAAGTATCAAGCCATGATGAGACGAGGCACTAAATAGTTTCCATAAATCTATCCCAACAACACAGTAAAATCTCTCACACCATCTTGTGCAAAAGTATAAATTTGTCTCTTAATTGTTGGTCTTATGAGCATGAAGAACTTCTTCCCGGGAGTACACTGTGACTATTGATTCTAATGGTTCTAGGCCTCAATGAGTTGAGCCCTTATCTTCAGCCTTGTCCTTTAGAGTCAATGGAAATGCTTTTGGCGGCAAATCAGTATCCCTCATACCTTCCATGGGTAATTGCGGGACCTCCACTCAAAATCCTAATAGTAGGTGTATGGATTTTCGTTTTCCATACCGTGATGTGGGGTAGGGAGTACAAATATGGCCTCCTTTGCTACATCTTGACGGGAGAGATGATCTGAGGATGGGGCACTAACTCCTGGGAGGATGGATGTGATCCCTCATGGTTCTATAGGCATTTGGATTCATGAGGGGTTCTGAGGGTGACTTTGTTGTTCCTCAGTGCTGGGATCCATGGTATCGGTGTAGCCCTGCTTGACTTCAGGCCAGGTCGGGTTGTGTCTTGATTCTATGGAGTCTACGATGTGTCTCTATCCTTTGTTACATAAGCACCTATTACAAAATTTATAAGAACCCCGACAAAGCACCAACAAAAGCTTGCAAAAGGTTAAGATTGCTACAAAATTAAAAATACATTGTAAAGCAAAAACGGTCACGATCTTCTGAAGTGTTGAAAGCGGTAGTTCCTCTTGGTAGTGTGAGGAAAAGAGGTAAAAGGTTACCTCCACTTGTGATGTTGATCACAAGTACACTTCAACTACCATTAGTAGTTTGGCACCATCCCAAACAACGACGCCATTTGATTCATTGCCCGCAGTAGGCTATTTAAAATCAACAAAATTTATATACACAAGTTCCTACTGCTGCGTAGTCAAGCTCTTCTTGTATAGTGGTCTAAGTCGAACTCACGGGGATGGGTTTTCATCCCTAAGAATAATCACATGAGGTCTTAAAAAAGGTAGGCTTTCTATTTGGACTTTTTGGATTTGCTTCAAAAACAGTGGAAGTAGTTTGAAAACTGAGAAATTGTAAAAACTGAAAGTAAAGTGTGAAAAAGTTAACTTTGAAGATTTAGGTCACTAACTTGGTAGTTAGGGCAAACAAGTGTCCTCGGGTTTTATCCTCGCGTTATGACATGCAACCTATAGTCCAAGGCATAACCGGATCTATGTTTAACTAGCAAACCTCCCACTTACTAACAACAACTCTATTTGAGTCGACCACGAGGTAACATGCATTATGACCACTTTTCGAGTTTGAAACCTGGCATTAAATATCGTCTCGGAGGCTCGTAAAGACCATCTAATGAACCACAGTGTATCTAGCAATAAATATGCCTTTGTATCCTCGCACATGGAGAGTATTGGCCAAATCCAATAACATTCAAAGCTATTCAACCCTAATTTGAGAGATTGAGGCCATAAATGCGAGTACACAGTGACTTTGTTACAGAAGGACAGCATGCTATGCCCACGCCCACCAAGCTAACTTCCTTCCTCTTCAAAGAAAGGAGGAAGCAGCCAAAGCATCTCTTGAGTTGTCATCCTCAAGAGGGGTGTTTGGCAGCCGAGAAAATAAGGGAAAGAGGATAGAGAAGAGAGAAAAGCAAAACCCTAACTAAAATGCGAGACTTTATTTACAAAAATGAAAACTTACAAATTCTTCTCTCCCAATTTTCTTCCCCAAGGGTTCTCTATTGATTACAAAAGAGAGGGGTTTATATGGAGCCACACTCAATACACTTGAAAATACCAAAAACCTACAAATTTGGCTAGGATTCAAGGACAAAGAGAGTAATACGCCAAATTTGGAGTCGATTAACATTAAATACAAAAACATGAGAAGCGTGGAATTTATTTAGAGTGAAGAATTCGCTGAGTAGCGAAATCACCATGCCTCAGAAAATAGAAAATTCGCTAAAGCTTGGCAATTTGGCTGCTTCATGAGAATTTCGCTAACAAATGAGATTTTAAATGATGCTGAAAATCATGAAATTTCGCTAGGAACGGTGCTAGCGAAAACTACGGTGTCACAGCGAAATCCTGATTTCGGTGAACTTCGCGAAAATTTTGCTTTAAACCTGAAATTTTATGATCAGAAAAGAAATTTTCACGAGGCTTAGCGAAAATTGATGGTTTGTTGATTTTCAGCACTTTCCTCCACATCTTCTCTTTGCATCAATTTTTTCTTCACTTTGCCTTGATTTTCATTGATTCTTAGGCTGGTTGATGGGCGACACTTGAGTTCAAACTTCATGATTCATCCGCCACATCCCGATATTGAGCTGCTAAAGTCTTGCGAAGCACAAACAGCCAAAAATAACCTCTACTTGAAAGCATAAGTGATACTAAGAAGACTTGAACACTTCAATTAGGCATTAATGACGCAGTTAGTCGCGTAGCACTCAAACCCTATCTAATAGGGGTTGAAATTGTACTTTTTGAGCCATGTCACTAGCGAATTCACTTTATTGATAGCGAAATTTTCCAATTTAAGCTGTCTCTGTAAGCCCCATTTAGGCTACATAATTTTCGCTATGCTAGCGAAATTCTCCTCCATAGCGAAAATGGTACTTTGTGATTTTTATTGAGTGTGTAAGCATTGCGTTTTGGTGTACCACCTTATTGTCCCTTTTTGTAAGCCAATATTTTGAGGCATTCTTGTATTTTCACACTTTTGGGTGGACTATATAAGCCCCATCATCTGTAACCTAAGCAATTTTTAGCGTGACTTTATTTTATAAAATTCCATGAGCTTTCATTTTAGGGTTTCATTTGCTCTTCTCTCTGCTCTTTCTTTTCATTTCTCGACGCCACTTCCTGTGACAACTGAGATCTTGGCCTAAGCCTCATAATACTGAAGAGGAGGGTTCTTTAGCTTTGTTTAAAATCTTGTAGGTGTCCTCTTTAATTTTAAATGATGTCGTATCTTTGCGCTTTATAGTTCATGCAACAACTAGGGTTTAATGCCATTTAATGTTCGGCTGGTCGGCCTCCATCTTTTAGAATGTCATACTTAATGCTAGATGCGCGATATCCTTTAGATGTCATTTACGAGCCATTGAAATGAGTTGAGTGCTAGGTTTTAAACTGAATGGGACTTTGAATGTAGTACTTGTGTTGACTCAAATAGGAAGTGGTTCTAGGAGTTGGGTTTATAGCTAAACAAAGATCCGGTTTTGGCTTGACTATATGTCACTTGCCATAATGCGGGATAACCAGAGGACAATATAGCACCCCATGTTGTCAAGCTGATGACCCCGAGCCTTCAAGGTTACCATTTCACATTTCACTTTCAGCCGTGATTTAGTAGGTAAACCGCAGCCCCATTTGTTTAGACGAATATCGAAAATCAAACTAAGCTTCGCCCAATTTTCAAACACTAATGCAAATCATTACATTAGGATGAAAACCCATCCGTGTTCAGACCTGAAGCAACACGCTGCCGATAACTTGACTACGCTGCAAAATAGAAAAGCTAAATTTGTTGATTAAAGCTCTACTACGAGTAACGCGAATCAATAATGAATCTTTGAGATAATCTTGAGAAACTTCGTTTGATGATTGATGTGTGCTGTAATCCACATTACAAGAGTGTTGGTATGCTTACAGTCACCCCCGAATTAAGGTGTCGCGACAGGCTATGAGTTTTTCTTCACTTGGCGATCAACGCCTTGCTTTGTTTTTGTTTCTATGATCGGTTTTTATTTGGACTAACATTAACCCTTTTTGCAAGCTTGTTTGTGCTCTTTGTTGTCTCTCATTTATTAACAAATGTGTTTATGCGACTTGCTAGAACGAGAGGGATATCAGGTGGGTGCAAGAAGTGAATGCAGTTGAACAGGTTGTGGTCGGTGTGCACCGGTGACGAAATGGATCTCTGCTGGGGAACAGCGTCGACAACACCCATGAGTCCAGCGGCCTCTGGTCGATGAGGGGTTTATACACGCCCTCCTAGAGTTAGTGCTTGCTCTACATCATACCTCTGTGGCTGAGTGTTGCCGATGAACCTGTTTGGGTAGCACTCCCATTTGTGGTATGGAAAAGTAAAATCACATACACTTCATATAAAGACACGAGGAAAGTGCAGCTTAGCTAAGGAAGGTATGATAGACATGGACTGTTGGCCAAAGGCATTTCCATTGACTTTGCAGGAACAAAGCCAGATAGCTCAACTCATAACGATTAGAAATTGGTGATGCTGTTGAATTTTGAAGGGATTCTTGGTCTTTACCAAGACCAACGGTTTGAAGGCGAGATCTACACTACTCGGCCTATGACGTTGAAAAGTTTACTCGGTGTTGGGAGAGATTCATTGAGACCATCAATGCTTGTCCACATCATGGGTTCGATACGGATGTTAGTGAATCATTTCTATAATGGTATGTCCCTGCCATGACGGTGCTAGAAACCATGTGGAGGTGATTTTACGAGCAAAAGCAGGATGAGGCCATGGATTTCTTGAGTTATGTGCTGAAGCTTCCCAGAGTTGGGATGAGCGGGCTTAGGGAGGTGGAGAAAGTAAATTTTCGGCACGAGGGAGGAATTTTACGCTGGAGGATGTATGGAAGTAAAGCGAAATCCAGGCCTAACTAGGAAGGTGGAGGGCTTCAGAAGAAAGAGGCTCCATGAAGTGCGGCGTGTGGCTATACCTGAGACTGACCTATTCACCGATTGTCAACCTTTGCCAATCGAGGAAAGAACATCATCAGAAGCGCCTGTCGGTGAAGGATTTGATGTGGCTCTTTGCAAATATTGTAGGCCGATACAACCACAACCTATGCCCGTAGGTAATACCTACAATTCAATTGGAGAAAAAATCTAACCTATCTGAAACCTAATCCTCACGCCTATGTCCCAGTGCAAACCGATTTAATTTCCTCATCTGTACGACCACCATCATCAGCTTCTCGATTGAGCAACACGATGCAGACCGACAGAGTGGTGAGCGCTCGGAAGAACAAAGGATCCAATACACGGTGGCATCAAAGTTGATAGCGCAAGCCTGCGAACAAGAGAATAGATGAAGCGAGGCACGTCTTACTCGGCGTAAGGCGACTGCGTGTCGATCACGAAGATCGCCGACGTATTACGAGTGCGAGAGAGAAAGGTTCGCTTCCCCGAGCCAGCGCTAAATCGAGAAGATTGCATGAGATGAGTTCGTCGGCAATTGAGGAATGGATGAGGTAAAGGCTATAATGTCACCCTTAGAAGTGAAAGGGTTGACTCGACGATACTGGCGATTGAAAACGATAAAGGAAGAATTGGAGCAGCTGCATTTTGCGAAGGGAGGACTCAGTGAAAGAAGCATGCCACCTCCGGCTGCGGCGCAAACGAGAAGAGGCATCAGCGGCGAGCATCTGAGTGCACAGGCGGTGGCGATGAACATACCCACTTTTGGGCTTATCATCAAACAAGTCCCACTGCACATCTGGTACGAAGGATCTTTAACGCGATGAAAATGGCGTTGAAACTTTGACCTAGTGAGCAAGTTAGTGCCATAAATCGGCGAACCCGGTCAAATACGAGGATCCGGGATCCCACAATTTCGATTAATTGGTGGGACTTGCATGAATAAGCAGCTGCTTGGGTTGGGGCGGTGTGAACTCTTGCGGCCTCGATGTATAAGCGGTTGAGTTTGGGGAGAAAGCAAACCTACGACATCTTCTGTCGACCAGTGATCAATCGGTGAGATTCCTAAGGGAATATTTGAGGATGTGTTGGTGAAGTGGTCGTCTGCATTAGACTTTGTAATTGCGACTGCCCAGGCAATAGAGAAAATGGGCGATCGTAGTACGTATCTGGGAAGACCATTACTATTATCTAAATCAGGTGTAGATGCGAAGTAAGTAAGTAAACTCACGACTGGCAACATGATGCATTGGAAAACGAATATCTCATTTAATCTAGAAAAATCATTGGAAAGTGAAATGGAAGGAAATGATGAACTTTGTTCAGTTGGGCATAATGCAGGGAAATTAGATATCACAGGAGTGCGAGGGCTTGACGACGAAGTGAAAGCGGGTGTTTTGGAATTGCCATCGGTAGCCCTTCTTGAGCAATTCTCGATTCGAGAATCAGCGGTGGGAGGAAAATTAGCCATGGGAAGCAAACGCCAGGCTGGCACGCGAACCCGCTGCGGGGTTGAGGAGCTCCTCCTCCTTGTCCCTCCATGAGTATTTCTGTGACTTTAGGCTGGTTTGGTGTTCTCAAAAACCAAATTGCAGCTCAAAAATTTTTGCTTTTTGTTTTAAATTGGTCAATTGTAATAGTTACTATTTTTAGTAACTTTCCTTTTTAAGCAATTTTGTCTTTATTTTATTTTATTTTATATTAAATTTTTAGGTATATTTAATATAATAATTTTTATTTTAACGTTGTTGTTATATTTAATCCTTTGAAAATTCAATTTCACGGGAAGAGATTTTAAAGTGAATTTTAGCTATAATACTTGAAATCAACCCTAGTGACTCTGGCTCACCTTTTTGAGCTTATTTAAACGAGGGGGCGAACGTCTTCATTCAAATTTCCCTCCCTCCCTCCCCACATGACCCACAGTGAGAGGCCACTGCTTGGCTGCAGGTGCCTTGCAGGCCGGTGTCGCCTTTGCCAAAGCCTCCGGTTATCACGCTCGGTAGCGCGCGCACGGTACGCAGCGTCCACGAGCCGACCACCATCGGAAGCCGCGCCTGCTGCCGGCGTCGATTGCGCCTTCGATACGATGCCGTTCACCGCTGCGGTGTTCTTCACCGATCGTGCCAGTCTTGCTTCCATTACCCGGAGTGCCACGACCTCCAGTGTCAACTTGCAGCGCCGCCCGCGCCTTTGCCGATGACGTCGGTCGATTGAGCTCTGCCCTGTGTCTTTGCGACTACGACCATAGTCCGCGCAGGTGGAGTCGCCTCGAGCCTCGGGTGAGATTACGGCCTCCCAAGCGAGAAGCGCCGGGCCCGATTCGGCTCGGATCCGGCGGTACGGCTCCGATCCACTAAGAGGCGGTCCCCGAGGAGCCTCGAGGGATTCGGGAGATCACCAGGGCGTGGGACCCGGGGCGCTTCAGCGGTGCCCTGGAAGAGATCTGGGAGAGCGGCCCTCCGAGTGGGCTCGTGCCCAGGCCAGGAGTCATCATCGTCAGGGCCTCGGCCGTGTGATCCCGAATCAACGGCGGAGCGACCTCGTCGCCTCGATTATCACACGCCTCCGGGATGGGAAATTTGCCCAGTGTCGGGCATCACATCTGGGGAATGTCGGACTACACGCGAGTTTTCATGGGGAGTAGGTATTCTGACGATTCCGTGACCCGACGGTGACCCACAGATTCAGGGATTCTATGAAACGTCGGCATTACTCGTGCTGCCGTTCATGGCGTAGAAGCGATTCTATTACCTGGGTAGTTTCTCACCAGTTCTATCATTTTATGACCTCCTAAGGGAACACCGGTCATTGGAAGGCTGCAATTGATATCGATGATGAAATCGTGAAGTTCGAGGCGACGGATATTTTTGGGTGCATTGGGCTGCCACGAGCTGACTAGTGGAGGTGCTCCGGGATTGGCCTCACGAGCACGCGAGGAGATGTGGTCATGATCTTACCGAGACACGGTTCTTTGGACCCATATTGTCGGAGCGACTCATTCGGATGCTCCTCGTCGATCACTGCTGCGCGGACGGCCTGCTTCGCCCGGCGGCTACGTACGGCGTGATTGCCATCCTAGAGCTCTATCTTCCGGATCTGGAGGGAGTTATGGGTTGGTCCCTACGGGTGGTGATAGCCAGCTTTCTTGAGATGGAGTCCGCCCCTGAGGCACGGCTCGAAGCGAGAGAGTTACCCCACTGTTGATGCCCGCGGCTAGCTGTGCGGAGTCACGGAGCCCTTTGCGCTTTCGGGCCGGTTGAGAGGAGGATCAGATGCCCTCGGAGTCTGTCTATGGAAGCGAAGCTATGGTTATACTTTATTTCTTTTCTCACTCCGGCGGCGAGACCCGGGAGGAGGTCTTGGATGCGAGGCAGAGGACTCACAGAGGAGAGATGTGCATGCTCATCTGAGGTCGAGATGGAGAGGAGTCCAGTTCCAGATATATCTCCTCCATCTCCTCTCTCCTTGCTTGACCGGCCCTGGCGGCACTCCGGCCCATCGCCTCTGGCCACCGGGACTCTCGGGGAGTCGTTTCATGTCGTCTGAGGGAGCTTGAAGGTGTCATGGATGTTGTGACTTCATTGGGTGCTTCTGGCAACCTGAACGAGAGGGTTGGCTCGAGTGAGCCACTTTGATCGCTCACTCATATCCCGACGAGATCATAGTCACTGGTCTCATGATCTGCCAGCGAGATGAGCCACCCAGCTGTGAGTCTCCTTAAACATGTTGCGGCGCGGCAACATCTCTGAATCCACCACCACCACGAGATTAGGGTGGTCATCTCTGTCTCTAAACTTTCACACCTTTGTAAAATGTCTACACATTTTATTTGGGAGAAAAATTCAAGGTCTAGGTGTTTTCTAATATCTTGCTTTATATAGTTTAAAATGTGGTTTTGTTTTGTTTAAAGTTCATTTGTGTGACCGTGGTGATAACTTATATATTCATTTATCTTCAGCACATGCCTGTGTTTGGTATATCAAGACTTCTGAGTATTATTCCGGTTTATTGCACTTTTTACCCTTTATATCCTTTTATTGCCTCCACTTTGTGTATCTACTTTTGTGATTGAACCGATTGGTGCTGGTGAACAGAGGTGGATCACCTTTAAGTGGAAAGTGAAACCTGTGCTACCTTAATGCTAGAACAGTCCATGTATGATTGGGTTTTGGTCAATTGTAGTTCAGTATTCAAAGCTGGAACATTTCACGTAGAATAAATTCACACCAGCGCACACAGTTTTCTTAGATGGGTTGTGGTTACCTACACATACTTTCACTTTGCATATTAGGCCTTAGACATGTTATTAGCAAGTATGGGTTAGTCTTGCATGTTTGAGACCAGTAGTCTTCCAAAAGAAAAGAAAGAAAGAGAAAAGAAAATAAAAATTAGAGCACTTTGCCTTGAAACGAACACGGTCAGAGGGGTATATCGTAGGAAGCCTTTAGGAAGCTCGTTGCCCCAAACCTTAATTGGTTGGGGTCATCAGGCTTAGTCGATTATACGGGTGAATGGGTAGAGTTTAGCATATTGTAGGTGCTCAATTCTTGAAGTCATTAAGATGCAGGGTGAAGCTTGAAGAGTTTTGTGAATTAGTGATCCTTTTTGGCTTGATGCCACAAACCTGTAATTGATTTGGGAGTCATCGGTGGACCCAGACCACGGACTTTGATGAAGTCGAGTTTTAAGCATTGCCCTACCGTGTAGTCAAATAAAGAAGAAGAGTGTAGCTTTTCCTATCTAGGTTGTTCGACGACAAGAGCCATGCCGATGGCTAGGTTGGGAGAAATAATTTTGCACTTTATTGGCTCAATCCCTAGGTTACATTAGGAACCATTAGATTTTAGTGGAAATTAGGGTTGAATTCTTTGGATCAGATGTTGACCTAAAAATTGTTCTAATATGGTTTTGCTCTCTCATGTCGGTTTCAAACTAGGTCTCAATTGTTCATTTAAAAGGTATGCTTATCTGTATATACACTTTTTGAGCCGTATACACTTTGTAAAATCCAACTGCATGCATGTCCTTATTATTTTAGCATTGCTAAGGATTTATAGCGTGTGGATTAGGTGTGATTAGTGCCCAAAAAGTGCAATTTTGAATCCTATTCAGGATAGGTTTTGGGTGCTTTTTGCGCACTAATCATATCAATTAAGCCAATTGATGTGTGCAGGTCCACTTGGTTCCACTAATGCCATTTCAAGATTGTTTTGGTTAGTTTTGCAGGTTTTTTAGGACTTCAAGCAGCAAGCTTAGCTTCGTATTGGTGTTGAATGCGAGATTCCTCGATGATTTCAGAAGTAAGTCATGAAATATAAAGATTCAATGAAGAAATGAAGACAAAGTGATGAGCGAAGAATGCGGTAGAGGATGCGATTGTCTGGCGATTCGATTTAGCTATGATTGCGAGAATTTATTTGGGATTCTTGAGAATTTGCAACCATAGCGAATTTAAGCGATCCTAGCGAGAATGGGAGAACTACGCGGGCTAGAATTTCGCTGGCTAGCGAAAATCCTTTGACCTAACTGAAAATTAACGATTTATTATCTCACATAAATTTTAAGCTAGGCTAGAGAATTTGTGTCGCGAAATTCCTTTGTGATAGTAATTTTCCAATTCGCTATCTCTGCCAGAATTTCGCTAGGGTAGCGAAATTTGTTATTGCTTAATTTTAAGTATGCTAGCGGAATTCTCTGCATAAGCGAAAATGGGCGCCTGTGATTTTTGTGTAATTAATCTCTTGAAGCATTTGCGTTTTGGTGTATTACCACCTTGTCCCTTTAGTAGTAGGTGTTTAGGCATTCTTGTATTTCACACACTTTTGGGTGGGTATATAAACCCCGTTATTTGTGACCTATGCTTGATTTTGGCTGATGACTTTTCATTTTATAAAATTCCACGCAGCTTTCATTTAGGTTCGAGCATCCTCACCCTCTCTCTTCTTTCTTTCATTTTCTCAATTTGCCCAGACACCCCCTTGTGGATGACAACTCGAGGATGCTTGGCTAAGCCTCATAGCCTTGAGGGTTCTTAGCTTGGTTTTTGAGACTCATGTAGGTTGTCCTCTTGTTTTAAATAATCTGATCTTTGCATTTATGGTTCCATACCTTCAAGCTAGGGTTCAATGCCATTTAATGTTGTTCCTTTGGTCGATACTTGTCATGCTTTAGGGTTGAGTGCATGTAATGCTATATGCCAACGATATCCTTTAGATACCATTCACGAGCCATTGAAATGAGGTTGAGTGCTCGGTTTTTAAAGTGAATGGGACTTTGAATGCTTAGTACTTGTGATTTCAGGCCAGGAGTGGTTACAGGGATTCGGTTTTATCATTGAAACAAAGATCCGGTTTGGCTTTGACTATATGTCACTTGCCATAATGCGAGAAATAACTTAGAGACCTTTGTAATACCCGTGTTGTCAATTTAGTGACCCGAGCCTTCAAGGTTACCATTTCATTTCCCACTTTCATCCATTCACAGTTAGTCGGTAAACAAGCAACCCATTGTTTTAGACGAATCCGAAATCCAAACTAAAGCCTCACGATTTTCAAACACTAATGCAAATCGTGCGTGGGATGACCCATCCTCTTGTTCGACCCACAGACATTTATCTTTGCGATGGCTTGACTACGGCCGTTAGGAGAAACTATAGGAAACAAATTTTGTTGATTCCACTCTTACTAAATTAGTGCAGATAGGTTCTTTGGTCCATGCAAGTTTCTATTGGAGGTTTATTTAAGATTTTCAAATTTGCAAACCTTTGTTGAAATTTAGTGGTGAAGGATATTTAGTTTATGCGGGATGAAAGGTGCAAAGAGCTCGAAGAGCTCAAATTACACGACTTCATCAAGCTATAGTGAGCACCTATTTGTGACTACCGCACGAAGTGGTGTGTGATGCTAGTGATTTTGCCATTGGGGGTAGTTTTGGCGAGAGAGAAGATGGGAAAGCCACTACGTGGTTTATTATGCAAAGCAAGACTGAGATGACATAGAAATTACACCACCACAAAATGAACTACTAAGCGTGGTCACATGCCTTTGACAAATTGAAAGGCATACTTGGTAGGTCGTTCATTGTTATTTCTGAGACCACTGCGCTGAAGTACCTTTTTGATTCTAGGAAAGATTTATCGGTGAGTTCTCTTGCTCACAAGATTCAATCTCCCGAATCAAAGACAAGGGAGAATGTAGTGGTAGATCACCTCTCGGATTGACCATGGCCCATAACTCCACATTCCTCCATCGATGATTTCCTGAGGAGTCTCTCTTCTTTGTAGAGAATGCCTGAGGAAAACATGCTCATATTGCTAATTGCTTAGCAACCGGGGATGTCTGATTCTGTCCAGCATAGAGATGAGAAATACTTCTTCGCTAAAATTCATTCCTATTGTTGAATAGAGCCATTTTTGTTCAAATATTGCGGATCAAATCATTTAGAAGGTGTATTTGAAGGAACGAGGATTCTCGCATCCTTTGCCGTGAAAATGTATGGAGGTAATTTTACCTCTCAAAAGACATCTATGAAGATCCTGTAATCTGGTTTTTACTGGCCATCCATTTTAAAAGATGCTCATGCTCCAATATTGTCCGAGACTTGCGATCGATGCGGAGCTTCGGGAAGCTTACTTGCCGTAATATGATGCCTTTGAACCCAATTATGGTAGTAGATTTATTTGATGTTTGGGGCATTGACTTCATGGGGCCATTCCCTATGTCTTTCGGTTAATCGTACATCTTAGTTGGGATTGATTATGTGTCCAAGTGGGTTGAGGAAATTCCTTGTAAAACAAATGATGTCACACCCCGATTCCCGGTCCGACCCGAATGGCGGATCCGAATCGGGTCTGGGGCGCGGGACTATATACTGGGACTTATTTATCTGTTCTTTATCGGCGAACTTGTACTGTGCAGGTATCCTGAACAATTTCTGTAATAACAAAACTCATTTACATATACAGAAAAGAACTACCCGCCGGGTGGTGCGTCCATAAATCTATTTACATATCGACTGAGTCCATTTATACGTATAAAAAAACTTTACATTCATAAGTACATATTTAGAGCGCACAATCTCATGATGAACCCCACTAGTGTCTTTGGCCAATTTGTATACGGAGAAGATCGCGGATGTCACTCCCTTTAGCCCACCTACGGATTAAAAACCCGTGCTAAGCTTTACGCTTAGTGGGAAACGTATCTTATAACTTATACTGTTACACATGCATTTATACTGAATCATAATAAACATATAACAGTAACAGATATCAGAATCTTCATGAATTCATATAACACATTTACATACATAATTATCCTTGTAACAAACTTATGCTTGTTCAGATCTCGGTAGCACGATGCCCGAACTTATATATAACAAACTTATACTTCGGATCTTAAGAGCTTATGGCCGGACTTATTCTTATTCCGTCTCCGTAGGACACATATTTATACTTATCTCCGTAGAACACATACTTATACTTATCTCTCAGTGGACACATACTTTATGATTCCTCGTATGTTTTCAAACATACATATACTTATACTTATCTCCGTAGGATATGTGATCAGGATTCATAGGTATGCGGTCTTGACTTATACATATACTTAGACGGAGGTACTTATCCACATCTTTCATGTTCTATCATCTTATGCTTGTTCAAAACTTATGCTTACTCTGAGGAAATTTATATACCGAGAAAGCATACTTATACCATGGGGCTTATACTTATGCTACGGAGATTACACTTGTTTGGAGGTACATTAGGTACTACGAGAGATAATCTGGAGCAATATCACGGTATTCTTGGAACTTATTCTTATCACGGAAGTACGTGAAGTACTACTTATTCAAATGTCCCAAGACACATACTTGTACTTATATCAAACTTATATTTGTTTAAGAAGTATGCGTAGGTACTACTAACTTATACTCATCTGCAGATGTAGATACTCTTGGGTTTATCCTTATCAGGGGCTTATGTGGCGGTACTGTGGAGTGCTGAAACCTAATCTTGTACGAGGCTTGTGGGTACTCTGAAGTGTCGGATCTGAGTGGTGGATGCTATAGAACTTATACTTATACGGGAGGTGCCGTAGGTACATTACGATCGAGCGATATACATTTCTTTATTCTTATTCTTATTCTTATTCAGTCCCTTATCATTTAACTGTTTGACTACCCCAATTGATCATAAAAATGAGTAGGACACAACCTGATAAGTACCGGAAGGTCTGTCTGATCTTGGTGCGTAGCACTAAGCGGGAGTCTTGAAGCCGATCGGGGCGATAACCTAGCCGTAACAAAGTGCCATAGCACTAGCGGAGTCTTAGAAGGGTCAGTTAAGAACATGCCTGCAGTATTAGCGAGTGTCATTGTGGCGAGGTGTCGATGCCGTCGGGGAGCGTGCCTGCCCGCGTGCGAGGGTGTTGTAACTTAGCTAGCGGGGTCAGAAGCCTTGCCGTCGAGCGTGCTGCCCGCCAAACGAGTGTCGTAGCAACTGGCGAGGTGTCGGAAGCCGCCGTCCGAATGTGCCTTCCGTTATGAGGAATAGTGGCCAGCTGGTAGGGTAGAAGCATGGATCGAACTTACTGCCCATGTAGCGAGTGCCATGGCACTGGCAAAGGTGTCGGAAACCGCCGTCGGAGCGTGCCTACCAGTATGACATGATTGAAGTAGCACTGGCGGGAGTGCGACGATTAGAACGTGCTGCCCACGTAGCGGTGTCGTAGCCTTGGCGGGTGCGAGCACTTGTCGGGTGTGCCTGCCCACGCAACAGAAGTGTCGTAGCACTAGCAGGAGTGTCGAAGCACCGATCAGAACGTCCACTCATTCATTCTTCGCTCCTAGGTAGTCATACTATCATACATCTTTCAGAAATCATAACCTATCTTAATCACATTCTGTGTTCATAACATATTGCCTTTCATGTTCATATTCATGTTTCAGTTCGTTTTCATATTTCATATCATATTCATGTTTCATGAACACATCTATACATATTGCATTTCCTATATTTTACTGTTTCATGCATTATATGGAATTTCATATATATACGATTATGACACCTATGTATTTACATATCATTCAAACTCAAGTTATAGCATTTTTGTGCCAAACTAGTCATTGCCCATATTACACTAAGGGACCAGTTTGAAATATTCATTTTAGGGTCTGCTCCTAGTGACATTGGTTCTTTGTGCTCATTTGAAGCTAAGGTGCTGAGTTCTTCTCGGCTAGAATCACCCAAAGCGGGAGCACCACGACTCAGATATGTCTAAACAGCAGGGACTACTCTGTGTTCAAAACCACGACGAATTTGGCTTGAACATGGCCACTGAAGTGAGTTATGGGCTAATTAGAGTTAGGATTTGAAGGTACCCCTGTTCAGAGAGTTTTGTTATCCTTGAAGTCTAGTTTAACCAACAGCAGATAAATAAATCGGATAAGAAATGACAAAGTTATGGCCAAGGAAATACTAACAACGGTCCAAAATAGAGCATTGGAATGCAAATTACAAAAATTGATATCGGTACCAGTGTCAATTACTTATAATCTGGTACCACTATGCTTGGTACCGGTACCACCCTCGAAAATGCTTTCGAAATGGTGATTTCACTCGGTTTATATATTTTCTGAGCCAACTCAATACTCAATACACACATCAAAACCACTCCATGTTCATCTTGTAATGGTGGTTTAGAGACTTCCCATACCCGAACTCTAGGTAAAAGTCCGAGAACCCATACCAAAAGTCACCATCTTTATATAACCTTATAGGTAAAGGGAGATTCCATGCTTATATTAGCAGAAGCTAGAGTTTTCAACTCAATTCCATTCAAATCTAGGGTTAGGATCAATTCTAACTAAACCCTAGGTTTGGAACCCCTCTAAAAATCCTATAAAGTCGAAATACACATGATTCCATATTGAAGTAAAAAAATCACTTAGAAATCCTTACCTTTCTTGACTTCTCTCTTGCTTCCTCTTCATACCTTGCTTCTCTTAGCTGCGGTTATTACTGGCTTGGAGACCAAAATGAGATCTTTTGGTCTCCTTCCTATACTTAACCTTTCTAATTGTGCATTGGTCCTCCAAACTTTCTATTAATTGCTTTACATCTTATGTTATATTCTAATTTAGCCCACACTCTTCTTATCTTATGACTTTCATATATTTTTTTCCAAATTACAAATTTGTCCTTGTGTCTTGGAAAATTTCCGGGTTTCTCAATTTCCATGGTTCGCATTTAAATCACGAAACATTCAAATTATGCATACAAAATACCCTAAACATGTCGAAAACGACTAGGGTATCTTTCGGGGTGTTACAAATGATCATAGGGTGGTGCTTAAATTTTTAAAGGAGAATGTTTTATCTAGATTTGGAGTGCCCAAAGCTATAGTCGGTCAGCCAGGAATGCCATTTTGCAACAAACCCTTTGTGAAACCCTCTAGCCTTGAAATATGGGAATTTGGCTTACCCAGTGGCCACTCCATGTACACATCACCCTAGACCCGATGGCGAGTTGAACTAGCTAGCAGGGAGATCAAGACCATCTTTATGAAGGTGGTGAATTCAAACAAGAAAGAATGGTCCCTCAAGCTACTAGACTCCTTTGTGGGCATATAGACTGACTTTGAGACCATTATTGGAATGTCTCGATATCGTTTAGTGTTTGGCAAAGCATGTCATCTCATGGAAATTCAATACAAGGCATGGTGGGCAATTAGAAAGCTCAACATGGATTTGGGAAGAGCCGGCCTAAAGAGATTTCTTGACCTCGATGAGTTAGAGGAAGTAATGAATGATGCTTACTTGAACTCCAAAATTTCCAAAGAGAGATCTAATAAATGGCATGATTAGATGGTGGCTAAAAAAAAATTCCAAAAAGGAGATAAAGTGTTGCTCTATCATTCTAAGCTTCACATCTTTTCGGAAAAACTAAAGTCCAAGTGGATTGGTCCCTTCACCATTCATCAAGTATATCTAAATGAAGCAGTGGAACTCCTTAGTTCAAATGAAAACCAAACTTTCAAAGTGAATGGACACCGCCTCAAGCCATATGCAGTCCCCTTTGGACCAGATAAGGAGGAGCTCACACCCTTTGAGCCTTAAAATGCTTGAAAAATTAGGTTGGGTGGACTAAGTCTCCCTTGAGACTTCAGGAACCATCTCCTTTTTGTTATATTTTTATATTATATTACATTATTCAATTTTTCCTTGAATTTTCTCTCTTGATTTGATCTTAATTTTAGCTCCTATGTTCTATTCTTAATATTTATTTTGGAATTTTTGTGTTCATTTTCGGGAATTTCTATGTTCGAAGCAGGGAAGTTGTGCGAGGTCAGGCCATTCGAAGCGCCCTAATTTACCTGGCTTCGGACATTTTACATAGGGTTGTGAAAATTTGCAGCCCTAAATCAACATTTTAAGTAAGGGTTGCGAAATTTGCAACCCTCGTATCTTCATTTCTGACTTCCTCGATTTCTTAAGGGTTGAAGTATCACAGCCTATTTCGAGATCATGAGAACTTATGCCGGCCTTTAGCTAAATTCCAACTTGGCATTCCAACTCTTTGTTTCGAGATCTGCTTGGTGCGCACCTATTTTTTATCCTCTACCTCATACGTAGACATCGGCTCCATAAATAAATCACCAACCCCGCCCCTTATTTACGCACATACGCCCTCTTTCTCCTCATCCTCCCCAGCTTAGTCCCTTCAACTTTGTATTGGCCGAGGAAGAAGGGAGAGTGCAAACTCTTCATCCTGACCCCAAACCAGGAGGCCCTTCTAGCTTGCCCTGAGATTTTACATACCCATCCCGAGGCCTTCACAGGAGCCTCTTTGGGCTCTTGATCATACCTAGTCTCTTCCGAAACCATGCCGTGCGGGTACACCGCAGGCTAGACCGATTCTGCCGCCTCCCTCTCGCCACGATCAAGCGAACTGACCTCCGTCCAAGCGGGCGGGACCTACACACTGGTGAGATCTTCATAGCCCGGCCTCGGTGCCTCAGCAGTCTTCCACTTCCTTTAGGCCTTGACTTCTTCCATTCCGAGACAAAAGTCTCCCGACCTGCACGCCATTAGGAGGCCCTTTTCCACTATGCCCCGATGAGGAAACGATTAGCCTTCGGGGTTCCATAATGAGAACTTCTATGACATACCGGCCTTTTCATTTCAGCCTGAGCTCCGGGATTCTATGGGGCTCATCCATCGCTACTCTCTCGACCCGTTCATGACTCCGCCAAATTTTTTCTACTCGAGAGTAGTGATAGATTTCTATCAGACCATGACTTCCCGAGGTAAGTCCCACCTTACTGCTCTTCATTTCACCATTGATGGTCGTCAGGCGTGTTGCGAACAGATGGTATCACTGTAGATTTTCAGCTTCTAGTGTCTTTTTCCAATTCAGCGGACTTCAGGCAATGGCCTAACCATTCGCCTCGATAGATGGTCCGGGTTCTCTCACAAAACATATCTACTAGTACTATACTTTTCCGGAGGCAGCTTACATCGAAAATGCTCTTTGTGGACCACGTGTTGCGTTCAAATCTATTTCCGTTGCAGCATGTAGTACAGAGGAGAGGTGCCATCCTTGAGGCCTTATTTCGCATCTCTGAGGGCTTCTTGTTTGGCCCGCAGGATCTGATCATGTTGTCTCTTTTCTGGGAATATCCTGAAGAATCTTATCATGTGGGAGTCATTCCTTGTGTTCCCGCGACTGCTCTCCTATGTTTTGGAGCACCTAGGTTTTCCCGTTGAGCCTCATTGCGAGCGCCGTTGTGAATGCGAGGCCACCTTTATAGTAGAGAAGTGGAAGTTTGTGAGTGGAGCTATCCCTATTCCAGCCTTTCCTTCTATTGGGGAAGATCAGTAGGTAACCCCTCCGGAGATATAACAACATCCTCTTACCCTACCTAAGAGCCTCACAGCCCAGTGACATCAGCACCTACTCTTACCCCCATGCATATAACGCCTGCTCTAGCAGCCCTATCAACCCCTCGAGCTCCTACTGCTTTAGCTGGTCCCAATACATTTGCACCACTTGTGGAGTTTGTCCGCATTTCTACATAGGACTTTCTTACGATAATGAAACCCCACATCACTTTCGTGGCTACTTCCACGGACCTTCTTTGCTACCCATACTATCATGGCATAGTGGATGACTCGTACTGAAGCCATCCTTGCTCATATTCAGGAGAACCTAGGCTTGCCACCCATTCCACTTTCTCCACAAGCAGCAACAACTCCAGCATCACTAGCTCCACCACATGCAGCTTCAACAACAGCTTCAGCAGCCCTAGCTCCGACATTTCCATAAGCAGCTTCAGCCACTCTACCAATTGATCATCTTAAAATTCCTACTCAGTCACAAGATGAGGATGAGATTCCACCCCCTGCATCATCCTGAGGAGGTATCACTTCCTCCTTTACAGTTTTCTTCTTGAGCCACATTGAGGAGAATGCAACATTTGGTTAGGGGGAGAGTTAAAGTAGGAAGTGTTCTTTATGTTTTGAAATGCGTCATTTTGAATGGTTAGTGGCTTGCAGTTTTTTCTGAGATAGTACATGTTTTTAGTTTCTCAGTTTCTTATTTTTCCCATCATATTTCTCATAATTTTTTTTGTAATTCTCAACTTGTAATGGGAGAAATTGAAACCTCGTCTCAATACTCTTGATTTTAGAGTGGTGTTATGCTTATAAGAGTTAATGAATCGTTGAAACTCCTCTTGTCTGCAACTTTAAACTAACCGCCTACACTATGCATTAGTTTTCAATTATAAAAAGCTGGCTTGCCTTGCCTCTAGCCAGTTCAAAAATACGGCCTAGTACTTTCTTGACCACCGTTAATAGGTTGGGATCCCTAAAAAGACCAATGAGTCTCAAAAACAAAAAAAAACAGAAAAACAAAAAGAAAAAGATATTTGTGAAACTTACCTTAAAACCCAAGCACGGTTTCAGAGGTATATGGTGAAAGTATTTAAAGCTCGGTGCCCTAAGCCCACTGGTTGGAAGTCACCAACTTTATTTCTCATTACATGGGTGACTAGGTGGAGTTTAACAATTTGAAGGTGCTAGAGTATCAAATTTATCAAAAGTCCTAAGTGAAATCTGAAGAGTTAGTGGTTGAAAGATCCTTATGACTTGATGCCCTAAACCTTGATTTGTTAGGAGTCATCAATGGACTTAGATTACGTAGACCGATTGTGGTCGATACCTCGGCTGACCTTGTTCCATGAATCTAAGTGTTTGGTTTGATTAGGTTTCAAAAATAGTATGTCAAACTATTCTCTCCCCCCAACCTAGATCTTCTCTAAAGATAGAAGCCTAACCAACCTTAATAGATCAGGACCCACTTTTATTCTACAACTTCCTTTTTGCTGTTGTAGGGGTGCAATGTTGAGGGCATCGAATTCTGATTGTCCGTAAGCGAGGGTCCCACCCAGGTGACTCGACCAATTAAGGTTTAGGGCATCAAGTCATAAGGATCTCTCAACCACCAACTATTCAGGTTTCACCCCGGACTTTTAATGAGTTTGAAACTCTAGCACCTACAATTCACTAAGCTCCTATTTCTACATACTTAAGCAAAGCCACGAGTAGGTGACTCTACCATGTGAGTTTAAGACCTTTGGGCTTTAAAAGACTTTCTGCCTCCACCCTTGGATGGTGCTCTAGGTTTCGAGGCAAAGTGTCATAATTTTTTCTTTTCACTTATTTTTCTTTTTCTTTTATTTTCTTTTTCTTTTTAAAGACTCATTGGTCTTTTATTTAGGGGTCCGGACCTATTAAAGGTGGTTAAAAGAACTAGGCCGGACTTTTGTAGGGCTTAGGAGGAAAGGCAATTTTTCAGCTTATCATTGAAATCTAATGACACCTGATTGATTAGGTGCCACGGTAAGGGTGATCGAAATCAACAAAATTTGTATCTAAATTCCTTCTCTACTAGCATTAGCAAGCTACTACAATATAGCAGTTCTAAGGAATTGAACCACAGGGGATGGAGTTTTCTTCGTACAAATAATGTGCAGTGATTCAAAATTATGAATTTAAATTTGGATTTTAAGGTGGTGATAAAACCAGGGGAGTTGATGGTTTGCAAGTGAAAATGGGTGAAATAAAGTATAAAGAACTCCTTTGAAGCATTAGTTTGAGTTTAAGGTTCTAGGCTAATCGAGGGTCCTCGAGGTCTTTTTAAGTCGCGTTAGGGAGGATGACATATAGTGATTTCCCGACCGGATCTTCATTTGGCTTTAAAACCTAAACCCTAATAATTTTCCTTTTTGATAGAAAGCATTTATTTAGCATTTATGGTTCCTACAGTGGAGGGGGCTACTGGTCGTGGGTTGTTGGTGGGAAATGGATTCAAAACAAGCTCTTGGGGCTCTTCCTTTATTTCCTTTCCCTTCTCCCTCGATTATGGAAGGATTTCTTCTTTCTTACTGCTTGGAAAAACTCTTGGCACACATATCTGAGAATTCAGACAACCCTTCAGATAATTCAATAAAATCCTCTATAAGCCCCTGGTGTGGCTGTTGTTGACACTGCTCCTCTACCATGGTGTCACTTTGGCACTCTTCCTTTGGTGGACATTGCTGCTGATCGATGAGGTTTTCAATGGAGTCTTGCAGGTTGGCCCATTTATGCTCAAAGTAATTTTTCAGCCTATCTAATTTCTTGTTTAAATTGTCTTCCACAATGACAATTCTCTGATTCAAATGGGCATTAATCCCCTTCTACTCTGCCATAAAGTCATCCACTATCTGGGTAAGGTCCAAAATGGCTTGTTTAAATGGAGGGATTGATTGTGGTGGCTGAGGTGATTGAGGAGTTGAAGTATAATATGGAGCTCGGGAGGTGCATCTTTGTGGAGTCTTGGTTCCATGAGGAATTTGTGTGATTCCCCGACTGGTTGTAAGTACTACCATATGGTGAACTCATCCATTGGTTTCTATAGTCCCTCATGGACTATATTCATTTGGATTCCTCTCCACGGGTTCTTTGGCTTTGCCATGGCTGGTTTCTGTAATCCCTCATGGACATATATGAGGCCCAAGTTTACCCTTGCCACATGTTGGCCGTCTTGTCCCTCTTCCATTAGGTTTCAAATTCAGCCTTGATTTACAATCTCTAACCCACTGGGCCCGACCCTGCGCCAGAATAAACGGAAATACCAAACAAGGAAAAAAAAAAAAGCAACTCTACCAAAGAGTAAGTTAGATAAAACAAAATAAAAATGAAGCAAAGAATTAAACACAACAACACCTAAAAAAGATATATATGATAAAATTCACGAGAACTTGTGATGAGGATTACAAGTGTTCATGGTCATCATTGCATAGGCACCATCCGACAGTAAGCCATTTGATTTGTACCACAGTGGGTGATCAGAAATCGACAAAATTTGTATCCTAAATTCCTCCTATACAGCTCAGTAGCAAAACTCTTGCAATATAGTAGTTATAGGATCGAACACAGGGATGGGTTTTCTTCGTACAAATAGTAATGCGGTGATTCAAAATGGTGAATTTAAATTTGGATTTTAAGGTGAGGTATTAAAAGCAGGAGTTGATGGTTTGCAAAGCGAAAATAAGGTGAAATAAATATAAAGAACTCCTTGAAGCATTGGGCCCACTTTGGGTTTTAGGTTATTTGACTCGCAGAGAGGTCCTCGGGTCTTTTTCCCTCGCGTTGGGGAGGATGACATATCGTCATTTTCCGAACCGAATCTTCATTTGGCTTTAAAACCTAAACCCTAATAATTTCCCTTTTTGATAGAAAGCATTTATTTAACAATTTATGGTTCCTGGTGAAAATCTATCACCTTGACTTATCTACAATGATTCGTAAGAAACTAAGCCAAGATCTAGGTGGATCTAATAATAAGCATCCACTAAACCTGGGTACGAAATTATTGATCCCGATGAGGATGCATATGTTGTGCTTATACTTACCTCCGGTGGCTCGTAAAGAGCAACTAACCGGAATCATCGATGCTCTAAAGCTAGAGAATACTAAACCTAAAAGCTTGCTAGAAAGTATTGCGAAAATTACATCAAAATATTTAAACCTAGAGTTGCAAGAATTTGGGAACCCAAAATGTCAAAACTGTTGCGTGAAAACGGGGAACAAGTTTACCTTAAAGCGGTTGCCCGGTAGCCTCTGCGAGGAGGGAAGAGTCTGGCCAACCATCCTCTGAGGTTGTCATCCTCGGAGGAGTGTTTGCTTGGCCAGAAAGGGGAAAGAAAATGAAAGAAAATGGGAGAAAAGACGGCGGGGGAAATTGCCGCTGCTCTCTGTATTCTTGAAGTGATGTGATGCAAAGTTTTTGGTAGAAGACTTATATAGGTGCTCAGTGTATAGGAAATTACCAAAAGTAAAATCGGAAGGCTATTTTACAAGGATAAAATGGGAAAAAAGAAAATTGTAACAAAACAACAAGTGAAATCACAGGGAGAGCAGAGTGCGTGATGAGCAGTCTTTGGGTACAATAAACAGTCTTTGAGGAACAAATTTCGCAATTCTCCATTTTTCTTTGTATTTTCTACTCTTCTTTCCTTATGGTCTCTGATATGTAATGCTGAGTTTGACCTGAATTCTTCGTGCTTGGATCGACTCAACAATTTTGGCATGATTAGCTCGTAAAAACTGCAAAATTAGCCACAAAATGCGATCAGTAGAATAGCAGGGACCTTAATGTGCAAATCGGGTTAATTACAATGACTAGTACACAAAAAGCACTCAAAACCTATAATAAATAGGGTTCAAAATAGCACTTTTTGGGCACTAATCAACAGTGTGTGGTTAGTTCAAAGTGGAAGAAAAAGGTTGAAAACAATAAGAATCTAAACTTGTTATCAACGCAACTAAAAAAAAACACCATTCTAGCATCAATAATATTGGAACAATATTTCAATTTCTCCTACTTCATGCTAGGCACTGCAAAAAAAAAAAAAAAAGGATGTAAATGAGAAACTGTAAGCTTTATAACATGTGTTGAAACTGAAGGAATACCTAAATTTGTAAAAAAAAAAAAAAACTAACTGCTAGCAAGTCATTCAACTTCACAAAAGTACTTACTCAAAATAAAAGCATAACCAAAACATAAAAGCCACTTCCTTCATTAATTCTCCCCTAACCAAATATCGCATTGTCCTCAATGGGGTTTAGAGTGGAAACTTAAAGAAGGAAGTGCTACCTCCTCAAATATTGGCAGAGGGTGGGACGTCATCCTCATCCTAGGTAGGATGAAGCGGTGCCCAGTGAGGCTGCGGAAAGGGGCGGGTTGAGGAAGGCTGCTACTCACTACGGGAGGGTGCGATAAATTTCTGAGAGGTCGGGTTTGTTAGTGCCTCTTAGTTCGAGGCTTAAATGACAATGGTGAAATTTGCTTCTTGAGGTGGACTAAGGAGTTTAGGAGGCAGGCCTAAGTGGCTGCGAGATGCAAAAGGATATGATACGAGCAAGGATGGCGCGTGCAGGCTAGAATGAGAAGCCGTGCGTGCCATCCCTCGGCCTGGCCGGCCCGAGGCGAGATGTAGGCTGCTTAGTGCGGTTGTAGTCATAATGGCTAGAAAATCACGATGAGAAATGAGAATAGTCTCCATAGGTGTTGCAGAAATACTAGGCCTAACTGAATCTATAGGGACCGGAGGTTTAGATTAATCTGTGATGGGTCGATGGTATGGGAACTGTAAGATCTTTGGGATGTAGGGCTCCTCGATAGGAATTTGCACGTGTGGTAGTCCTCTGTTGGATCAGGTGGGATAGGGCTTGTCGGACACATAATTGCCACTTTCCAGCGTGAAAATAATAGCCTCGCATACCCCACCAAGGTGCTCCAACACTTGAGAGAGAGCACCACAAACAAGAATGGAATTTAAGATCTCGCCCCGAGGTTCTTACAGCAGATCTTCCTAAAAGTTGAAAAAATAAGTCATGATGAGCTCCGTAGGGTTAAACCATAAATCCTCATAAATACGGCATAGTGCCTCCAGTATGGCTCCCCTCCTCTGAACCAAATGCTGAAGAGGAAATAGGTTGATCGCAACACATGATGAATAAAAAGTATCCTTGTTTGGAGCTACATTTTGAATAAAATTTGACCAACTAAGGTGTCTCGAGAAAGGATGTGGACCATCTCCCGGGGTGAGGGATGTGGCCACTACCTGTAGTCCGCGATTTTGCCAAATCTACAGGAAGATTGAATGTGGTGGCTATGTCAGATGCTCGAAGAATTCCATCATGACTATCTATGGAAAAGTAACGCAAAGAAGATCGCGGTCCCTCCCCGGAAGTCATATTAGAATTCACCACCACACGTGGATAGAAGAACTGTAGAAGAGTCATAAAGGGAAGGAGTTACGCGGCATAAGCCCCATGGAGTCCGGCTCGTGAAGCGGTGGTGGCAAATTTACTGGAATGGCCATAATAGTGCTCACTGTAGAACCCACACCGGGCAGTCAATTACCCGACACACAGTTAAAAATGGGCCTTTTGATTATGGATCTCGAAGAGTGGAACTGAGAATTGTCAGCAGTTGGGGCTCGAGGAGGTGAAGATTGAGGGGGCTCTTATGGCTACGAATGGGAGATCTATCAAGCTCACATCTCGAGCCCTCTTTAGCGAGGGGCTACGGTCGGTCGTGGACGTGGAGAATACTGGAGGTACTGTCTCTAGTCCTCATCTCGTATATGTGCAGTGGTAGGAGGGTCACAATGATTAGTACCCAAAGCTATTTCGAGTCCTATTTAAGATAGGTTTTGAGTGCTTTTTGCTTACTAATCATATTATTTAAGCCGATTGACATGTGTAGGTCCTTTAGTGCTACTGATTTTGTTTCGAGGTTGTTTTTGGTAGTTTTGCAGGTTTCGTAAACCTTTACCATCATATCAAGCTCGGCATCGAAATTAGCCGATGATACGAGTTCGTATGAATTCTCGCTGATTTCCTCATCAAGCCTCGATAAAGAAATAAAGAAAATGAAGACGCGATAATGCAGTCGGAGGATTTAGAAGGTGGTAGAAGATTGGCAATTTCGCAAGCATAGCAAAAATTTCGCAATGATAGCGAAATTTTCACTACATAGCGAAAATTCTCGCGATCGTGCGGTGGATCCAAACGATCATGCTTTGATTAATTTCTCTTTGTCGTCTCAATGTAACTACTATTACTAGGTTAGTTTGGTATTTCGCATGCTCAGGTGGGCTATATAAGCCATGCTATGAACATTTTGTAACCTAGTCGCTCATTTAACGCATTTCATTTACTTACCCTCTGCTTTGGTTCCCTATTTTCTCTTTCTCCCCTCTTTCCTCATTTTCTAGGCTGCCAAACACACCCTTTGAGGATGACAACTCAAAGGATGTCTCGACTAAGCTCTCAAAACCTCAAGAGGAGGCTAAGAAGTTTATTGATGTGGGCTCACAGTGTTCCTCCGTTTTCATGAAGCAGGATCACAGATTTGTGTTTCAAACTTTCAAAACTAGGTTTAAATGCTATTTAATGTATTTTATTTGGTCAATACTTGGCATGCTTTAAGGTTCAGTGTATTCTTAATGGTAGATACACTGACATCCATTAGATGTCATTTACGAGCCACTGAAAGTAGGTTAAATGCTTTATTTTCAACTGAAGGAACATTAAATGCTCAGTAAATGCTATGGTTCAAATAGGAATGTTACTAAGGGTTGGTTTTTAAAGTTAAACAAAGATCCGATTTTGGAAATGACTATATGTCATTTGCCCTAATGCGAGGAAATAACCCGAGGACACCTTTACAACCCCATCATACCAAACTAGTGACTCAAAACTTCAAGGTCTTCTTTTTACATCTTATTTTAAATCGCTTTCGGGGCTAGATTAGTGACAAATAACAACCACACTTTTTATGCAACCGAAAATCCAAAATGAAAGCCCTACCTATTTCAATCATTATACAAGTCACTCAGAAGACGAAAAACCCATCCCTATGTTCGATCCTAGAGCCGTTATAATCGCAAAGAGAGTTACGCTACTAAGAATAGGAGCAACTTATGTATAAATTTTGTTTCATTCCGCACCCCTAACAGTGGCAAGAATCAAATGGCGTCGCTGTTTCAGGATGGTGCCAAACTACATGATGAGTCGATTTGGGTACTTGTAATCCTCATTACAAGTATTAGTGACCTTAAACCTTTTGAATTTCATTATCTGAATTTCAAGTTTTTTTTTTACTCGCAGTCAATGTCAATAAGCTTTTATTATTACGCCTTTATTTTTTTTATTAACACTAATCTTTTCGGGCAAGCCTTTTGTTATTCTTGCTTTGTCTCTTCAGGTCAAGGTGTGTTTATGCATCACTAGGATAAAGGAATATCAGGTAGACTGCAAAGAGTTAGTGCACCAATTGAGCAAAGTTGTGAAGTAAGTGTGCATAGTGAGCAAATGGATCCTCTACTTGAGGAACAACAAAGTCAGCAAGCAACTCCTATGAATCCAATAGCATACAGGTCAATGAGGGACCACATACACCCTCCTAGAGTTAGTGCACCTTCCTGCATCATACCACTCCATCGAGGGACGTAGGCGCGAGACTCCACCGTGCCCCCCGCTCCCAACTTTTCATGGTATGGAAAATGAAAATCCATACACACACATCCGAGATTTTGAGGAAGTATGCATAACTTTTAAGGAGGGTGTAATAGATATGGATTTGTTAAAGTTAGTTAATTCCATTAACCTCAAAGACAAATGACAAAATTTGGCTAATTCATCGAGGCCGAGAACAATTAGAAATCACAATCTTCGTTGAATTTTTGAAGAAATTTTTCAAGACAACCAAGACCAATAATGAAGAGGAAAATCTACACTTACTACCACGATAACGAGAAGTTTTATCAAGATTGAGATTCATGGAGACCATCGCTGCATGTCCACACCATGGGTTTGACATGATTCGTGGAACCACTTCTATGATGGTATGCCTCCCGCCTATGAAGCAACTTCTAGAAACCATAAAAGTGGAGGGACTTTTCAGCAAGAACCCGCATGAAGCCATGGACTTTTGAATTATGTGGTCGAAACCCTCCAAGGGATGGGATGAGCCAAAACCCAAGGGAGTGTGAAGAATAAGGCCTTCGACCCACCAAGCGGGAGGCATTTACGCACTTTCCAAGACACGAGATGAAAGCAAAACCGACTCACTTTGACCTAAGGTCGAGGAGCTTCAAATGGAGAAATCGCATGAAGTGCAAGCAAAGTGAATGAATTGCCCGGTGATCTCACCAAATTCTCGCTTTAACCGCTACCAAATAGCCACCCTAAGGAGCACTGGCCCAAATAGCTCCTTCAAGCAGGCGGACTTAATGCAAGAGCATGCCCATGTTCAAATGTTGTCACCCACAAATGCCCTATGGCAACACCTATAACCCCAATTGGAGGAATCATCCGAATCATCATTGGTGCCTAAAACCCCCGTGATATGCCCCCAGAGCACAAAGACGCTCGTCTAATCTCAAAGACAATAAGAAAGTGTAAAGAACCTCCACCTTCTTCTCTCCTGGCTGAAAGCAAGCCATCTCAATTGAGCAAAGTGGTAGCACGTTTCTGTGGAGGAACAAAAGGTGTTGAATGTTCAAACTAATCTAAAATTGAGGCAGCCTAGGCTCACTCATCAAAGAAATTTGATATGATGCATTATGAGATTTCCAATACCTAAACGCCATACAGCTTCAAAAAGCAGAAATTTCCTTCCAGATAGCAAAACCCCAAGTGGAACGTACGAAATGTGCTCACTAGTGATCCAAATGAACTGATGAAGTCAGCAGAGGATTTCGATAAAGTGGTAAAGAACCGAGACCAAGAATCCCAAAGACTAACCAAGATAGCTCTCACGTGAATGGGATCTGCACCAGGAAGAAACAACCACAAAGAAGGGAAGAGAGGCGGCCCAACGACCCCTCCTCTCATTGCACTTAAAAGAAAATTCAAATAACCAAACCAAATTAGAGGTACACTGAAGTGAATAATATTCCTTTACACAGATCACAAGTAGTATGCAAATGAAAGACTTTACACTGCAAAAAGAGGCTTCAATGTGAATAAAAAGGTCTTTCGACTAAGCAAGGAGCGCCATCATCGAGTGCAAGACCTCCGTGAAGTATATAATCCTGATGTCACACAACCCACTAATATCTGGGGTAATGAGCTAGAAAGCACCACTTAAACTCGGGAGCTAGTGTGAACCTATTGCCATATTCCATGTACAAGCAAATTTTGGTTCGGGAACCTGGTCACTTCCATCACACTATTTCACCTCGACAGTCTATTAAAATACCAAAGGGGACCATTGAGGATGTTCTATCACATGACAAATTCTACTATACAAAGGATTTTCACTGTGCACTTGGACATAGAGTCTACAGGAAATGGGACTCAACTATGTACTCATCATATTGGGAAGGCCATTCTCAGCACTGAATGCCATTAAATTGCTAAAATGGGGTTATGTAACTCACTGGGAATATGACTTTAGAACTCAATATCTTCCATTCGAGTAAATGATACAACCAATGGAGATCACTTTGGTGAAGATGTTCCAGATAATAGATACAATTCTCAAGAATATGCCAATGAAAGCAAATAAAGCTGCAAGATGTGTTAACCTGTGAGTTATCTATGCCTTATGAGCAACAGAACCTCAATGTACAGCCTAGTGTGGGTGTCGAGAAAGAAAATAGAAATTCTACCTTTGTCGACCGTAAAGAGAAAGGAACCTCAATACTGATCTCAAACCCCTCAGTCAGGAATTAAAATATGCATTTCTCTCGGGGAAGAAACAATGGTCCAAATAGACATCACACCGTTGACCACTTCACAGAGGACAACCCGTCGCACCTCCTCAAATGAACAAGCAAGCTTGGGGTGGAAAATTTCGATTTAAAAGGCATCAGCCCAATAACTGCACCTTACCCACATTTATTTAGGAAGAAGAATCTAAAGTTTTTAGCCAGCCACAAAGGAGAGGTTGGAATCCTCACACGTGCATAGCTTCGCATTGAAGTCCCGGTTGCCGGCAGCTTCCAGATCATTTACCCCATATCTGATAAAGACTGGGTAAGCTCAACCCAGTGGTGCCTAAGAAGCTCAGGTGACCACCTGTAAATGAAAAGTGATGAGGAATTGTTCATCCGACTTACCACCTGGCGAGGGTATGCACAGACATGTGAGGCTCAATGAAGTAACAAGAAAAAGATCACTTCCACCGCCCTTCATTGATCAGCTTCGAGAGTTTCTAGACACTCATTCTATTTCTTTTTGGATGGGTATTCAGGGTACTTTCAGATAGAGATTGCACCAGAAGATCAAGAAAAGATGACCTTTACTTGTCCATTTGGAACTTATGTTTACAGGATGATGCCTGCCTTGCAACGCCCGCCACCTTCCGTAGATGTATGCTTAGTATGTTCAATGATATGGTGGAGCGTATAATGGAAGTATACAATGGATGACATCACCGATACCTGAGTAAAATTTTGAAGAATGTTTGACTAATCTTAGTTATCCTCGCGTAGGTGTACAAAAGACTCGTGCTTAATCGGGAAAGTTCTTACTTATGGTGAACTATGATTGTATCACATGTTATTTCCAGCAGGGAATAGAAGTCGACAAGGAAAAAATCGAACTTATTTCCAAACCGGCTGCCTCCAACAAATGTAAAAACAGCTTAGGCAATTCTCGCTGCATGCAGCTTTACAGAGATTCATCAAGGAATTCGAACATCATAAGCCCTTTATGTTGCTAGAGAAAGATGCTAAATTTTCGGGAAAAGATTGACAAAGAGCTGAAGATTAAAGTCCCATTTGACCACCGCACCAATAGTACGGCACCCACCGCGCCTGCCTGGGAGGTGATTCAGGATGCAAGTGATCTCACGATTGAGCAGCTTCGGACAAAGAGAAGGTGGAAAACCCCACGAGTCTATTACAGCAAAACTGAATGAAGCACAAAGGAACTATACTACTACAGAAAGAATCACTGGCAAAGGGTCTACGCCTTTAGATAAATTTCGAGCATACTGTTGGGTCTGATATAGTCATTTTTACAGATCATTCCGCTTTGAAATATCTCCTGACCAAGCAAAATGCTAAGGCAAGACTTATCCGATGGGTTCTTCTGCTTCAAGAATTTAACTTGCAAATTAAGGACAAAAAGGGGGTAGAGAATGTTGTGGCAAACCATCTTTCTAGATTAACAATTGCCCATGACACTCATAGCCTTCCCATCAATGATGAATTTCCTGAAGAATCTTTAATGCAGTTGGAGAAAGCTCCTGTGCATGCTCATTACTGCTAATTTCTGGTTACAATGAGGAATTCTATCCGATCGGGAAGAATTGTGATAGGAAGTATTTCTAGCGAAATCCATTCCTATTATCGGGAAGAGCCCTCTTGTTTAAACACTGGCAAGATCTTACACTAGGAAAGTGTGAGTCTAAAGAAGAACAACATGAAATTCTAAGCCACTTCCATGAGAGTGCCTGTGGTGGTCACTTTGTTCCCGTAAGACGCGAATGAAGTGCCGTAACTGCTCTACTCGGCCTTCTCTTTAAAGAAGCACACCAAATGTGCCGAGTATGTGATAGATGCCAAAGGCTCGGGAAATTGTCTCACCGTCATATGATGCCCCCGAACCCAATTTTAGTGGTCGAGCTATTTGATGTTTGGGGCATCGATTTCATGGGACCTTCCCTACGCTCTTATGGGCATGCATACATATTGGTGTGGAGTGTAATTCATGTGTCTAAAACGGGTCGAGGAAATCCCCGCAAACCAACGACCACAGGTGGTGCTCAAATTCGAAAGCAAACATCTTCCGTGTTCGGGGTACCAAAGCCATTATTAGCGATGGGGGTCTACATTTCAGAATAAATCTTTCAAAACTCCTTACGCCTAAATATGGTGTAAAACACAAAGTGGCTACCCCTTACCATCCTCAAACAAGTGGTCAAGTATGAATAGTGCCTAAAAAGTGCTATTTTGAACCCTATTTATTATAGGTTTTGAGTGCTTTTTGTGAACTAATCATTGTAATTAACCCAGTTTACACATTAAGGTCCCTATTATCCTACTGACGCATTTTTAGGGCAACGGCAGCTGGTAAGCCAATAAGGCTAAAATTGTTGAGTCGATCCAAGAACAAAGAATTTGAGTCAAGCCTCGCGATTGCGCATCGTGAGACCGTATAAAGAAGAGCAAGTAAAATGGTAAGAAAACGGAGCATTGCGAATTTTGTCTTACGAAAGCACTATGCATCCCGAGAAGACTGCTCCTTCCGCAGAGCCTGTTTCTCCCGCATTTCACTTCATGGCTTTTGCTACAATTCTTTTGTTTCTTCCTATTTTAACCCTTGTAATAGCTTTTATTATGGTTATTTTTTTTTGTAATTTCGCTTGGCTTTGAGTGTACATAAGCCTCAGTCAAACCCTAAAAATTTTTAACCAATAAAATTTAGGGCATAAGCTTTCAGCTGGTTTCTCTCCAGTTTTCCCTTTTTCTCCTTTTCTTCCATTTTCTTCCCTTTTATCTCATTTTCCTAAGGCAAACATCCTCTGAGATGATAACTGAGATGAGCTACAAAGCCATTTTTCCTTGGAGTGGAAGGCTATTAAGCAGGGGATCGAAGGCAACTGAGGGTTTTTCCATGTTTCACCCGAGGTGGTTTTCTACCATTTATGGTTTCAAATAACATAGGCTTCTTAATCCCTTCATTGCTATGAATGATCAATATTTGATAAGCTGTCTCTCGGATGTTTAGTGTTAGATCCATCGACAATCTGCTAGTTACCACTATGGGTTATTGGAAAGGCGATTCAAGGATATTTTTATTTCTCCAAATTTTAGGTTCGATCCCTTCTGATCACGTAAACGCCGCACTTGTTGCTTTAGGTTCATTGTATACTTATTGTTAGATACAATGATATTATCATTAGTTATCATTTATTAGTCGTTGAAAGTGAGTAAAGGTGATGTTATTTACTGTCCGAGACTATCAATGGTGCAAATAACACTTTTCAAAGGTAGTTATTTAGGTCGGGCTTACGCTTAAATGAAGAACCGCTTTGAGAGATGACTATATGTCATCCCCCCCAACGCGAGGAAAAGACCTGGAGAACCTTAGTTGCCCTAGGACCCCAGCCCCAATGACCTAACACTACAAGGAGTTCTATTTTATAATTTTTCTTTACTATTTTATTTTTTAATCTGCACCATCCAACTCCCCTGTTTTTACCAAGCCTTAAAATCCAAATTGAATTCACCAATTTTGGCCTTCACTGTTAGTCATTTGTACAAAGAAAACCCATCCCTAAGTTCGACCCTAGAGTTAATATATCATAGCTTTGCTACAAAGCAAAGAGGAACCCAGGGTTATAAATATCATGATTCTGGGTACACCTACTCGTGGCATCTAATCAAAATGGCACCCGCTGTTTCGATGGTGCCTAAGTGCATTTGATGAGCTGTGGAACACTTGTGATCTTCATCACAAGTTCTGGTGAAATTTTCCTTTTATTGTTTCATTGTCATTTTTTTTTTAGTACATTTCACTATTAAGAAAAAAAAAAAAAAAAAAAGAGTCGTCATAGGATCTGCTTTTCCGTGTCGTCTGGTCGCTCTATTTCTAACAAGTAGATCAGATTTTCTCCAGTTGGTTTGAATTGAGAGCAAATGGAAACTCCTCACATGAAGAGCAATACATCAGAGGAGAAACCCTGTGAGCACAAGAATGAGACAATGAGGGACTATGTTCCCCAAGAGGTAAAATCAAGAACCCTCGGGGAGAAATCCAAACCCAAAATAGGTCTGCCAGGGACTATTATAGAGACCAATGATGAGTACACCATTCCATGTTCCCTCAACTTACGCACCTCCCCGCTTCCACATTTTACCTCAATTCCTCAAACACTACGCTTACTTTCTCCGCTTGAGCAAGCACATCAAATTTGAGAAAACTAGTGAATAATTTAAAAGAGGAGCAAAGTGGTAGTGAATGTCCAAAGTAATCAAGAAATTAACACAAAGGAGAGCCTCGAACAAGAAATCGATGGGTTCCAGTTTAAATTGATAAAAAATTTGACATCTCAGAATCCATCCTAAAGCTTCAAATTTCAATCACCCTTGTTTATCAAGTGAAGAGAATCCAAAAGAGTGCCGCTCGATTGACACCATGTTCAGGAGCACATAAAATGCAAGATGAAGCAATCTCTCATTGCTAACTGATTAAGGCTCAAAAAGTGCTATTTCAACCCTATTCAAGATAGGTTTTGGGTGCTTTTGCGCGACTAATCATATCAATTAAGCTAATTGACGTGTGTAGGTCTACTTAAGTAATCTTTACTGATGCCATTTCGAGTTTGTTTTCGGGTAATTTCAGGTCTACAGATTCACCCATTTATGCTGAAAATTTACGATGTTTTCAACCATAAAAATGATGAATTTCCAAGGGATTACGAAGGAAAGTGGGATGCAAGGGCAAAAAGGAAGATGCAAAGTGAGCAATGCAAAGGAAGCAGAGCATCCCTAGACTCACATGAGATTTACAAAAAATTCCTACTGGATTGCTAAAATTTCGCAATCATAGTGAAAATTTCGCAATCCTAGTGAAATTTCGCTAGCTAGCGAAATTCCTCGCTAGCTAGCGAAATTCATCGTGCCTAGCGAAATTCTCAACTAATTTCGCTTATCTCACATGATTTTCGCAAAGCAGCTAAATTTCGCAGACTAGCTGAAATTTTCGCTACGCCAGCTGTATCCCTCTCGCATAGCCGCTAAATTGTCGCCCCGTGATTTTTGTATTTGATCCCTAAACGACTATCGCTTTGATGTATTACCATTTTTAGCCATGTAATATCATATTTTAGGTATTTTGGTAGTTTCACACTTCGGTTGTATCGTATAAACCCCTACAAACTTGTAAACTTAAGCAACTTTTTTGGGAAGCAACTTTTTATTTTATAAAATTTTCCCCAAGAATTTTCATTTTGTGTGGTTTCATTCGCTTCTCTTCTCTTCCTCTTTCTTTCATTTTCTAAGCGCCAAACACCCCTTGAGGATGACAACTGCTGGATGCTTGGCTAAGCCCTTCTTGGAAGAGGAGGGTCACCGGTGGAGGCTCAAGCAAGTTCTCATGCCCTCATTTATCACACTCCATTTACGAGCATTTAAGCCCCTGCTTTCTCACTCGATGGAGAATAATGAAGCAAATAATGTAGAATCCTAATCATTCCTCCCGCAAATGGGCCAAATTTAATCGTCACTCGTGAGACCAGATTACCCAAAACAATGGAGCTGAGCATGGAAGGCACCGCAAGACACAACATCGTGCATTTACGGAGGAGCCTCCTGCACCTCTCAGATCCAATACATATTAATCGGGAGTGGTTCCCAAGTAGAACCTCAAGACCACTCCAAATTTTTGTTGAAATTTTTACTTATATTATTTTGGTCTTACTTGCTTTTAGTGTGCCACCACTTTTACCTATTTTCTTTTCAAATATTTTCGCATTTACAAGCTTATCTTATCACAATTTTTGTTTTGAAATGTCAGAAGAGTTACAAAGCAGGTGGAAAAATCTCATTTTCCTCTCGCGATTGCAAGGCAAGGCAGATGTGTGCACTGCTCACCATGCCATTCCCTCCCCGGGGTTCAAACCGCTCGCTTCATCTTCTATTGGAGGTACCACGCTTTGAAAAGCTGATAATTTTGTGAAATATACGCATAGAAATATACTTATGCAAATACATTTTTCTACACTTTTACAAATCATTCGCATCTATATTTTGGTATTTCTACTCTTGCCTTTAGTTGAAAAATCAGTTTCCGTATGTTACCTTAATGTTAACAACTCCATGCATGATTTAGTTTTTGGTCAATTGAGATTTCAGCATGTTCAACTCGAACTTTCTCCTCTTAATGACTCCACACCCAGACCTGTGTCAGACCAATAGGTCGAAGCTACACTCCTTCCACTTTGCAAAGATCACTTTTAGATTAGTTGACAACCCATAATAGGTTTGTGTTACCCATGTATGAAGACCAATGTAGTATTCCAAATGAAAAAGAAAAGAAAAAGCAAAAAGAAAAAGGAAATGAAGAAAAAGAGGAATGAAAGCCGTGACGCTGTTTTGAAACCCTAACACGGTCCGAGGGGTATATGCGAAGCTCTTGAAGCCCTATGGCCCTAAACCTTCATCGGCCTGAGTCATCGACTTAGTGTTCGCTAGCACGGGGTGGATAGGTGCAGAGCTCTAGCGTGTTGTAGGTGCTCACCCCTCAAGTCATTCCAGAGTCCAGAAGCCCGTAGCTCAGGGTCATGATCCTTTCGCTCGCGCCCCAAACCTTAATCGTCAGAGTCATCTAAGGGACCCTCTACACCTTGCACCTTGGTGAAGTCGGTAGCTTTTAGCATCGCACCCTGCTACAGCAATCAAGGAAGAAATAAGAGCGTCGCTAGCCCTATTTAGGTTGGTCACGCTTAAGGCCATGGCAGTAGCTGTCAGAGGGAATAGCTCTGCAAATTTATTGGCTCAAACCTGCTACTCTTTAGGAAATTAATGATTTCGTGGAAATTCGTGTTGATTTCCTCAAATCGCATTGCCCTAAACGGCTCTTGTATGGTTTATGTTCTCTCATGTTTGCCATACAGGTGTGTAAATTATTCATGCTACGTGTAAGGCTTTACCTTTATTATTACACTTTTTTGAACCACATATACTTTTCGAAAGCATCAGATATATACCTTTTGTTTTAGCATTGCTATTAAGGACTAGCAACGTGTTTGGTTGGGGGTGTGGATTAGTGCCCAAAAGTATGTTATTTGAACCCTATTCAAGATAGGTTTTGGTGCTTTTATGCACTAATCATATCAATTAAGCTAATCGACGTGTGTAGGTCCAATTTACACCACCGATACTCGAGTTTGTTCGTAATTTCATAGGTTCCTATGACTGCCCATTTCTCAATAAGATTCATAAGTGTTTTCAACCATAAAAATGAAGGAATTTGGAAGTGGATTCTGAAGGAAAGTGGGATGCAGTGGCAAAAAGGAAGATGCGCACAATGCAACAAGCAGATAATCCTTAGAATTTCGCTATGATTGCAAAATTACTGGATTGCGAAATTTCAGATCATAGCGAAAATTTCGCAATCCTAGCGAAATTGGGAAATTTCGCTAGCTAGCGAAATTTAATGTGCCTAGCGAAATTAACCAATTTCGCTATCTCACATGATTTTCGCTAGGCTAGCGAAATTTCAATAGACTAGCGAAATTTTTGCTATGCTAAATAAATCCCCGCATAAATAAATTGTCGCCTCTCGTGATTTTTGTATATTTGATCCTAAATCCACTAATGCTTTTGATGTATTACCATTTTAGCTCTTATGTAATATCATATTTTAGGTATTTTGGTAGTTTCACACTTCAAGCTGTACTATATAAACCCCTATATAAACTTGTAACCCTAAGCAACTTTGAAGCAACTTTTCATTTTATAAAATTTTCCCCGCAGCCTATTTTTGTGGTTTGCATTTGCTCTCTTCTCTCCTCTTTCTTTCATTTTCTAGCCGCCAAACACCCTTTGAGGATGACAACTCAAGGGATGCTTGGCTGCTCTTCCTTGAAGGGGAGGGTCACCGGTGGAGGCTCGAGGTAAGCCATGCCCTCTCATTTATCACATCAAGATTTACGAGCATTTAAGCTCCCATCTCACCCCAGTTGAAACCTCCTAGATCCAGCCTCGCCAATGTGTATTTGGCAAGCTTGCGGGTTACATGATGCTTAATCTAGATCCACCGTCATCCACTTAGTCGTTCCTATTAGTTGTCGTGAGGTTGCCCTTTCGTGCCATACGCATAATCGTAAGGGACTCAATGCTCAACAATGCCATATCTCACGTAGGGAGCACTTAGGTTTAGTTTTAGTGCCAATCAAGGTCCTGGGCCGGGAAAGACTATGTGTCATTATCTCCAACACGAGGAAACAAACCCAGGGCATGAATACAACCTTAAAATCCAATCCGGTGACCCAAGACTTCATGAGTCTTCTTTCTAAATTTTCCTTTAATTTATTTGCAATACAACCATCCAACTCACTCGTTTTTGAACAAACCTAAAATCCAAAGAGAAATACCATTTTCAACTCAATTGCACTTCTCATTTCATGAAGAAACCCATCCCCGTGTTCGACTCCTAGACCACTATACGCAAGAGCTCCTGGCTACAGTAGACAATCTAAGATATAAATTTTGTTGATTCCTATAGCCCTACTGTGGCACGAATCACTAACTGAGGAGGGTAGTGGAAAAGAAGCAGGGGAAGAGCCCTAAGAACCTATCCTTCAACCAATCCCCATGAATTTTAATCCTAGTGCCACCGCCCCAACCCTCTAAAATAGCCCACCGCTGCCAGTACATACCGCTACACTGCAAAGAAAATCAAAACCCGCAAAGACTGCCTCCCAAAGCTCATGCCGCCCATCACCGCATGTGCACACTTCAAGAAGTTAGTGGTCTTGTAATGCACTTTGACACTACATCAAAACAACGGCAACCGCTCACATCGCATGGCATCGTGGGATGGTTCAGTGTTTGCCGATTTGGGAGCACTAACCCTAGCATTCCCCGTTAAGCTCGCTAGCCCAATGTTCTCCAAAGGTTTAAAGACTGGTTTATACAAATTTCCCCCACTTTTTGTTTTAATTTTTCTTGTTTTATTTTATTTTACTTGGATTTCTATAAGTTTTCTTTTTAGATTTTCCCTAATTTTTAAGTTAATCTTTGTTCTAGCTTGTTTTTCACTTTTCTGCAATTTTTCTTAATTTTTCTTGTATTAAATTTTCATACCTTGGTAAAATTTTCGCTGCACGAAGATCAGAGCAACTGAGCAAGAGGGGAAATTAAGAATTATAGTTTAAATTTTCGTAAACATAGCGAATTTTCGCTTATAGACAGTACTCTCGCTTACATAATAAATTATGCACTGGTCATTCCCCGTACTTAAGACAAATGAAGGAACAAAGAAGGTTAAAAATGTTTGTTTTTTTTATTTCTATTTAAAAAAAGTTATAAAACAAAAAATTTATTTTTATTTTTATTTTTATTTTATAAAAAAATTTGTCTTTCAAAAAAATTAAATAAATTATTATTATTTTATTTATTAATAAAAATGTTTTTATTTTTATTTTTATTATTTATTATTATTATTTTTATTAATTATTTTATTTTTATTTAAAAATTAAAAATTTCTCGCGCATATGTGTATAGCGAAATTCAGCAAACATAGCGGTAAATTTTTTCGCTATGATAGCAAAATTTCGCTTACTTCCCCATCTGCTTTGCCTCTCTTGTTTTGTTTCGGGCCATAACTTTTTCATTCGAACCCGTTTTAGGCGCTTTTGGTACCGTTGGAAAGCTTAGAGCAGAATCAAAATAGCCAGAAAAGAAAACTTTTGAAATTTTATGAAGCGTGAAATTTTCAAAATGCCCAACCACAATTTTTTTCTTTTCTTCTTCTAATTGCTTCATTCAAGCCCAAACTGATAATAAGGCTGATGGAAAGCTTCATGGTCTCGTATACAACAACGATCACATCTCAACAAAGGAGGTAACAATTTCCTTCCTAACTTTCCAACTGAGCCCCATTGCGACAATGAGATATTTGGGTCGGGGGAGAGTTAGTGAAGGAAGTGGCTTGTGACTTATATTTTGTTACTATTTTGAGCAAGCCCCATTTTGTGATGTTCAGTGGCTTGTTGGTTTTCTCTTTTTGAAACTGTATCATACTATACAACTTATTTTTTTCAAAAACTGCACCCATTTTTTTTGTGTTTCACGAACTCGTGGTTCGAAAATTGAAACTTTGTCCAATTTCTATCGATATTAGATTGTCTCCATGCCCGGTTGAATGAATGATTGGGCTGAATTTTTATTGATTTTCGACCATTTTCTTCACCTTTAGCTAAACCACACACTGCGGTACATCAAAGCTCCTTCATTGACCACCTTTAATAGGTTAAGGACCCCCATGAATAGAAGGCCAATGTGTGTTCCAAAAGAAAAAGAAAAGAAAAAGAAAAAGAAAAAAAAAAGAAAAAGAAGAAAATTGCAACGCTTTGCCTTGAAACCCAAGCACGGTCCGAGGGGTATATGGCGAAAGCCTTTAAAGCCTGGTGCCCTAAGCCAACTAGTTAGGAGTCATCGACTTAGTGCTCGCTACATGGGTGGATAGGTGGAGTTTAGCAAGTTATAGGTGTTGGATTTTCGAAATCATTCGGAGTCCAAGGTGAAACCTGAATAGTTAGTGGTCGAAAGATCATCATGACTATGCCCTAAGCCTTAATTACAAATACCCAGAGATCCCCGTTACATGGACTTTGGTGAAGTCAATTCCTCAAAGATTGCACCCTACAACACAAAAAAAAAATTCAGGGAATAAGAGGTCCCGATCTATTTAGCCAAGTTAGCAAGGCTGCCAGACGTGGTAGTAGCTAGGGTCAGAGAGTGCACACAGCTTATCTGAGAGTTGGATCAAACAAACACTTAGATTTTAGTGGAAGTTTCTGGTTGACTCCACCGAGATGAAGGCTCTTGATACTCACTCCCGATGACATTCATTCTCTCAAAGATAGTTATTGGGCAAGGGTTTGATGATTCTTACTTAGGGTTAGGCATTACTCATTCACAACCTTTTTGAAATATAATAATTTTTGTGAACATCATTTTGTTATCGTTGTATGCTCTCTCTTTCTTTCTTTTCTTTTCATTGCTATGACTAGCAAATGTAGGTCGGGGTGATTGCGCCCAAAAGTGCTATTTTTAACCCTATTTATTATAGGTTTTCAGTGCTTTGTACTAATTATTGTAATTAACCCAATTTACACATTAAGGTCCCTATTATCCTACTGATCGCAATTTGTGGCAAATTTTGCAGTTTTTGCAAGCTAATAGTGCCAAAATTGTTAAGTCAATCCAAGCATGAAGAATTCGAGTCAAGCTCAGCATTGCAGATAAGAGATCGCATATAAGAGCGTAAAATGGAAAATGGAGCATTGCGAATTTTGGTCTCCTCATGAGCACCGTGCATCCTATTTAGCACTGCTCCTCCAACAATTCTCAAGGCTCTCCTCGCATTTCACGCTTTGCCTTTTTTACAATTTTTTGTTTCTTCCTATTTTAACCCTTGTAATAGCTTTGTTTTGGCTCATTTTGTAATTTCGCTTGGCTCTGAGTGTACATAAGCATCAGTGAAGCCCTAAAAATTTTAACTAATAAAATCTTGTGCATAAGCTAAATTCCTGCTTCCAAGCCTAAGCCTTTTCTCCCATTTTCTTCCTTTTCTCTCATTTTCTATTGCTAAACATCCTCCGAGGATGACAACTCTGAGGATGAGCGGCTAAAGCCATTGTTCCTCGGAGGGAAGGCTATCAAGGTGATCAAGGCAATCGAGGGTTTTTCCATGTTTTAATCTGAGGTATTTTCTACTCATTTATGGTTTCAAGCTGAACATAGGCTTTTAATCCCTTCTGGCCGCTATGAATGATCAATATTTGATAAGCTGGTTCCTTGATGCTTCTGATTCGCGCCACTAGAGAGTGATGCGAATCAACAATATTTGTAGTCCCTAAGTTCCTCCCACTGGTCGTAGTCAAGCCACTCCAACATGCTGGTCTGTGGTCGAACACGTGGCTGGGTTTCATCCCCATGAATGACTCGTGACTGTCAAAATGGTGAGGCTTTTAATTTGGATTTTGGATTTGTTTCAAAACAAAGGGAAGTGTCGATGTCAGACACTGTAAAACCTAAAGTGAAGTGTGAAAAGGTAACTTTGAAGGTTTGTGTCACTAGCTCGACAACATTTGGGTAACAAGTGTCCTCGTTTTATCCTCATCATGGCAAGCAACCTATAGTCCAGCCATAACCGGATCTTTGTTTAACTAGATAACCTAACCCTAGAAACACTCCTATTTGAGTCTACACAGGTAACATGCATTCACAGTCCCTTTAAGTTCAAAACCCTAGCACTCAACCTCATTTCAGTGGCTCGTAAAGGCCATCTAAAGAATAACAGTGCATCTAACAATAAGTATGCACTGTACCCTAAAGCATGGTAAGTATTGGCCAAAGTAATGACATTAAATGATATTCAACCCTAGTTTGGAAGATATGGAGACATAAATACGTGACTGCAGCATTTAAAACATGAGGGCAACCCGCAATGTACCCCAAAACTAAGCTAGCAACCCTCCTCTCTTTCAGCTATAAGTGTTTAGCCAAGCATCTTCGAGTCACATCCTCAAGAGGATGTTTGCAGCCTAGAAAATGAAAGAAAGAGGAGAGAAGAGAGAAAAGCAAACCCTAAAACCGAATGCATGGAGATATTTTACATAAAATGCAAGTCGCAAAAGATCGTTTAGTGGTTACAAAATGACTTCGGGCTTATATAGGCCACCCAATGTGTGAAACTACAAGAAAAACCTAAAGACAGCTAATACAAGGGACAAGGAGGTAATACACCAAAATCCAGGTCGCTTTGGCATTAATTACAATAAATTTAACAGGCAGGAATTTCACTATGTGTGGTACCCTCGCTAGGTAGCGAAGCCGCAATCTTAGCGAAATTCTCGCAGTAGGTTAAAATTTCATAGCCTAGCGAAATTACATGCCGTAGATAGCGAAATGGGAATTCGCTATGCATGCTGAATTTCGCTAGCTAGCGAAATTTCGCTAGTCTAGCGAAAAATTTGAGAGATAGCGAAAATGAAGAATTTCGCTAGGCATAGTGATTTTCGCTATATAGCGAAATTTCGCTAGGATTGCGAAATTTTCGCAATCATAGCGAAATTTCCGGGTCAGCTCTCGTTTCACAAGACACTCCGCACCTCCACGCATCCTTTTTCATCACTCGCCATCATTCCTTCATTGAATTTTTGATATGTTTGATGGCTGATAACTGGTTCAATCTTCATGGTTCAACACATATCTCGATATCAACTCCCAAGATATGCAAAACCTGCAAAATAAAACAACAACAAAAATAACCTCGAAACTAAGATAAGTGATACTAAGTAGACCTGAACACCTAAATTGGCTTAATTGATACGATTAGTGCGCAAAAAGCACTCAAACCTATCTCGAATAGGGCCTGCACAAACACTATTCGGGGCACTCCAATCACACCCCCAACCGACATGTTGCTAGTCCCTTAGCAATGCAAAATAATAAAGGCATGCATGCAGTGATTTTCTCAAAAAGTTTATGGCTCAAAAAGGTGTATATACAAATAAGCATTACCTTTAAAATGAAGAATTGATACCAAGTTTGAAAACCGGCATGAGAGAGCCAAAACCATACAAGAACAATTTTTAGGGTCAACTCGATCCACGGTTCTCAACCCGACCGCCCAAAGTCTAATGATTCTAAATGTAACCAGATCGAGCCAATAAGTTGCAAAATTATTACCTCTCCCCAACCTAGCTACTGGCATGGCCTTAAGCTGTTGAACAACCTAGATAGGGATAGCTACACTCTTCTTTCTTTATTTGAATAACATTGTAGGGTGCAATGCTCAAAACATGATTTCACCAAAGTCTGCGGTAACTGGGTCCACCGATGACCCAACCAATTAAGGTTTAGGGCATCAAGCCAAAAGGATCACTTGACCACAAACTCTACAGGCTTCACCTCGGACTTCGAATAACTTCAAGAATCAAGCACCTACAACACGCTAAACCCTACCCATCCACCCATGTAACGAACACTAAGTCGATGACTCCCAACCAATTAAGGTTTAGGGCATCGGGCTTCAAAGGCTTTCGCCATATACCCTGACCATGTTCTAAGCCTAAGACAAAGCTTCACGATTTTATTTTCTTTTTCTTCGGTTTTCTTTTCTTTTTCCTCGAAGACTACATCGGGTCTTCAAATATGGGTAAGACAACCTATCATGGGCTGCCACTATACCTGCGTCGCCATGCAAAGTTGAAAGGAGGAAATAATTTGGATGTTCTATTGGAACAATCATGTGCGTTGTGTGAATTAGCTTAAGGGGGAATGTTCAAGGTTGATAATGCTGAACTTCAACTCGACCAAAAATTGCTTCTAACATGGACTTGTTCTAGCATTAAGGTAAATATGCAAGGTTTCAATTTTTCAATTAAAGGCAATTCAATCACAATTAAAGCAATTCAACTGCTCAATTGAAGACAAAACGATTACATAAGGTGGAGGCACAAAAAGGATATGCAAGAGGTGTAGAAAGCTAAATATATATATATACCGATAGCTTTGATATAGCCAAAATGGCTAGTACATGCATATCAAAGCTAAATATAAAAATATCACCGCCTACTACGGGCTAATACAAGAATCCTAAAAACAAAATTATGAGGGCAGCTGATAAAGCCTGCAACTATACAAAAACATAAAGAAACCTAACCACCTCACCGTCGTGGTGGCGGAGGGTCTCGTGAGCTACTGCCGCCGCCGCCAAACATATCCAGTTGGAAGTCACGTTTGTGGTGGCACTTATCTCGTCGAACGCACTTAATACCCAAATTTGTCATGGACTGACAAAGGCCCCAGAGCGTCTCAGCCTCGAGCCAACCTCTGGTCCTGTGCTGCCTGGGTAGTGGCCAAAGAACATACAGCATCCATAACAGCGGCTAGCTCTCTCGAATTGACGTGTATGTGCTCTGGAGAATGCTGTGATGTAAATGATGGGCCAGAATATCAGCAGTGGGCTACTGGCCAGCGAGGTGCAGTGTGGGATGGAGGAGACCCACTGGGCAAAGTGGGACTCCCTCCACCTCAAAGGCCCGGGGGCGTGACTATTCATCCTTTAGGAGTCCTCTCGCTCCCGGCTCCCAGACTCTCCTGGTCCGGCACTCTCCCGGTCCTCCGTCGTTGGAGGAGAAAAGATATGGCATGACCATCGCCGCTCCATCAATGTGACCCGAGGGCACGAATCCTCCGCCTATCCGGCTCTCCGAAAGCCCAAGTGCCCGGTGACCTGGCACACAGTCTCAGATCGCAGCGGAAGACTCTCGCCGAGCCAGCCCTTTACGATGACCTTTTCCGAAGTGTAATGTGGAGGTCATCACTACCGTGAGGGATCGAACCGAACTCCTCCGAGATCCCAGACAGGCTCAGGACGGCCCCCACGCCATCGTAAAGGTCGTACGGAAGAGGCTGGTCCTGAACAGATGATCGACCAAGAGCATCTGAGGCGGGAGCTGCCTCCGGAATAATATGGGTCCAGCTAGGCGGTGTCTCGGGAGCAAGACCGCTGACCATCTCCCGGCAGGCCTGGGTGAGACTGGGCCGATAACCTCCGACCGCCCGCGACATCCCGCAGCCTAACCGAAATGTCCACCCGCCTAAGCACTCCCCAAGGACACATAGTGAACCTGAGCTCGAGCGACAGCGCCTCCCGATGTCATCGAATGGTAGAACCGTTGTAACTACACCCGGTACACACACGCCTACCATGAATGGTAAAGGGAGTAAAGGCTCGATCACGCATCAACCCCCCCGAACTGTGATCGCCATAAGAGCCTGACGCTATAGAATGACTTGCGGAAGTCTCTCGAAAGAAGTCACTGCCTCTAATAGGTGCCCGACAAATAACGGCACCCGATCCCGAGGGCCGGTGATAATCGAGGCGAAGAGGTCGCTCAATCGGCTGAAGCGTAAATGAGATCACCGAGGTCTCTGAGAGGATGACTCACCCGCCCGCACGGCCCGCTGATGGCCAGCCCCCGGATCCGCGCCGTGGCACCGTGAGCGGCCTGGGTCCTATCCTCGTCTGTACCTCCTCAACCCCGAGATCCTCGATCGCCGGGGACTGGAGCTGCATGTGGTCTGAACCGGAAGCCGGAACTGGTGGCTCGCCTCCGCCTGGGTACCGACCACCCAGGCCGGGCATGACCCACCTCAGGCGGATCCATAACCGTGAGTGGGAAAAGAACACCAGGGGCAGGCGTGGCCGATCAAACCCGCAGCACCGCAAGGCCGACCCGGGCTCACCGCTGACGACGAGTCACATCATAGCATTTAATAATGCATAAACCAGTGTGGCTCGCCGGCAAGGGACCAGGCACCGATGCTACGGAGCGTAAGCACGGCCAATCGACCGACATCGACCTGGTAAGTACTCCGGTGCACGCTGGGCAATGGGGCACAAATTTCCACCAAGGGTCGCGTGCGTGCCTCAAAGTAAAGGGCAGCCAGGGTGCAGCTCAATCCACTACTGTAAAGTGGTATGACTCGTGTCTCGCACAGATGGTTACGGTGGCGGCTGGCGAGCTGGCAAAGTGGCTATGAATCCACAAGTAAGGCAAAGAGTTGAATGACCGTGGCTGCGAGCCACAGGAGTACTGTGGCTCTGGCCAAGCCAAACTAAGAATGGCTCAGTGGCTCCTGGCAGGTGAGACTGGGAGGGAGAATATGAAATGATCTTGAAATAGCCCTCCCATCCCTTTTTATAAAGGTTTGAGCGTACCAAGAGCCATTTCCACCCACTACCAAGTATAGCACTCCGAGCAAGCCTATATAAAAAAAATCGACTTTCAAATATTTAATTATTAATAATATTAGAAAAATTTATAATAAAATTATCATATTAAACTATACTAAAAAGTTAATATAAGGTAATATAATATAATTACAAAGTTACTAATAATGGAAAAACTCACACATTAGGGAAACTAAAAATAATCAAATTATTTAAATTGACTAAATTAGAATAACAAGGCAAAATTTGTTGAACTGGTAATTTGGTTTCGAGACTCAAACCAAATTAATATCCCAAAATTACTCAAGGAGGGTCATGGAGAATGATCTCCCTAACCCTCGCGCCGCTCGAGCTAATTCCTTGGTGTTGAATTTCCATCGTTGAATCGGGTTCTCACCGATTGAACTTGAACTGAGTAATCGCTCAGAAAGGGCACTTATGGCAAAACCAAAACATCTCGTCACCTCGCCGCTATTTCCTCGCAATCTATCGACACTTAGCTCTCAAGAGCCTCACCAACCATGTTTCACTGTGCACTTGATTTTCGCTTCCATCTCAGGCTTCAGGGTTCAAGCGAATATGTTCAGTTCCAATGTCATGTTGCCAAACGTAAGTTGCATGACTTCCATTCCCGAAATTGATGATCGCATCAAGTAAAGTATTTCTAAATGGTCTTCCTGTGATGATCGCACATGATCGGGATCATTTGCAATCGTTCCAGGTCGAGCACTACAAAAATCTACCGGGTAGTAGAATCTGCCTATTTTCACTAAGACATCCTCAACTATCCCCTTAGGGATCTTATCGATCTATCTACAATGATAACAGAATGTCGGGTAGGTTTAAGTTCACTCCAAACCTAACCGCTTATACACCAAAGTATAAGCAAGAGGTTCACACCGGCCCAGATCAAGGAGGGATTTGTTCATACAATTCTACCAATATTAACTAATTCATGTAGATCCAGATCCTTGTATTTGATCGGGTTTTTCTTCCTGACAAGTGGCACTAACTTCGTTCGCTTAAAATGCCTCTCTTCTCAATGCCCAATCCCTTTTGATCGTACAAAGATCCTTCAAAACTTCGTATACAGGACTTGTTTAATGATGGTCCAAAAGAGGTATGTTAACCTTCACTTTCCTTGCACTCTAGGATGCCCGCTTGTCGAAGGCCTTCGTTTCTAAGTGCCCGTGGAAATGGAGGTGGCATGCAGTGTTTCATTGAGTCCTCTTCGTGAAAAAAATGTTCTTGCCCATTTCTATCATTCCCCTGCTCTCAATGTGTTTTGCATCGGGTCGATCAACCCTTTCCACTTAAGGGTGATATAAATTTTTACCTATCCATTCCCTAAATTACCTGATGATCTCTACTTGGATTCCCTTCGGCTGTTATAATCGCTTCGGGGAAGCGGAACCTTCCCTCTCTCCTGCATCAAGAATTTCATTATCTTGATCGAATACCGCAAGTCACAATTTTCTGGTTAAGATCAAGCCTCAAGCCCATCTATTTTCTTTGCTCAATGTGCTCTACAAAGATCAACTCGTAGCTGTGCATTGATCCCTTTTTTGTTCTTCCACAAAATTACCCAACACCCATCAAATTTAAATGGCTTGTTCCACAGAGATGAGGATGGAGGTCAGGTTTGAGAGGAACCAAACCGTGGTTTGGCACCGGGGTACATAGTGGGATTGTCTGTGATAAAAGTTAGGTGATTCCTCCAATAGAATTGTAAGTATTTCCATATGGGTAATAGGAAGGTGACTTGTAATGACCTACTAAGATTCGTACATTCTCGACATCAAAATCCTTCTCACCGAAGGGGGCCATAGGATACCGGGGCCCTTCAAAGTGGCAGCATTTCTGGAAATGGTATGATCGTCTCAGGTAGATTTTCGCACACCGGGTCGCACTTCATGGAGCCTTGCCTTCAAGCCTCCACCTTCCTAGCTAAGGTTGTTCCTAGCCATCCCGCCCTCTCAAGATGAAGGTATAAATTCCTCCCTATGGTCGGGTGAGGGCCTCATTTTTCCATTTCTCTGCTCGTCTATCCTAACCTTAGTTTCAGCCACATAATTCAAGAAACGGTTTCATCAGGATGCTTACTTAGAAATCTCCCCACACATGGTTTCTAAATAATTGTTTCATGGCAGACATACCACCATAGAAAATGGTTCACCAAAGATCCATATCAAACCCATGGTGTGGCATGCACCGATGGTCTCCATGAATCTCTCCTAAAGACTGGTAGAACCTCACCATCTCGAGTCGTAAACGTATAAATTTGTTCCTTCAAATTGTTGGTCTCAGGCACTAAGAATTTCTTCAAAATTCTGTACTGCAAATGTTCCCCAATTTCGTGTTCTAGCCCTGAGTTAAGCCAAATCTTGGCTCATTCTTCGTGGTTAATGAAATGTCGCACTTTAAGCAAATCCATGTCCATCATACCTCCTTAAAGGTTGTGCAAACTTCCTAAAATCCCTTATATGAATGTATGGATTTCATTCTCCATACCATGATACGGGAGTAGGGGTACTAAATAGTGGCCTCACCGCCACATCTTCAAGTAGGAGGTATGATGCTGAAGGAGCACTAACTCTGTGGGGAGGGTGTATGTGGTCCCTCATCGATCTATGTGCTGTCGGATTCATAGGGTACCCGTCGACTCATTGCTCCTCGTGGTCCATGTTTTCACTGTAGACACCGACCGCGTATCGATCCTTTGTAATCTACCTGTTATTCCTCTGTCCCAGTACTGCATACACACCTATTACACAAGCTGAGATACAACAAAGAGCACAAACAAACTTGCAAAAAGGGTTATTGTTAGCTAAAATAAAACCGATCAGAAGAGGAACAAAATGCTGCGCCATCGCTGCGACGAAACTGGGCCATGAATCGAGATTCAAAAGTAAAAGAGTCACCTACACTTAATGAGGATTACAAGCACACTTCAACTCATCAATCGCAGTTTGGCACCATCCCCTATGAACGGCGCCAATGATCAAAGCACAGAGGGTGACGCTAACAACAATATTCAGTCCTAAGTTCTCCTACGGTCAGAGCCGCTTACCGCAGATAAAGGGTTCAGTGGTCGAACACTTCCGGGGATGGGTTTTCATCCATGAATGACTACAGACTGTTGAAAATGGTGAGGCTTTTAATTTGGATTGGATATGTTTCAAAACAAAGGAAGTTGCTTGATCATTAATTGTAAAACCGAAGTGAAGTGTGAAAAAGGTAACTTTAGTAGTTTAGCCAATGACAACACTGGGTGGCCAAGTTGTCCCTGTTTTATCCTCGCATCATGGCAAGCAACCTATAGTCCAAGCCATAATCGGATCTTTGTTTAAACTAGATAACCCAACCCTGAAACACTCCTATTCGAGTCTCACATGTGTAACATGCATTCACAAATCCCTTTAAGTTCAAAAACCCTAGCACTCAACCTCATTTCGTTGGCTCGTAAAGGCCATCTAAAGAATAACAAAGGCATCTAACAATGGCATGTAATCAGACCCTAAAGCATGGTAAGTATCACAAAGTAATGACATTAAACATATCTAACCCTAGTTCGAAGATATGGAGCCAAATACAAAGACTCAGAGTATTTAAAACATGAGGACAACCCTAGTCACCCTCAAAACTGGGCTAGCAACCCTCCCTCTTCAGTTATAAGGCTTAACCAAGCATCTCTCGAGTCATCCCCAAGAGGGATGTTTGTAGCCTAGGAAATGAAAGAAAGAGGAGAGAGAAGAGAGGAAGCAAACCCTGCAAAACTGAAGCGCGAGAGATATTTACATAAACAAAAGTCAAAGATTGCTTTAGTGGTTACAAAAATGACGGGGCTTATATAGGCCACCAATGTGTGAACCAATAAGAAAACCTAAAATATTGGCTAATACAAGGACAAGGGAGGTAATACACCAAACGGTCGCTTCATACACACACAAATTTAATGTGGCAGGAATTCCTCGTCATGCAGGAAAATTTCACTAGGGTAGCTAAAATTTAAAGTAGACTCACACTTAATAAATTCCTACGCCAGAGAAATGAGACAGATACGAAATGGGAATTTTCGCTATGCACGTTGGATTCTCACAGCATAAATTTCGCCAGCCTAGCTTAAAATTTCGAGAGAGATAGCTAAAACAGAAGAATTTCATAAAGTACGTTGATTTTCGCCATATAGAAATTCTCGCTAGTTCGCAATCATAGCGAAATTTCGCTGGCCCGCTCTTTCATCGCACACCGCACTCCACTGATCTTTTTTTCATCACCTTCACATCATTCTTCATTGAATTTGACATGGTCAGATGGTCATAATCGGTTCAATCTTCATGTCTTCAAGATATTAATGATATTTGACCCCGGCGGTATGAAAAACTGCATATAATAAAAGAATTTTTAACGATATTGATATTATATATCTAACACTTCATCGGCTAATTTATACCATGAAAAAGAAAAAGTACTTCAAAACTATTCAATAGGTCGTAAAGAGTAATTAACAAAATTCAACACGCTTTATCGTTAGATCCATTGATACCCGCGAGTTACTTATCTATGGTTGCCGAAAGGCGATTCATGATATTATTTTCCAAATTTAGTTCATCCTTCTTGAATACCGTGAACGCCAGCACTGTGTTTAGGTCTGTCATCACACTTGGTCATGCATATGTTATCTAATAGTTATTTGATGTCGAAAGGATTGGCAAAGATAAATGTCAGATCGTCCAGATCATCAATTAATGGTATACTTCTAAATTTTTCAAATATAGAAGATTAGTTAGTTTTTACGCTAAACAATAGAATCGTTTAGATGACTGATATGTCACCCCTTAACTGAGAAAAAGTTTCAGAACTTCACTCACCTGGTATTCCTAAATTTCAATGACCTAACACTACAAGGAATTATATTTTACAATTTTTCTTTACTCATTTTATTTTTAATCTGCACCATCCAACTCCCCTGTTTTTACCAAGCCTTAAAATCCAAATTGAATTCACCAATTTTGGCCTTCACTGTTAGTCATTTGTACAAAGAAAACCCATCCTACGAGTTCGACCCTTAGAGCCACTATGCCGCAAAGAGCTTTGGCTACTGTGAGTGTGAACCCAGTTATAAATATTGTTTATTCTAAGTACACCTACTGTGGCACGAATCAAAGTAGAGCTTGCCAACAGGGAGATTAAGACCATTCTAATGAAGGTGGTGAACAGCAACAGAAAAGATTGGTCCATCAAATTGCTTGATCTTTAATCGGCCTACGTAACGCCTTTCAAAACGATTCGAATGTCCTCATCTACTGGTCTATGGCAAGGCATGTCATCTTCCAATGGAAATCGAGTATAAAGCATGGTGGGCAAATCACGAATCGAACATGGATTTCGCAAGGTCGGCTCAAAAGATTCCTTTGATCTCTACCGAGTCGAGGAAATACGAAATGATGCCTACTTGAACTCAAGATCAGAAAGGAAAGATCGAAAAAATGGCATGATCAATGATAACTCAAGAATTTCAATGAGGGGGACCAAGTCCTCCTGTATGACTCCAAACTCCATCTATTTTCGGCAAGTCATCACGGCGGATGTGCCCATTCATCGCTCAACAAGCACACCCCAATGGTTCAAGAGACCTACTTTAATCCAAATGATAATGGGTGATCAAGGTTAATGGACAGAGTTGAAGCCTTTACGTCAGGCAGCCAGATCGTAGTCGTGGAGGAAATTCTCCTTGTGGACCTCCGAGACCTATAGGCTACACATTTAGAGTGGTTCTCGCAGTCTCGTGGCTACCAATTTAATTGCTTAGTCTTGCTTAGTTTCTATTTTGTTAAAAAATCTTGATGTAACTGCTGAGTGGCATGTTTTGCTTGTGTCAGAATGCAAAGAATATCAACCACTTCGCTAAGAAGATTCTACCGCCTGTGCCGATGATTCTTCCCGCTCGCCACTGGATTGAGGAGGTACCACTCCATCCTCTAACTTTCTTGTTCCCATGCCAGGACAGCTTGTGTTGAAAGTAATGTTTGCTTCATTTTGCATCTCGCCCTTTATTACGGGTGGTTTTCTGGTTTTACCTTTGAGTTGAAAAATTGAAGCACTGTATGCTACCATAATGCTAGAACAGTTCCATGCATGATTAAGTTTTTGGTCGGTTGAAGTTCCAAAGTATTCAACCTTGTTCATCCACCTTAAATAACTACACACAAGGCAGCATCGCCATCAAATAGGTTTGAGAGTCAAGATACCTCTTTACTTCGCAAACCGCCTTAGATTCTGACAACCCATAATAGGTTGGGTTTATGTTGGCTCCAAAAGAAGACCAATTAGAAGCTCCTCCAAATGAAAAAGAAAAAGCAAAAAGAAAAAGAAAGAAGAAAGAGAGAATGGAAAGCCGTGACACTTTACCTTGACACCCGAACACAGTCTGAGGGGTATATGGCGAAAGCCTTTGAAGCCCGGTGCCCTAAGCCAACTAGTTGGGAGTCACCGACTTAGTGTTCGCTACATGGGTGGATGGGTGGAGCTACGAGTTGTGTGCCGGATTCTCGACCTGGTCTCAAGTCCAGAAGCCCAAGAGTTAGTGGTCGACAGATCCTTTCATCACGCCTCTAAACCTTAATCAAGGTCGGGAGTCATCATGACCGCTACATCGACTTCGTGAAGTGGGTTTCGCATTGCACCCTGGCAATGCCAATCGGCGTAAGAAATAAGAGGTAAATGAATCTATTTAGGTCAGGTCATCGCTTAAGGTCCCGCGTAGCTCGTCATGGTGGAATAGCTTGAAGTACCTTATCGGGTTCAAACCGCTACCTAAAACAATTTATATTTCGGGGTGGAAGTTCCAAAGTTGACTCTTGGAATTGATGTCAAATTCTCGAAACTTGTTCCTATATGGAAATTATTCTCTCATGATGGTTTTTGTACAGAGTCCAAATTTTTCATACTCAAGGTAAAGCCTCACTTGTACACACTTTTTTAACATAATACTCTTTTTGCAAAAGCATAGTCTGCATGTCCTTTATTGTTTTTAGCACTGCTAAGGGACTAGAAATGTGTTGGTTGGGGGGTGTGATTAGTACCCAAAAAGTGCTATTTTGAGTCCTATTTAAGATAGGTTTTGAGTGCTATGATAGCGAAATTTTCGCTACATAGCGAAAATTCGCTATGATAGCAAAATTTTCGCTATATAGCGAAATTTCTCTATGATAGCGAAATTTCGCTATCATAGCTTAATTTTCTATGTAGCTTAAAATTATCATGGCATAGCGGTAAAATTTATCGTGCTTTTGTGATCCAAACGACCGCTTTGATTAATTCCTCTTTGCCTCTCAATGTAATCATATTATTTAGGTTAGTTTGGTTTTCGCATGTTCAAAGGGGTTATATAAGCCATGTTATGAAATATTTTCAACCTAGTTGTTCATTTAACGAAGCTCTTACTTACGGCCCCCGCTTTTGGTTCCTATTCTTTCCTCCTCTTTCCTCATTTTCAGTCACAAACACTCCCTTGAGGATGACAACTCAAAGGATGTTCGACTAAGCCTCAAAACCTTGAAGAGGAGGGTTGCTAGGTTGGTTGGATGTGGGCTCAAGTAGTGTTCCTCCTCTGCTTTCATGAAGGTGCATCATGTATTTGTGTTTCAAACTTTCCAAACTAGGTTTAAATGCTATTTAATGTATTTTCTTACCAATACTTGGCATGCTTTAGGGTTCAGCAGATTTACTGAGAGATTACACCGACATCCATTAGATGCCATTTGATGAGCTAACAAAGTTGGTTAAATGCTTTATTTTCAACTTAATGAGCATTAAATGCTCAGTAAATGCTATGGTTCAAAGAATGTCACTAAGGGTCGGGTTTTTAGTTAAACAACGATCCGGGGTTTTGAAATGACTATATGTCATTTGCCCTAATGCGAGGAAATAACCCGAGGACACCTCTACTACCCCATCATACCAAATTAGTGACTTAAAACTTCAAGGTCTTCTTTTTACATCTTATTTTAAACTACTTTCAGTTAGATTAGTGACAACAGCAACCACACTTTTTATGCAAATCCGAAAATCCAAATGAAAGCCTCACCATTTTGAATCATTATACAAGTCATTTGTAAGACGAAAACTCATCCCTGTGTTCGATCCTAGGAGCCGCTATACCCGCAGCGCCGCACTGATAACTTAGGTATAAATTTGTTGATTCCGACAATTCCTATTGTGGCACGACCGCCAAGAGCGTACCACCAGTGCGCATCAGCCTGATTTAAGTGCCAGCGGCAGGGCCTACTATTGGGTGGCCGTGTGCTCCTCAGGTAGAGGTGAGGGCCTCACACGAGGCCTGAAGGATCCACTATGCCCACCTCTATTCTTTTCCATGGTTGAAGATTGAAGTAGCTAGGGTTTCACAGTAGAAAATGGTTTTCGTAGAGGAGGCACACAAAGGATGGGGGCTTCGCGGAGGATGGTGTGTTCGTAGGAGGAAATGGAGGACATGCAGCCAGTCCCAGCCATGTAAAGGCAAGATGGGCCAACAGATAGATGATAAAAACAAAGAGGTTTTCCTAGAAAATGGAGGCTAATAACGCCGAGGTTCTGTGCACGGTATCAAGTTCGGGACACCGCCAATTCTTTGAAAATCGGAGGGCACAAATAAAAAGGGGTGGAACTCGCCGCACAAGTTCACAAAACTGGAAAGGGAAAGTGGAAACGACTTTACGAAATCGCCCACTCGCTGAATGTCTCTACAAATCGCAGCCAGAATTTTTGCAAGGTCATAAATTTAGCAACCCTTATATGCTTTCTAAAAATTTTTCTACTGCACCACCCTACTTTAGAAATTGAGCAATTCCTGCAAAACAACTAGAGCAGTATAAAATAAAAACACAGGAAAATGAAAAATCAAAACTACTATTATAAATTAAGAAAAAGAATAGGGGAAATAAATAAACAAAACAAAATAAAATAAAATATCAAACAAAAAGAAGTGGACTTTGCAGTCTCAGGAGAGACTAAGTCCACCCAAACCAACTCCTTAAACATTTGGAGGCTCAAGGAGGGAAAGTTCCTCCTTGTCTAGCAGAAGGGGACCAGATATGGCTTCGGGTCTTTAAGCACTCACTTTGAATAGTTGGTTGTTCTTGAAGAGCAATTTCCATCGCTCCATTAGGGTAGACTTGATGATAATGAAAGGACCAATCCACTTTACTTGAGTTTGCTCTAGAAAAACGTGAAGCTTTGAATTGTGGAGCAACACTCTGATCTTCTTCTCGAAATTTTGAGGTACCATCTAGCCATGCTATTTTTTCATCTCCTTGTAATTTTAATTTAGGTAGGCATCATTTCCTCGCCTCTAACCGAGGTCATGAACCTCCCTACTTTTCCTAAACTAAATTCAGCTTGATTTCCCACCATGCCATGTATTCTATTTCCATGTGAGTGGGCAAGCTTTTACTATACACTGTAATCACAGCTTTGAGAACCAATATTCTTTATCGAATTACTACCTTCATCAGATAGTCTTGATTTCCCCGCTGGGCAAGCTCAACTTGTCCACTGGTATGAGGATGGTAAGGGATGGCCACTTTATGTTTCAATTCCATTTTGCTTAGGAGGGTTTCAAAGGGTTTGCTGCAAAACAAGAACCCCATCACTAATTACGGCCTTAAAAACCCCAAACTGGAGAAGATATTCACTTTTAAAAATTCCAGTACCACCCTATGATCGTTTGATTTGCAGGAATCTCGCCTTCAACCATTGACACGTAATCAACCCTGCAACCAAGTATGTAATGAATATCTCAAAGATCGAATGATTTCACATGAACCAACGCCCAAACATTGGGCCAAGTCAACTAATTAAGATCGGGTTTAAGGGCATCATATGATCGACGAAAGCTTCCAGTCTGCATCGATCGCAACTGCACACATCTTATGATCATCCTTAAAGAGGGAAGGCCAGTAGAACCCATATTAGAGCACCTTCATAGCTATCTTCTATGAAGCAAAGTGACCTCCACCGGCATTTTCATGGCAGCGCAATGAGAATCCCCGCTGCTCTCTTTAGGTATTCACACCTTCTAATGATCCTGTCCCGTATAGTATTTGAATAAATGGCCTCCCAGCCATTAGGAATGAATTTTGGCGAATAAGTATTTTTATCTCAGGCTCATTTAGGCTGACCTCCCCTGTCCCTAAGAAATTAGCAATATGAGCATTCCAGGGAGCACTTTCTATAAGCAGCAATGATTCCTCAGGGAATTCATCATTAATTGGAGGACTGTGTGTGTTATGGGCTATGGTTAGTCTAGAGAGGTGATTTGCCACTACATTCTCACCTTTGTCTTTGATCTAAAGATTAAATTCCTGAGAGTAGAGAACCCATATGATAAGCCTTACTCTTAGCATCTGTTTGGTTAGAGGCATCTCAAAGCCGGAGTGGTCTCGTGAAAATACAATATCTCGACTCTACCAAGTATGCTCTAATTTGTCTAAGGCATAGATCAATTACTATAGTAGTTCTTCTATGGTAGTGTACTCTCCGAACTTCATTCAGAGTTTTGGTTTGCATAATAAAACCATATAGGGCTTTCCATCTTCTTTTGCTCTAAGGATCGCCTGATATAAGATCACTAGCATCACACATGACTTCAAAAGGTAGCTAGGATGCCGCTAGGCAGTTTCTACCATAGATGCAGCGGTCATATGGGATTTGAGCTCTTCGAAGCTCTTGTGACAAGTTTCATCCCATGCAAAATTAGTATTCTTTTCCAGTAGCTTATAAAGGGGTTTTGCAATTTCGAAAATCTTCGAGATGAACCTTCTAGAAGCCAAGCATTTGCCATGAACTGTCTTCCTTACCGCTCTCGATATATTTTTGGGGTGGTAGCTTGAAATAGGCTCAACTTGGCCTTAGACAACTCAATTGCCTTGTTGCAGACAATATGCCCTGTGAAAATTCCCTAATTACCATAAAATGGCATTTATCCCACTAAGCACTGTGTTCTTTCAATGCATCTATGCAACACAACTTCAAGGTCAAGCACTCAAAAGTACCCCCATATATGGTGATAACATCCATAATGCACTCCACCATATCACTGAAAATGTTGAGCATACATTTTTGGAATGTTGCAGGTGCATTGCAGAGGTCAAAAGGTACCTTCCAAAGGCTAAGTCTCCTAAACAAGCAAGGTATTTTCCGGCCTAAACCAATCCCTTATCTAAAGGATCCAACACCATCCGAAGAAGAATAGAATGCAGATCGCCTCAAAACACACTGAACTTCATAATAATTTTATTATATATTCTGGTATAAATTGCGGCAAACTGGTTTTCCTTGAAATCACAATGTGAAATGTGAAATGAATATGTGAGCATATGATTAAATGGTATATGCTAAAATGAGAAATTGATTGAACCCGGAAATAAACCCAAGTGTAAAAAGGGGAAAAATGGAAAAATGTAAAATGAGGACCTAAGGGTCATTTGAGAAAATGTTTATGTGTTTAAGTGCAAATAGAAGTGATACATGTGATATAATGTAAATTGAGGCAACTTAAATCCAAAAATGGGTTTTTGATGTGCCAAACATGGCCTTGAGAGGGATAAGTGACTTAGACCATTTTTTGGTCTTAGGAAATCTCCCATTTGTGCAAAAACGTTGAGAGAGAGCCGAGAAGAGAATAAGTGATTTTGTTGTGATTTATTCATTCCTTGGTTTCTAAAATGATCACATCTTGTGAAGAAGATTCAAAGGGGATTTAAGGTAAGAACCAAACCTTAGATTTTCTTTAAATGATGTTTGAGTTAGAAAACCCTAATCTATCCATGGGTTTTCGCTTTGATGGCTAGTTTGGCGACAGGTATTGGGGGATGCATATGAAAGTGTATATTCCTAATGATCAATGAACCATAAATGTTTGTGTATGAATAAGTATATGTATTGTAATGACATTGATCATCCAAAAGTTTTGTTTAGTAAAATTGCATGATTCGACCTAAACCGAAATGTAAGAATGGAATCAGATGTAACCACTAATAGAAAATGCTTGTAGCGCATTGTTTTATCAATGCTGTACCAAGTGATTAATAGTGATTGAAAGCGGACCTAAGGTCGAGGAGCTCAAAGTCATTCAGAAGGTTCACGGAGTACGCTCCGTCACATGCATCCTCACCATTTTTTAGCATGACATTGTTTTGTAAACAAAAGGAGTTCAACTGTAAATTATTTGCATCTATCTCCTCAATGTTGCATTTTCGATATTATGTCAGAATGGCTAAAATTACATTTTTGTTAAATGCATATTTTGTAAAAGAATTGCATTGAATTTGTAAATGTTTATGGGCTTGCCCTAAATTGAAATCGCTTCCGCGTGTTTTTGATAAATGATTTTGATAAAGTGATATAGTGGTAACCGAGCATCCCAGATCCGGTTCAGGTCGGACCTAGAAAGGGTGCCTGGAAACTCTCTCAAGAAGTTGATCGATGAAGAGTAAAGGAAAGTGGTCCTTTCTTGTCACTGCATTTAGTCTCCTGTAGTCTATGCATACCCTCCAACCTATGGTAAGGCGGGTAGGCACATCCTCTTCTCTTTCATTTTTCATAGTGGTCACCCTTGACTTCTTTGGCACCGCCTGAGTTGGACTCACCTAAGGACTATCGGAAATAGGGTAAATAATGCTGGCTTGCAGCAATTTGAGAACTTCTATGTGCACTACCTCTTGCATATGATGATTCAGTCTCCTCTATGGTTGTTTAACTGGCTTGGCTTCCTCCTCCATATAGATGTGATGAGTGCAAACAAAAGGATTAATCCTTAGATAAGAAATTTTCCCCATCCAATGCATTGGCCAGATTTCATGAGGATGTCCAGAAGACTGCTCTCCTGTGAGGCATTCAACAATGAAGAAATTACAACTAGACATTGGTCACCCTCTTCCAAATATGCATATTTTAATTCAACAGGGAGGCTTGAGGTTAAGCTTTTGGGGCTCTATGCTTCCTTCTTTTTCACTATCCTCCCCAGTTAACAAGGGAGAGGTTTATTCTTTTCTTCTCTAAGGCCCATAAACCATGACATAACCGGGCTTCCTATACCTTCAGAAATTCCCAAATGGGTCTCAATCAAATCTTCTTGTAGTTGCCGCAGTGTCAATAAGACAAACCTTTCCGGATCCCCTCCACTGTGAGCATGTGCTACCAAGTGGAAAATGTCGAAGTTCCAAATGGTCATGTTCCCAAATGTCACCATAACTCCATTTTGAAATTAATAATCGTGATCTGAGGTAGCCAAGAAATTGACCCCTCAAGGATAATGGGTACATAATTGGATCCCACAAAGAATCGGTTCGTGTCATGACAACGAAGTCCATCGGGTAATGTGAATTTGTCAACTGCACTCAAGACATCTCAATAAAGGCTCTTAGGGACTTTAATCGACCTGGCTCCGCTAAAGACAGAGTGATGGTGGTAGGTTTCAATTCTCCTAGCCCCAACTTCAGAACTGGTAGGGTAAAAGGTCGACACTAGCCCCTAAGTCAAATAATGCCTTCTCCACACAAATTCCTCCAATATTCACCGAGATGTTAGTGATAAATTTCTGGCATTCAGATTTCACCTGGGTTTCGTGATCGGATGATGGCAATCGACCTACTTCGTCGGTTAGAAGGCTTTCTGTCGATACTCAACCCTCTTTTATAGTACAAGTCTTTATGAACTTGGCTATGTTGTGGGACTTGCTTAATCATATCCAAAGATGATGTCGACCAATGGCCTTTAACACTTCCGCACTTCGATCGGGTTGCTCACCTTCGACTCCAGCTTAAGGAAATGGAAGGGGCATGCTCTTCTTTATCATATCTTCTTTAATCACAATTCTTTTCGATTCCTCATCATTTTCTTCTTTAGCCTCTTCAAGGGGTTTAGGCATTAGTTGCTCAACCTGTTTACCACTCCTCAAAGTGATGACTGCCTTCACTTCATCTATCTCGGAGTAGTTCACAATGCAGGCTATTTCATGAACTCCCTAGGTTCGCTGTGGTCATGAAGGAAATTTGCCTTTTTCTTGCACTTGTTGTTGGTTGGTTAGCTTGGAAATTGAATACTGCCAATTGTCAATTTTTTTAGCAATTTTCCCTCTAAAACCCATCTAATCTCTTGTTCACAGTACTCTCTACAATGTCAACCCTCTGGTTTACTTGGACATTAACTGCTTTCCTTTACAAAGTTACCTACCACTTTGCTCAAATTTAAGATGGCTTGTTCAATTGGAGAAGTTGATTGTGTTTGTGATAGCTGAGAAGTTGAAGCATACTGTGGAGGAGCAGAAGGTGCATGATTCGTGCCACAGTAGGGTGATCCGGAATCAACAATATTTATATCCTAAATTTCCTCCTACTGCCGTAGTCAAGCTACTTCAGTATAGTTATCAGGGTTTAACAAAGGGATGTGGGGTTTTCTTCGCATTAAAATGATTTGAGTGTGAATTCAAAATGGTGAATTTAATTTGGATTTTAAGGTTTGGTTGAAAATGTTGAGGTTTTGGGGTTATATCCTACTTCTTCCTCCTACCGCCGCCGTAGCCAAGCTAATGCAAAGAGATGCGCCTCTAGGTCGCAACACGTGGATGGGTTTTCTTCTGTACAAATGATTTACAGTGAAGTCAAAAATTGTGGAATTTAATTTGTATTTAAGGGTTTAAGAAAAATAAAGGAGGTTTTGGGGTTTAAAACTGAAAATAAAATGAAGAAAATAAAGAAAGAACTCCTTGAAGTCTTGTGCCACTGGTTGGTGGTTTATAGGCAACCAACATGTCCTCTCTGTCTTTTTCCTCGCTGGCTGGGAACATGACATATAATGGGCTTCCCCTGACCTGATCTTCATTTAGCTTTAAAAATCAAACCCCATGATTTTCCCTTTTTGAAACATAGCATTTAAATGGGCATAAATGTTCCTAACAAGAAAACACATCTCAAAAACCCTAATCCACGATAAATACAGGAGACAATAACCAGCATCAAATGGATCTAGTGAAAGTATCCATTGGAACCAAAAGCTCGCCAAATACACATTAAAGAGAGTATGCTTAAGAGATTTTAACCTAAGTGAGAAGTAGGAACTTAAAAACAACCATAAATGTGTGCTTTAAAACAGAGGACCGTGCATTACCTCCAAACCGTTGCCCAGTAGCCGTCCTCTTCAAGGAGAAGAGGCTCCACCCAACCATCCTCGAGAGTCACATCCCTGCAGGAGTGTCTGCAGCCGAGAAAGGAGAGAAAATGAGAGAAAAGGGAAAACGGGAGAACTGAACCCAACTTTATTTACGTACCAAAAATCGCCCTCATTCCTCAACAAGGTATACAAATGGCTTATGTAGCCTGCAAACTAAGTGAAATACCATACAATCCAAACATATGATTACAACAAGGGTAGAAAGGAGAAAACCAAAATTGTAACAAAAAGCCGGGTTAAAAAGCAGTGGAATAGCCACTGAGGAACAAAGGCCCGTAAAGGAGGGTCGGGAACAAGGCTCGGTAGGAACTAAATCTCAGAATGCTCCATTTTTCTTCTTCACTTTTGTTCTTCTTTCCTTCTCGTCATTGATCCGCAATGCCGAGTTTGACTTCAATTTTTCGCGGTTGATCGACTCAACAATTTCAGATAATTAGATAGCAAAATCGTGTAGCTTACAAAATGTGATCATTGGGGAGTCAGTAGGGACCTTAATGTGTAAATTGATTAATTAGAATGATTAGTATACAAAAAGCACTCAAAACCTACAATAAATGTGGTTCAAATAGGCACTGGCACTAATCATACCCTTAACCTACACATTAGTCCCTAGCAAATGAAAGAAAGAAAGAAAGAAAGAGCATACAAAATGATAACAAAATAACGCTCACAAAACGAGACATTTCAAAAAGGTTGTGAATGAGTAATGCCTAACCATAAGTAAAAATCATCAGTCGTGTCCAATGACTATCATGAGAATGAATGTCATACAAAATTGAGTATTAAAAGAGCTCTTCGTGAATCAAACTTAAACTTCCACCAAAAATCTAAGTTGTTTTGTCTGACCGCCTCAACAATAAACCGCTAAACTGCACTCTCCCCCAACCCAGCCTACTACCACGACTCCAGCATGCTAACCAACCTAAATAGATCAGGACTCCACCTCTTATTCCACACTTCAGGGTGCAATGCCGAGGAATCGACCACCAAAGTCCATGTGTGGGATCTACCGATGACTCAAACAATTAAGGCTTAGTGGCACTAAGTCATATGATCTTTCGACCACAAACTCTTCAGATTTCAATTCCCTGACTTCAATGATTTCGAGACTCCAGCACCTACAACTTACTAAACTCCACCTATCCACCCATGTAGCGAGCACTCAAGCTCAAGGGCTCCTAACCAAGAAAGGTTTAGGCATCGGCTTTAAAGGCTTTCACATATACCCTCTGACCGTGACGTTTCAAGGTAAAGCATTGCAATTTTTATTCTTTCTTTTCGTTTTTTCTTTTCTTTTCTTTTTTTTCTTCTTTTTTTTTTCGAAGACGATCGCCTTCTTTCCACAGGGTCCTTAACCTATTAAAGGTGGTCAATGAAACTGTAGAATATAAAAGTAAAGGAGGTTGCTAGCTTTTTCACCCATCATTGGAAACCTAATGTGCTCTTGTGTGGTTAGCTAAAGGTGGAAGAAAAAGGTCAAATCAATAAGAATTCAACTAATCATTCACTCAACCGCTAATGGAACCAATCTAACATCAATAAAATCGACAAAATTTCAATTTTTCAAACCATGGGCTATGCACAACACACAAAAATTTTGGTTGCAAAACGTTCAAATTTTTAAAAGTAAGTCAGTTAGTATAATGTACTTATAAAAAGGGAACCCAAACAAACACGAACATCACAAATGGGCTTGAAACAAAAATAATAACAAAAACATAAATACAAAAGTCACTTCCTTTGTTAACTCCCTTCCAACCCAAGCATCTCTGTCCAAATAGTATTCTGATTGAAAATTGAGAGGGAAGAAGTGTTACTTCCTCGATGAGATGTGATCATTGGCCGATAGGAAACTTCGCAAGCTTCCATCGACACCTTATTCACTCCGTTTGGGGCTTCAAATGAACAAGAGGAAGAAAAGAGAGGAAAAGGGACCATTGACCATTTTTAAAATTACACTTTCATAATAATCTCAAAAATGTTCTTTCTACCATATTCTACACTCTAAGATTTAACTGGTACCAAGAACGCCTAAAACGAGTTCTATGAAAAGTTATGAACGAAACAAAAATTTGGAGGTGTGTTGCCCATAGCGAAAAATTTCGCTTATACTACAAGACTTCAAGTAATTTCCAAGAAAATTTCGCTTGCCAGCGAAAAATTCATTATATTTAAGTAAATTTTCTATGTCTAATGTATTAAAATTTTTGAATTTTTTTGAATTTTTTTTAAAATCAAATAAAATAAATAATAATAAAATAAAATAAAATAAAAATAATAATAATAATAATTTTTATTTTTTATAAAATAAAAACAATTTTTTTTAAATGATTTATTAATAAAATTTTGGGAAAAATAAAAATTTTTTTTTAAAGAGTATTAAATTTATATATATATATATATATATATATATATATATATATATATATATATATATATATATATATATATATATAATAAAAAATGTAAAAATAAAAAAAAAAAAAATTTTAAGAAATAAAAAAATAATATATAAAGAAAAGAAACGCTTTTATATATATAAAATATAAAATAAAATAAAATAAAATGGAAAATACTCAAGTACTATTTTGTATGGTATGAAGTCACTGTCTTAACTCCATCCATTTCTAACTAAATAAATTCGCTAGTTTAGATTTAAAATTTCTCATTCGGGCTAGAATTGCGAAAATTTCACTATAGTTACAAATTTTCGTCGTTTGTTGATTTTCAATCCAAGCTTCAAAATTTGCACAAAAACTACAAAAATTAATGCAAGAAAATTTACGAAAAATTGCAGAAGAGTAAAAATTAACCTAAAAACATAAATTAACTAAAAATTAAAGAAAATCTAAAAAGAAAAATTAAAGAAATCAAAATAAAATACGATAAAATAAAACAAAACAAGACAAATTAAAACAAAAAGCCGGGGGAGCTTTTAGAAATGCCGAGGTCTCTGATGTCTAACCAACCAAGACCGAATCCAACCACCGTGCCAGCGATGTGAGCAATCATCTCTTCTGAGGTAGTGGCAAAATTCCTCGCATAACGGCCACTAATCTCTTTGAAGTTTTTCAAAGAGCAGGGCGTGATGGGTCGGACTTTTGGTGGGTGCTTTGTGGATTGGTCAGGTGGCCGTTGCGGGGCAATATGTACACCGCGGTACTGGTTTTCGTCATTAAGCAAAGGGCGCGGATTCAAATTCATGGGGATTTGCTGGAAGGATAGGTTCATGGGCTCTCCCCGCTTCTTTCCTCTACCCCATCCGGCTTCCCTATCAAGTAATTCCTCAAGAGCTTCCACCGGTTCCCGTATCACTCCTTCCGGGCCGGGCTTAGCCACTCTCCTCTGTGCTCTCATCCTCACGAACAAGTCGATTGGCAAGCTTAAAATCTGAACACCGGGTTGTCCAATTTCAGCCTCCATTTCACTTGAAGTCCATCAATCTTCTGGCCAAAGGGAGCTCTCCACCCGTGTCAATTTCCTTATTAGGCATGGACTACCCTCGCTTCCTCTATGAAATTATCCACTGCTTCCCGCCCAGATGTCGCCCAATGGCGCATGGCTATGGTCAGTACCGAGGAGTTGAGGTAAAATGCGGAGGCACCATGTAGGAGGGTGCACTCATCCAATGGTCTCTATAGTACCTCATGGATCTAGGTGGGTTTGGATTTCTCCCATGGTTGCCGATTTTGCCAAGCTGCGAGGTTCCTATACTCATCACATATACGCCCCTAGTGGTTACTCTCCGATCAGATTGCTTCTTCATGTGGGGGTTCCATTTTCTCTCAGTCAATTTTCCCACAGAACCTGAACTGCTTGCCTTAGAATTTTTGATCCACTGAAAATGGATTCCTACAAAGAAAGGTGGAAACCCAAAGAAAATGGGCCCCACAGACCCTTTTTTTTTTTTTTTTTAACAGTTGAAATAAAACTGAGAAAATAGATCAGAAATGATAAAAATAAATTCACCAGGACTCGTGACGAGGATCACAAGTGTTCCACAATTGTCAAATGCACTAGCACCATCCTAAGACCCGCGCCCATTCGATTCGCGCTTACGTAGGGGGCGATCCCAATCAATATTTATATCCTAAATTTCCTCCACTGCTGTGAGTCAAGCTACTCGCAAAGATAATGCGCCAGTGGTCGAACACGTGGATGTGGGTTTTCTTCGCACAAATGATTTGAGGAAGTCAAAAATGGTGAATTTAATTTGATTTTAAGGTTTTGTTGAAAAACAAGGAGGTTTTGGGGTTTAAACCGAAAAATAAAAATGAAGAAAAATAAGGAAATAACCTCGTCTCGTGCCACTCGGGTTGTGGTTTATAGGCAACCAACATGTCCTCTGTCTTTTCTCGAAGGTCAGAACATGACATATAGTCATTTCACTCGGACCTGATCTTCATTTAGCTTTAAAACTAAACCCTATGATTTTCCCCTTTGAAACATAGCATTTGGTAAATGGGCATAAATGTCTTGGTCAAAGGAAAACACATCTCAAAAAACCCTAACTACTACAAAATATGTGAGACAATCCAACGGTAGCATCAATGCATCTGTTTTTAAAGTATCCATCAACCCAAAAAGCTTTCCAAATACACATTAAAGAGAGTATGCTAAGAGATTTTAACCTAAGTGAGAAGTAGGAACTTAAATAACCATAAATGCGGCGCGTTAAAAACAGAGGACCGGTATACACTTCCAAACCATCGTCAAAGAGGCTGCACTCTGGGTGAGGAAGAGGTTTAACAACCATCCTCCAGTCAGGTCATCCCCGCAGGAATGTTCAGCCGAGAAAGGGAGAGAATGAGGAGAAAAGGGAAAACAGAGAACCTGGAACCCTAACTTTATTTTGGCACCAAAATCGGTCTGCCCTCAACAAGGTCAAGAGGCTGAAAACGCGGCGGTGTAAACAGATTATGTGTAAGGCAAATGATCAGTCGCTAAGTAATATAGTGTACTCGTGGTACTGATATCAATCTGGCAGGTGATTGTGTGGTCAATTACAAAGGTTTATTTTAGATAATATCTCAAAGATGGATTTTAGAAAGAAGGTGAAATGTATGAAGGTCGATTTGTTTTAGATTCTAATGAATTATCAGATTGGAGTGGTTGTTATATCTCCGTCATTATTAATGGATTATTTCTTAAAAATATTATTATTCAATGTATTTACAATTTGTCAATGGCGAGGGATCTTACTTACGATATCCTCTCTCGAGGTATCCGCCTATCTCGTGAATAGATTTGAGAGTATATGTCTATCTCAATTCAGTATTCCAAGATGCTTAAACGTTCTAACCCCCAAGTACACCTCCTTCGTGGATCTAACATCTCTATTTACCGATTCAACTGGTACGGCTTCTACCCAGATCCTGAAAACCTCATCTCTCGAATCTCTGATTCTATGTGATTATGCTAATGTTGGCCGACATTATCATATAATTGAACATTTAAATAAGAGCGTATGTGAATAAATGATAAACAACTCGAATAATATAAAAGATCAAACTTAACGCATCAACATATGACAGGTTCAATATAACCCTAGAAATAAATCTAGAAATATACCTGAGGAAAGATCAAATGTTCAGTGTTAAAAAACATAATTCTAATATCCAAAACAAGAAAACAGTGACAAACTCCGCACTTCCTCGAAGTCCGTGGCCACCGCTTCCGAATTCAGCCTTCGTTTCGCACGCTCCGATCTCCTCGACCGGCGCCCCATTCGCTTTAATGATGAGGCGTGATCCTGTGGTTGACGCCGCGACGCAAGACGTCAAGCGACGCCGAGACGCCGCGACGCTTTCCACTCGTTACTTTGCATTATCGAATTCGGGACGTCGCGATATTATCAAGGCCATGACGTGGGGACGTCATGACGTGGGGGACGCGGCGACGGACAGCCACTTTCTTGCCTCGTCCCCATCGCTAAAAATGCTTCCAAGAGTCGCCTTTTGTCGACACTGTGAACCAAACAAGACACCAAATCAGAGCCCGGCCACAAAAACTATGAAATTACTATAATAAATGTAAAAATGAAAGACCGATCACAGTATACGAAAGTGTTCTTCGGGGCACTCATCACACCCCCAGTCTTAGTTTCCTCGTTTGTCTCAAGCAATGAACTCTGCACTTAATAATAACTCGACCTACTAACAACTAACACTAAGACTGTGTCAGCATTACGTCGAAAAGTAGAGGACACCGACCGACTCACACCGCTGTCAAGCTAGAGTTCACGTATGGCTACGTTCACTTTAAAACTCATTGAAATAGGCAGAAGGACTATGCATCAAATCCCATGGTACTCGATAGCCTTTCCCAAAGCCCCTATGTAAGCTTATAATGAATGACCTCCAAAGATATGTCTAGGTTCCGACACCCCCAAACTTAAGCTCAACTCACCGATTCGAAGAAGCTAACTAGAAAAGGATAGAACGCACTCCAATTTATTCACGACCAAACACTTAGAAACTTCCTAATGCACTTAAAATAAATGTAAGAAAACCTAGTGCCAAGAAGGTTTTAGCCGAGTGTTCCCTGTAATGGGATCCACTGGTGACTCCCACCGCCGGTTAAGGGCACTGTGCATAATTCCTTCAAACTTCACCCGAACGCTCAACCAAACCTCGAGGGGCCCTAGGTCACAGGAATGATCCATCTTCGTCCCATGTGTACGGCAAGAAGTCAATGACTCCCCTACTACCGCCTGCAGACAGCTTCTCGATGTGCCCTTCGATTGTGCCCTGATTCCGATTGGATGATTCATGGCTCTATGCAGATACTTGGCTTTTGTCATTTGTCTTTTCTTTTCATTTTTTCTATTGTTTTTGTATTTTCTCTTTGTCTGGGGCTCGACATGGCAATCCTCTTTTAGTCAAAATCCCATCACTTAAATGGTTCGAGTCTCCCAAGGTTAGTCGAATCCATACTGGTCGGGTCTCTGCGCCTTATGCATGCTCAAGGTCATTAGTGTGCGAGCGCATAGTGGTTCGAGAACTGGTGTCTCGACTCACTGTGGATTGGTTCACTAACCCTTTCCATCTATTCAACCTAATTACCGAGCATCAAAACATTGTATGCATTTGAACATTCATGTTAATCGTGAATTCAGTCCAAAAGTAATCCTCGATTTTTAACATGGCACACAAACACGCAATTATTACATATAAGATTGACCTAACACAAACGCAAACGAACTACACATGATCTTATGTCGGACTAAACATGAACTAAATAGAACACAACTATGCCGAACAAAATAAAAGCACTATAAAACAAAAGCACTATAAAAAACACTAAAAACAAAACATAACTAAACAAAATAAAACACGATCATCTTCCATTCCCACCCCCCAAATAAAAATAAATTGTCCCCACGTAAGAAATAAATAGTAGAGGTGGGAAGGGGACTCTAGTGATCACCGCGGTGGTGGTGCAGGCCGGCGAAGGGCAAGGAGTCAGCGACCGGGCTCAAGGACCGCTGCCGCCGGTGAAATGGTGGCCTGACAAGGCATCGCATACATATTCAGACGAGGTCATGTCCTGCGGTGACGAGGGACGCGGCGGCTCCCGGGTCTCATCCCACGCGCCGCTTCGCGAGGGAGAGCACCGGGTCCTCAAGGTCTGGGAAGGACCGAGGAGTCACACCGTGGCTACCGGGTGGGCGGTGGAGGTGGCTTCGACGATCGGCCAATGTCTCCCGGGATCGCTCAGATCCAAAACGAGCCCGATACTATAAAGCTCGCCCGCCGAGGGCTCATGGACCGAATCGTAGGCTCCTCAGTCATGGACACTGTGTGTCCTGGGCTTTCCAGATATGGCTTTCGATTGGTGAAGCACGTTGTCGTCCAAGGGCACCCCACTTGTCTGTGATAAGCCAAAGATCGTAGCGGGTGTCCTATGTTCATCTTCGCATCCCTAAGCATGGAGGATGGCATCCTCGGCAACTCGCCTAACATCGGGCGGTATACCCTCGTAAGATGGCATACTGAAAGACGCGCCTCACTGGCAATACTTCACACAATGCTTTATCTAATGAGACGCGACGTGACGTTTCGCGCCAGACTGGGAATGAAGCCAAAATTCGCCGGGCCTCAAATCGACCGCACGACCGCGACCATTGATTTTCCACCACCCCGCACCATCGGGTCACGCCGTGATAACCGGGTGGTAGTCAGAGGCTCGCGAGCCGATCAAACTGGCCCGAAGGGACATGCCAGATCAGACAATTCATTGATCGACTCAAGACCGTTGACCAATACGCCCCCGCAGAAAACTCGACTTTCAAGACACGGGATGCAGATCAAGGTGAACTCGCCAAGCACCACTCATCACCGCTGGATGAGGTGGCTGCATAAGGCACGCCATCCCCAAATTTCAAGAATTGTTCCTGCGAAGAAGTCATCTGGTGAAACCCTTCCTCGACGGCTGATCACAAATGATGCCAAACCAATCACAAGACTCGAATTCACAAACGCTTGACATCGTGGAGTGAGCTCCGTCCTCACGTCGACCAAGTGTGCAATTTCGCCTCTTTGCCGACATTAGTCAGGTTCGTGAACGGGGTGGTGATAGTACCAATCGACCAGATTAAAAACACAAACACCCAGTGGTCACTACAAGAAATCGAAACTAACTAATTTCCTAATGGCTCAAACACCCTAATAAACCTAGTGTGAACTGGAATGGCACCTACTAAACCCTAGACCACTGGGTGAGTTAAATGTACCCACGCTAGAACCGAGTACGTGGTGGTGAAATGCCACAATGACTGAAACCGTATGGAGACGATGACTCAGAAAATAAATGGTGGCCTGAGACCCAGATAGAGGCCTCCGACTGCCAGAAATAGGGTCTCAAGTAGTCCCGTGAGAGCAAGTGCCAGAAGGCTAGGGTTTCGCAGTGGAGGAGATGAATAGTAAAAATGAACCGTTATTGGGCTTAAACAGAGGAACGTCGCGACGCAAGTGGCACCGCGACTGACAGAGTGAAATTAACAACATCGCGGATGTTCCGTAATTTAACGTCGCGACGCGACAGAGTCATGAAAATCCACGCCGCGACGCGAGAAATCCACGTCGCACGCAGGATGCAGAGGATACACGACGTCGCGACGTGGGGAGGTCCACGTCGACGCGACGCAGAAGCCATGGATCGCAATACTTTGGTGCACATCGATGATCTCGATCAGAAACCTTCCTCACTGTGACTCAGACTTTACGACTTGTAATGCACCTCTTGAATGAATCTTCCCACTAGCTGATTCAAGGGTTCAAATTAAACAAACAAGTAGAAACACCGACATGTAAGAAGGCGAAACCTTATATTGCTGGAAAATAAACAATAGAAATTTGAACTATGAAAAGGAAAAAGTTTAAGAAAAACACTCGTCAGCTTCCCAAGAAGCACTATGCTTCAATGTTTAGCTCGACGACCCAAAGTCGCACATGCTCAGTCCGGAACTGCAGAGGTATCTGCCACATCGTGGTCCGCCGCCAAAAGAATGTTTTGTTTGTTCCGGCAGGAAACTCGCTCCACACGGTCAATCAAGCCGGCGGTGATCGGGAATGTGCCTTTCCTCAGATGTGTAACTCGTCACCGCGAAAGACTCGGTCACCGTGGAAAGGCCCGCACCATCGTGACTTCAATTTCGAAAAGCTTTAGGTGGGAATTGAATAGAAGAACTTGTTTAACCCAATGAACTCCTTTCTCTGCATGTGTCGTCGTGCTGTGCTTTTAATTTTCCTTATAAATGCTAAGCGCTTTCTATAAGCTTCGTCAATTCATCCTACCATCGAAGTTGGAGCAAATAAGCCGCAAGCCAATGTACTGTATCCAGATGCTGAATCGCTTGAGTACCTCTAATAGGCTCGACATGCTCCAATTCCACCGAAGATGACACGCTTTTACCATAAACGATTCCGAATCTGACATACCCAAAGGGGAGTTTTAAATGTCAGATTTAAGATGCCCGCAGTGCATCGCTCCATCTTTTTAGACCAATCCTTCCCGGAGCCGCGAACCTGCCTTCTCGAGAATGTATTTGATTTCTCGATTCGATACTTCCGTCATTCGTCGACGCGAGAGGCAAGTGATGTACGATGACGTACTCCCATACTTTTGCAAAACCTTATCACTACCTTATCGCGTAAACGGGTACCATTATCTCGTGATCAAGGCCCAGAGGAGTTCCAAACGTGAGGAATATAGCTGCCAGCGGTGACCGAGCCACAACTCGTATCATCAAAAGCGTAGGAATCGCTTCTACCCACTTCGGCATTACAGTCTACCGCCAACAAGATGTACAAGTCACGTATGATGCGGTGAAATGGTCCCATGAAATCTATCCCCCATAAATCAAACACTCTACCTCAAAATGGGATGGCTGGTGGCTCGTCCTTTCTAGAGAGATGTTCCCCATTCATGATTTGTCACAATGTGAAACGAATTGATGAGCATCTTAAAACAAGGAAGGCCAAGAAACTGTGATTGAAGCACCTTAGTCATTGCTCTGCCACTAAAGTGTCCACCACACTGGGTAGAAGCAGACAATGGTTTAGAATGCTCTGCATTTCATCTTCGCACACATCTCCTTATGACCGATCGCAGTTGTCTGTAAAGAATTGGCCCTCCCAGTAGTGTTTAAGGTGTGCGAAAACTTTTTCTCACGATAGTTAAATTCGGAGTGACTACTTTAGCTACCAACAATTCACCGCGAACTATGGAACGCCTCTTTCCCTCAATAGCTAGGAGTTTCGTCTGAAATTGCCATTCAATGGGATCATCTCGCCCTTCCAAATGTGGAAAGATGTCCGCCACTAGGTTCTCAATGCCTTTGTCTTTAATTTCCACATCGAATTCTGCAATAGCAGGACCCACCGAATTAATCTGGTTTCTCAGATCTTCGTCATCATACTTAACGGCAGAATTATAAGTGTGCACCATGACTCTCATACAATCAAATACGACCCGAACTTATCAAAAGAAAACGCAATGGCCAATGTAAAATTCTTCCTCGTAGTGGCATAATTCAAACAGCATCATTCAAGGTTATACTAGCATAATAGATTACCCAAAGATTTTCTCTCAAGCTTCGCCCCATAACTCCGCCTCTAATCGCGGTCACGTCACACATGAGTTCAAACTGGAAGCACCTAACTGTGCCACAACAATAGGAGTCGAAACCAACTTATCCTTCAACACTGAGAATGCACGCAAACATTGCGAATCAAATTCAAATGGGGATCCTCGACCAAGAGGGTTAGATAAATGGCTTTGCACCGTGAAAATCTTTGATGAACCGCCTCGTAGAGTCCAGCACGATGGCCTAGAAAACTTCGCTAATCCCTTTGACCGACGAGGGTGTGGAGGTAACTTTTCGAATGGCTCAATCTTCGCCCATCTACCCTACCCCTCAAGATCCGATGTCCATGATTAATACCTCTCAGACTCATGAAATGGCACTTTTCCTGTACTGAGTACTAAGTCAATCTCTTCACATCTTGCCGCACAGCCTCAAGTTTTCTAAACAATTGTCAAAATAATTTCATCGAGAAATCGCCCATGAGGATTTCACTTGTCTTCTTTTCCACCATGTCGGAGAATATAGCCACTATACATCACGAAAGTACCCTAAGTGTACTTCCAGACAAGCCCAGCGGCATCCGCCGAATGCGAATGTACCATAAGGACAAGTGAATGTTGTCTTCTCCCGATATTCAGAGCCAGAAATTTGTTTGTAACTGAATATCCATCTAAAAGCAATAATATTCATAACTTGCTAGTCGTGACGAAAGATCCGATCTAAAACAAAGAAAGGAAAGTGATCTTTCGGGAAAGTGGCCTGTCTACCTTCCGACATAATCACTACAAATCCTCCACCCAGAATCGTCACGACGGCAAGAAGATGTTGTTTTCTACTGATGATGTTTGTTCCTCCCTTCTTCTAAGACTACCCGAATCGGGCTTTTACCCAGAATGCACCGTCCGAACGGGATAAATCACCCCAGCTATCTAAGCCATTTTAGCACTTTACTTCGACGACTCCTTCATTACTTCGATTAACTCCTTCTCTCAAGGCTCCACCAAGGTCTATGTCCCTCTTCTAGTAAAATACATGCATGCACATAGAAGGACGAATCCCTCTCGAGATCGGGCCAGAGACCATCCGAGTGCATGTTTGTGATCTCTGAGGACCCTCAATAACTTCTCTTCCTCTAGTACAGTCAAAGATGCTGAAATGATAGATTCTACCCCAAGGTATGCATACTTCAAATGGCTAGGTAGAGGTTTTTGTTCCATTTTGGGTGGTTGCTCAATCGATGGACTGGCGTTTTAACTCCTTCTTCACCCGTAGACTAAGTATTTCCGTCTATCGCGTCCGAAAGAGTCCATCCTTCGACATATTCTTCGCCCTTCGCCGTGCGTTCCTCGTGTTCATTCCACTAGGGCTATTCCAAAGGTCGCTGACCACTTTGGCTAGACACTACAAATTTCAACCATTTCGTCCATGAAGCAAGTATCACTTTCATTGGTGTCTCACTCCGCGTCAAACACGTTGAACTTTACTTCCTCTTCTGTACTCTCGCCTGGGCCGTTTCTCTTTGTACATCAATCATTGCCCTGCCAGTTGCAAGAAATGGTCTTCCCAAGATTATTGGTATTTCATTATCTTCCTCCATATCCAAAACAATGAAATCTGCTGGAAAGATAAATTTGTCGACCTTTTTACTAAGACATTCCTCTATTATCCCTCCCTGATGCTTCAGTGACCACTCAAGTCAAGAGTGACTCGTAGCCTGGGCCAAGCCCTAATCCCAAACGCTTGAAATGGATAAGGGCATAAGATTACTGCCGGGCACCCAAATCACATAGTGCTCTTCAAAATAGCATTTCCAATCTGCGGCGGATAGTGAAACTGCTCGTCCTGCTTCCGTGGCGTACTTCCTCCGAAGGATGGCACCGCATTCCCGCTTGTCTACTATTTCGAAATCAGCTAATCGTCTCTTATGGGATAAGATGTCTTTCATGAATTTTACATAACTGGGCATCGTCTAGGGCACGCGAAATGGGATATTGATATGCAAATTTTTGAACACATCCTGAAGAATTTCTGAATCGCTTATCCAAGCTTTATGCTTCGAGACGCCGTGGTAAGGAACTCGGTATGCTGGCCTTTGCCAGTATATCCCATGACTGCTTCTCCCGAGGTCAGCGTTTCTTTATCTCGCATCATTTTTTGTCCCGTCGATTGATCTTCTCGCTTCTAACCGCTCTAATGAACAAGCTGTAAATAAAAGATTTCCAATTCTTTCCTCACTTTTACATGACCGCTTTAACATGCTCATTCCCATCTCTTCGGGTTTACCTCCGAATCGCTTGCAAAGAACCCGGCTTGGTCTCTTCCTCACAAGAAATTTTCCATTCGCTCCATTCAGGCTCTCCAAACTTCTGTACCGGTGGTCGCCGATTGTTCAACTCGGGTTGCTTCACACGTATGTCGGGCCTCGCCTCATTCATAAAGGCAGAGCGGGAAGCAGAAGATTCAAAAGAGCTTGTTCTAAATCCAACTTTTTCTCGTGAGGTTGGTCTACTCATTTCGATTCGATGGCATATTGTTATGATTATTCCGCCACCCATATCCTTGATCGCTCACCATTATGGTTCCGACATTACGCCACCCCGTCCCGATTCGATTCTGATAATCTGCTTTCCATACAAAGCCTCGCCGCTGATTGATTCCCGACATTAAACCTAGACACGTACCGGGCTTCGCTTCACCGTAGGGGAGCCTCGACCGACATTCCGTACAAGCAGCTGGCCCACCGCTTAATTCACATAACTCCCATGGGTCGGGTTCGATCGCGCTTCATGCTCCTTTGCCGCCTATTTAATCGCTTAGTCAGTCGCGCTACTACGATTCACCATTGTCGAGAATCTCAAGACCGCAAGCACCCACCGTGTTTATTGGTGTAGCGCTACTTTCTAGGCCGATTGAGTGTTGGTCTCGGCGTCTTACAGATTTCATAAGCTTGGTATGTGGTTTTCTTCATCCGGTGCTCCTCTGGTGACATCAATCATTATTATAGTTGCATTTAACGGACCATTGAAGGTGTGGACTTGCGTCCATCACGGTCGGCGTTGGTGTGAGCACTTCATGATAATTCAACGAAATCGTCACGTGCCTGCGCGGGGTTCTCCCCTCCCAAGTTGTCAAAAGGTGATCTTGCACAAGTTGTGCAATTTTCGAAAATTAGGAAAAGAACAGTCAAATTTTGCCCTAAATCATTCATGTAATGAATGAATGCGGTGGTGATGGTTCAGCAGGTGTTTGGCTCTATCCCAAGTGAAAGTGGGAACAAGCAGCAACCTTCTGAAACTATTGATGGCGCTTTCAGTTGGCATGTTTGATAGTATCGCGAAACCGAGGAAGTTAGTAAAATGCATGTTCGGGTTCTCATGGGGTAGTCCATGGAATAAGATATTACGACATCTATCTGTGTGACTTCAATTTAGCGGTGTTTGCTTGGAATGGTGGTAGTCGATGTTGTCTGAACAACAGGTTGGTGATAATCGAACTCATCTAATAGCATGAAAGGATCATCTGAATTTCATATCGTGGCACAGGTGCTTGATTCCTTCCGTGATTCCCATTTCGGCTACCTCTTTGTGGTTGATGCACATTCCAACCTGCGATCCTTGTTCTTGATGTTTTCCTGTTTATTGGATTTCTAATATCTATTAGTTCTTTTTTCTTCTACGGCGCGTGCAAATCTGAAGTCTTTACGGCTCTAGGGATCAAACGGTGTTGGTTATTTGATCTCGTGTCGCTTGCCTTCTTTTGAAACCTATCTTTGCCAATAACACCACATTATAAACAAATTACAACTTGTAAAAATGAAGCAAAATAAAGAAAATTTGAGTAATATCTGTTGCTTAATTCTCTATGTCTGATCTAAACCTGTCCCGACAACGGCATAAAAACTTGACGGTAGAAAAACGCGGTGTGTAAAATGTCGCCTATGTGTGCGCAAGTACGCAGCGTCGCCCCGAAGTAATATAGTGTATCATGGTGTAGGATGTCGATCCACGGGGACGGGTGTATTATTCTGAAAGGTTCGGCATAGATAATATGCGAAAAGATGATTTTAGAAAGAAGGTGAATGTATGAAGGTCGTGAGTTTAGATTCTAATGGTGTGGTATTGAAATTTAGGGTTATATCTCCTGTCATTATTAATGTAGATTATTTCTTAAAAATATTATTATTCAATGTATTTACAATTTGTCAATGACAGAGGTGATCTTATACGAGAGATATCTCTCTCAGTATATCACTTTATCTCGTGAATAAATTTAGTATATCTCTATCTCCAATTCGGTATTAGAGATGTAGCGTTCTAACCCCAAGTACTTACCTTCGGGATCGGAATATCTCTGTTCTTGATTCAAGCGAAGGCTGCTCTGCGATCCTTGGAAAACCTCCTTCCATATAGTCTGTGGATCTGCAAGTGATTATGCTAATGTGGCGGACATTATCCTTATAATTGAACTACGAAATAGAGCGAATGCTAACAATTGATAAACAGCGAATAATATAAAGTCAGAGCTTCATCCATCAGCATATGACGGGGTTCAATATAATACAGAAATAAATCTGGAAGCATACTAAGTGAAAAAGATCAAAATGTTTGATTATTTAAAAACATAATTCTAATATCCGAAAATGAGAAACAGTACAAATCCCGGGCACTTCCTCGAAGTCTGTGTCACTCTGCTGCAGGTCCGTGCCTTTGTTGTGCGCCTCCCGATCCTCGATTTACAGGCCACATTTTTTTTTTTTTTTTTAATGATGAGGCGGATCTACGTGTTGACGTCGCGGCGTTGAAGGCAGTGCGGCGTTTTTGCCTGTTGACACGTTGTTGTTGACGTGGCGGCGTTCAGGCGTCGCGGCGATGGGGGCGTTGCGACTTGGCGACCACTTTCTTGCCTTGGTCCCCATTCTTTAAAAAAATGCCTTCCAGTACGCTCTTGCTCGATTGTACACCTTAACCGAAGCAGACACTCGTCGGAGCACGGCCCTGGCTAGCAAATTGCTATGAATGATGCAAAATGAAAGACCGACGCGAGTATAATATGAGTGTTTTGGGGTCTCATCAGTATACAAAATGGCTTATGTAGCCTTACAAACTAAGTGAAATGCCTGCAATCCGAACTTGTAGTGAATTCTGACGGGTGAAAGGATAAACCAAATTTAGCAACCGTGGGCGTCAAGCGGGGGAATAGCTCTTTGGAGGAGACGATTGGGAAGGAGAGTGGGAGCAGTGCTCGCGGAACCAAATCTACTGAATGCTCATTTTCTTCACTTTTGCTCTTGCTCCTTCTAGTTTATTGATCTGCAATCTTGAAGTTTGACTTGAATTCTTCGTGCTTGGATCTGACTCGACAATTTAGCATAATTAGCTATAAAAGCGCAAAATTTGCCCAAGTATGATCATTAAAATAAATGAGGACCCAACCCAATGTGTAAATTGGTTATTAGAATGATTAATAGTATACAAAAAAGCACTCAAAACCTACAATAAATAGGGTTGAATAACTTTGGGCACTGTCCCAGTCTATCTTGTGGGGCTCCGGCCACGAGAGGTTTGGTGATTTCTCCATTGAGTTGTAGAACCCATTGTTGCCATATGGTGCATTGGTTGATGGTTTGGGTATTAACAACATTAGCTTATTCCACTAACATCTCACTCATTGCTGGAACAATCGGACATTGCTCTCATAGATGCTGATCGCCAGCCAGATGAAAGCTTATGGCTTGTTTAGCCTGAGAGTTCCAGTCCTTTGCTTGCACCTCTTAGTAGTTCCTCATTTCAGTTCTTCGACCTGTACTTTTAGCTGAAAGCTTTGCCTTCTGTCTAGTCCTCAAGGAAATACATACCTACCCCGTGTCTTTGGGTTGAGTTTCACATTCTTTCCATATCCTTAGGTTCTGGGCTCGTCTGACCTTTGGCTTGACTGCATGCCACTGAAATCCAGCACCCACTGCTCGTTTTGCTAAAGAAATCTCCTCCACACATAGTCTCCAACAATTGTTTCATGGCAGGAGAAATCCCATCATAAAAATAGATGACTAGCAGCCAAGTGTCAAACTCATGGTGAGGACAGGCGTCGAGTGCCTCCATATACCTTTCCTAACATGCATATAATTTTGGATTTCTCCTTGATTTGAGGTGGAGATTGCCTCTTGATTTGTTTATCTGGCGTAGTGGAAAAAAATTTTCTTTAGAGGCTTCGGCTTGCATCGGTCGGTTCGGATGGTCTGTAGCCTTAGGAGTTTAATAAATCTTAGCTTTATCTTTCAATGTGAAAAACAAGTCTCATTAAATTCACTTTGTGGACATCCTCCTTGAAGGTGTTGCAAACCTCATAAATTTAATATGTGTGCTGGTTCTCCTCTCCATACCATGAAATTAGGAAAAAAGAAGTGGCACCATTTAGGCCCCAACAACCATTTCCTCAGTTGGAGGTACAATGCAGGAGTCGTGAAGGGTGTATGTTGTACCTTATTGACCTGAATGCATTGAGGTTCATGTCCTCTCCCTGCTGACTCTACTACTTTTTTTTTTTTTTTTCGTGGGGTTCTAACATTGGATCAAAATCGGGCTCGCTATAGAATGCATTTCATGTGATTCCTCTTGGTTCCCTTTAGGATCTTGATTTTAACCGATCGACCTTTTGAATTCTGAAGACCTTCAAAACCTGAGCTCCTTGAAATAGAACAACACGAGAAGAAGAAAACTACGTGGGTTGGTATTAGCTAAGGAAAAAATAAAGAAAAAACACATGAGCAATTATAATGAATCTTCAAAAGTAACCCTGGCAATGGCTAATGATTCATTATGACAGTAGAGGTGATCTGAATCAACAATATTTATACCTTCAGAATTCCTCTATGTGTAGCTCTTTGCAGTATAGTAACTTTAGGAATTCGAACTCGAGATGGAGGTTTCTTCGTGGCTTGAAGATTACGATGGATTGGTGTGTTTTCTCTTTGGATTTGAGTTTGTGTAAGCGATTGTAGGAAGATGGTTGAAAACTTGAAATAAGTCAAAATAAGTTAGAAGAACTCCTTTAGAATGCAAGGCCCTTTGGGTTAGGGTTGAGGCATCGGCGTGTCGCAGGTGTTTTTCCTCGCGTTAGGGGAGGATGATGTATATAGTCACATATCTGACAGGATCTTCATTTAGCTTTAAAACCTAGACCCTAAAATTTTCCTTTTTGAAAGACAGCATTTACAAGGGCATATAGACTCCCCCCGGATAAGTAGACACATTTCCTGGCCCTGCCCTACAATAACTATTGAGAGGGACAGCTAGGATATCAGTGAGTCTGGTAGTAGTATCCATGGCTTAAAATCTTGCCAAATACCACGTTACAAACCCAGGGGCATGTTTGGGAGATTTTAACCTCTTTGTGAGAATAGGAACCGCGAATACCTTCAAAACACATGGCGGGGCGGTCGGTTTTACACCAGCTTGACACGATCAGCCTTAACCTTCAAGGATGAGGGTTTTAGCGAACATCCATGATTTGTCATGTGAGGGGTGTTTTGGCTGCAAAAAAAAAATCTGAAAGTGAAGGAAAGGGAGAGAAAATCACACACACCGGCGGGGAGGAGAAACTTCATGCTGATTTTGTTGGAGTGATTGATGGACTGAAAGATTGATTGATGTTACAAGCAAGATTGAGCTTATATAGGTGCTAAGTACCAAGGAAATTACAAAAATGTGCAAAGGAACCAAAATTACATCAAGGGTAGATTGGTGATAAGCCACAAAATGCGGTCGAAAAGCGTTGACAACATGATGCGAGGGCTTGATGTTGCGAAAATTTGGCAGTTCTTTAATTTTTCGCAACCCTGCTAAATTTCTATTGCCTTCTTTCTTCTTGTTTTTATCCGTCTCCTGCGATTCGATCATGCGTCTTGGTCGGCTGGGCTCATCGTTTGAATTGGATTGAATAATAATAAGGTATTTGGCACAAAACTACTAAAAATAGCTGAAGCTGTGATCGATAGCAAGTCGGGACCTCCCGATGTGATTTGGGTTATTTAAGTTGATTGAAATGCGCAAAAAGTGCCCAAAACTACTTAATAAACGAGAGGCTCAAATAGCACTATATATAGGTACTAATCCTCCCCCAAGCTGACATTGCTAGTCCATAGCAAATGATAAAGAAGGAAGATCATGTATAAAAATTTTAATATTATACGAAAAGGAATGTCTATTCAAAAAGTGTGTGTATAAGTAATGCCCTACCCTTAGTCTGACAAATTGGGACTCTGCATAAAAACCAGCTTGGGAGAATAAATGCCATACAGGGACAAGTTTCAGAGTAGTGTCCATTCCAAGGAAATCAACCTTAACCTCCACCAAAATCTAATTGTTTAGGTGATCAGTTTTTACTAATAAATTTATTAATACTCTCCCTGACAATCTTGCAGTGCCTTGACTATGACCAACTAAATAGATCGACTCCTCTTATTTCACACTTCTATTGTAATGTAGAAGATTAATGCGAGAACTTCTGACTTCACAAAGTCCATGTAACGAGGATCACCGATGACTCCCAACCGGCTAAGGTTTAGGGCATCAAGTCGGATCTTTACGAGCCGCTTCTTTCTATAGGTTCACCCAGAACTTGAATGATTTGAAAATCCGGCTACCATCTCACTAAACTCCACCCATCCACCATGCGAGCACTAAGTCGGTGACTCCTTCGGTTAGTTTAGGGCACCATGCTTTAAAGGCTTTCAGTAAACTAGACCCCACGGACAGTGCTCAGTTCAAGGAAAAGCGTCACGACTTTTCTAATTTCTTTTTCTTTTTCTTTTTCTTTTGCTTTTTCTTTTTCTTTTTCTATTGTAAGACTTCATTGGCCTTCACTCATGGGGAGCCTGAACCTATTATAAGCAGTCAACGAAGCTAAGACCGGCTTTGCAAAGTAATAAGGTATACGGCTTCGGCTATTGGAAAAAATAAGCATGTGTTGGTTGGCTAATGGAGGAAGACTGGGGTTGAATACTCAGGACTTCAACTAACCATCTACACTTAATCATGCGTGGGCGATTCTGGCATTGATGGTATCACTCTGATGCTTCAATTTTTCAAACTACAAGGCGAGAATCACAAGAATTTGGAGGCTAAAAATGATTTGCAAAGTATAGCAAAATAGGGTTGTATGATATATGCGGTGCATTTCACAAAATTTTCTGTCTTCCAAAATGAAGTATGCAGCAAATAGCTAACATCTGAAAATGGGTTTTACTAAGCAGTGTATGCAAGCGAATTCATCGGACTTTCCAGCACTAACTGCTGACCCGGGTGCCGACTGTACTTGATAAGGTGTAGATCGGAAAGTTAGTGGAGGAAGTGGTACTCCTCGGTCGGTGGGCGTGAAGAATCATCACTCGGCTGGATAGGTTGAGTCTTTGCTTGGAAGGTACGCGGATGCTGCCTTGTTGCCAGTACAAAACAAAGCCAAACAACTGATCACAACAAGATCATTAACAGAATTGAAATTTAAACCTAACTAAGCAATTAAATTAGTGACTTATGAGATACTGTAGAAGCCACTCCCAAATGTGTAGCATGAGGGATTCATGGGGGGTCCAGGAGGAGAATCTCCTCCCTGTCTACAGTGTGCTGCGTAGTTGATTAGTACTCAAAAAGTGCTATTTTTTAGACCACGTTTATTTTCGGGTTTGGCTGAAACTTTTGTATACTAATTATAATTAACATAATTGACATGTTCGGGTCACATTGTACTTTTGATGGCATTAGGGGCTATTTTGTAGTTTTGCAGGAATTGTGACCAAATGTCGTGTCAATCCAGTCATAACCTGAAGTCGGGTTGATTTCCATCAATTTCATATGGTTTTCTATCAATTTTAGCAAGCCGGAAATGAAGAATATCAAAGCAAGAAGAAATGGAATAGTGCAGCGGGAATAGTAGCAGTAGGGAGCAATGGAACAGTAACCAACATTGATGAATAGTGCCAATAGCGAATTTTTCTCCTACAGCGAAAATTCTAGCTCTTTAAACAACCTCATTTTTTGTTTTTCTCCTTTCTACCCTCATTGTAATAGTTTTAGTTAGGTTAGTTTGGTAGTTCACATTTGGTGAGTTTGCATCTATAAGCCGTTCTGTCTCTTTGTTGACCTAAGTTTGGGCCCAGAAAGCAAATACGAGGCCCCTGTTTTTGTCTTTACTCTCTCTTCTCTGTCCTCTTTCTCCTTTCGGCTGCAAAACCTCTTTGAGGATGACAACTCGAGAGGATGGTTGTAGAGCCTCTTTCTCCTTGAAGAGGAGGAATTTCTTTGGAGTAACGGTTTTAAAATTAAACTTTTGGTTCCTCTATTTTTTCACGGAATGGTTTGACGACTTTGGTTCCCAAATTTGCAACTCTAGGTTTAAAGCTTTTTGATGTACTTTCTTTGGCCAATGCTTGGCAAGATTTTGAGTTGAGGTGTTCTTGGCTTTAGATTACGATATCCATTAGTTGCTATTTACGAGCCCTTTGGAAGTAGGTTAAAGGGTTATATTTTCCTTTGTAGATGCATCCTCATTGATCAATACTTAGTAATCTTTTAGGAGTTCAGTGGATGTATTATTAGATCATGAGATTCATTATGTTGCCCTTCTGAGATCTATTTACTTAGGATGGAATTTCAATTGATGAATTTTCTACTTGAACCATAAATGCTAAATAAATGCTTTCTATCAAAAAGGAAAATTGTGGGGTTTAGTTTTAAAGCTAAATGAAGATCTCACAGTTCAGGAAATGACTATGTCCTCCCCAGCAGCGAGGAAATGAACCGGAAACCCTTAGTTGTCGTATGTCCAAGCCCCATTATCTGATACTTGAGGAGATCTCTTTTATTATTTTCTGGTTTTATTTACTTTATTTCAGTTTTCATCATCAAAACCCTCATTGTTTTTACACCAAATCCTAAATCCAAAACAAATTCACCATTTAAGCCTCTTGTAAATCATTTGAGCCAGAAGAAAACCCATCCCGATATTCGATCCCCTGGCCTTTATATACGGTGGCTTTGCTCACAGCGGTAGGAAATTTAGGTTTTATAAATATTGTTGATTAGACACCACCTCTTGTGGCACGAATCAAATGGCGTCATTGCCGGGGATGGTGCCTAAGTGCATTTGACGAGCTGTGGAACACTTGTGATCCTCATCACAAGTATTGGTGAATTTCTTTTGTATTATTGTCATTTTTTTTTATTTTCATTTCATTTAAAAAAAAAAAAAAAGTTTCTGCAGGATTGTTTTGTGTTGTCTTATGTTGCCTGTTCTATTTAAGTGCATGTCGATGGGTTTGAATTGTGATAGTGGAGGGAGAAGCAATGCGATGAGTACCTTGTGGAGAGAAACCCTAGAGCATACATGTCAGCCCACGTGCGAGGGTTGAGACCTTCATGGCGGTCGACCGTGGAGAAATCGAACCCGAACAAGGTGCATGAGAATTTATAGAGACCAATGGATAGATGCACCCGTCTAGTGTTCCCTGAAGCTTATGCCTCCTGTATCATATTATGCCCCCCCACTTAATGACAACCACCTGACCTCATCCGCACCCAGACAAGCCATCACGGATTGGCGACGAACTATTAGATAATTTCATAGAGGGTAGAGAAGCGATGAATGATCAGTACAATTAGGAAAGTGAGACAGATGAGGCTCACTGAGCGAGGTGGTTGAGTTCCAGTAGCGAAATTGATGAAACTTTGGCATCCTTGACAATCGTCTCAGCTCACCAATCGGCTTGTTCATCAAGGAGAATACGGAGGAAGAGTGTATTTTGGTGGGCAGGCTCGGAAATGCAACCTCGGGAATTGATGCGAGACCATTAGAGGCTCGCGAGGAGCTACCAGCTGAAGCGGGGGAAGAGCACAGGCTTACCCTTGATCAATCCCCATAAATTTTGGATCCTAATGCCCTTGCCCAGGCAAAATAATGTCCCTGCCCGATTGCACATGCGCTACCGACCTGATCCACCCCAGCCTTGCCTTTGGAAGGCGCACGGTGCCTTTGCCTTGGCTACGCAATTTTAAGGTTGGTGGTCGTTATAAACATTTTGCTGCTGCATCTGAAGATGGAAGCGGCTCACACTACATGGCATAGTGGTTGGTTCGGATTTGGAGCACCGGTGCTCGGCATTTCTAGGCTCAATGATTCCGATGGCCTCAGAGGCAGGGTGGTTTGAAGCGGCAGTTCCCCCACTTTTGGTTTCATATTTTCTTTTTATCTTGTTTTATTTTATTTTATTTTGATTTCTTTAATTTTTTCTTAGATTTTCTCTAATTTTTAGTTAGTATTTTTTAAGAGTCAATTTCATTTATCTGCATTTTCTTAATTTTTTATATTGTTTCTTTTTGCGGAGTGAAATTTTTTGCGAGTCCTGCAACTTGGTGGCAGTTATATGAATTTAGCAACTGCGAAATTCGTAAATTCTGGTCGCAACTGCAATTTTCATGACGTCTTGTGCGCTTCTTGAATTTTTATTTTGGTGTGCTGTACTACTATTTAGTCTTATATGATATATTATTATTATTTTATTTTATTATTATATTAAAAAAATTTTGTCTCATATATATATATGTATTAAAATTGAAAAATAAAATTTGCACTTCTTGAAATGTCCTTGAGTTAATTTTCGCATCTGTAATTTAGCATCGATTTGTTTAGCCATAACTTTTCATCGAACTCCAATCCAAGCGGTCACTTTTGTAATAATTGCTATGAAGGTGTAATTTAAATTCTCTAAGCTGGTCACTTTTTTCCTTTCTTTCTTCTCCTAACTTGTTTTATATAAAGCTGAATGGAGTGAATAAGGTGTCGATGGAAAGCTTGCGAAGTCTCCTATCCAAAAACAAGCACATATCATCAAAGGGTAACCTTCCTTCTCTAACTCCAATCCGCAGACCCATTGGATAATGTGACATTTGGATTTGGAAAGATTGCGAAGGAAGTGGCATTTATTTTGTTTTTATTTTGACAGACGCTTTGATGTTTGGTAACTAGTGGTTGTTCTTTTGTGAAGTTTTGTATACTATACAAATTGCTTTTCTAAAATAGCACACATTTTCATTTCTTTTTTGGGTTTGCCTAACACCCAGGATTGGAAAATTGAAACTGTCTTAATCACATTTGATGTTAGAGTGATTCCATACTGGATGATGGATGATTAACAGTTGAATCTACTTCATGCTTTTGACACTTTTCTTCCTTTGTAACCACACACAGTGCACATCGAGGTTTCTTTAATACTTTGTAAGCTGCCTAGCCTCCTAAGCCTTGCAATAACCTACCTAGTTTGTTGACCGCAACTGTGATTTAAAATTTTATCATGAATAGAGCTGATGTGTCTTCAGAAATAAAGAAGAAGAGAAAAAGAAAAACAAAATAAGAAAATTGCAACTGTAGAAACCGAGCGTGTGGTCAGTTTATAAGCGAAAGCCTTTAAAGCACAGTGCCTAAGCCCAAGCCCAGTTTGGGAGCCCTGGAGCTTAGTGTTAAGCTACATGGGTGGATGCGGTGGAAAGTTTATGGTTAATAGCATGGAAGTCTTTGTGAGTCTAAGAAAATCATTGGATCAGGGTGAAACTGAAAGTTTGTGGTTGAAAATCATGGCTTGGTGCTAAACTATGCGGTTGGGAGACATCGGCCAGATCCCATTACATGGACTTTAGTGAAGTCGATTCTCGGCATTGCACCTATAACACAAAAAGAATTGTGGAATAAGAGTGGAGGTCTGATCTGTTTAGGTTAGTTGTGTTCTAGTTGGCGTGTGGCTTGGTTGGGAGAGTCTTGCCAGTTTAACAGTTTATTGTTAAAGAAGCTGATCAAACAAGCATTTAGGTGTTAGTGGAATTCTCTAGTTGATTACGAAGGAGGCTCTTTGATACTCAATTTGTATGGCATTCATTCTCTCAGAGATAGTTGTTGGCGAGGGTTTGATTATTCTTGCTTGGGGTTGAGGCATTTACTCATTTCACAACCTTTTTGAAATATAATTTTGATTTTGTTTAGTATGCTCTTTCTTTCTTTCTTTCTTTCATTGCTAAGGGACTAGCAATGTGTAGGTTGGGGGGTGTGATTAGTACTCAAAAAGTGCTATTTTGAACCCTGTTTATTTCAGGTTTTGAGCGCTTTTTGTATACTAGTTGTTATAATTAACCCAATTGACATGTTCGAGTCCCTATTGTACTTTTATATTCGCATTTCGAATTTGTTTTTAGTTTTGGGAATTGGAAGCCAAGATGATCATGTCAATCAATCATAACAAAGTCGGGTTGATTTCCATCAATTTCCGCTTATGGTTTTCTATCAATTTACAATAAGCGGGAATGAAGAATATCAAACGAAGAAATGGAATAGTGCGTGAAGAATAGTAGACGGGGAACGTGGGCGATGGCCAGCATTGATGAGCTGATTACTGATGCGTGAATTTTTCTCATGCGTGAAAATTCCGATCTTCATGACCCCATTTTTTGTTTTTCTCCTTTCTACCCTCATTGTAATAGTTTTAGTTAGGTTAGTTTGGTAGTTCACTTTGATTGTAAGGCTATATAAGCCATTGTAATACACTATTGACCTAAGTTTGGACGGAAGCAAATACAGGCCCCTGTTTTTGCCTTCACTTTCTCTCTTCTCTCTACTCTTTCTCCCCCTTTCTCGGCTGCCAAACACTCCTCTGAGGATGACAACTCAGAGGATGGTTAGCAAGACATCTTTCACTCCCTTGAGGAGGGCTCTTTGGCGACGGTTTTTAAGGTAAACTTTTGGGTTCCCTGTTTTCAATGGGTTTTGACATTTTGGTTCCCAAATTTACGCTCTAGGTTTATAGCTTTTGATCTTATTTCTTTAGCCAATATGAGATTTTGGGTTAGTGTGTGCTTTTAAGCTTTAGATACGCTGATATGCATTAGTTGTTATTCCCGAGCCAGAGGTAGGTTGGGGTTATATTTTCCTTGTAGATGCATCCTCTGTTGATCAATACTTGGTAATCTCTTAGGGTTGGTGGATGTATTGTGATCCACTAAGATTCATTAGTTGCCCTTTAAGAGATCATTAGCATGAGGAGTGATAGATTTTCTTGGCAAGACCATACAAATGCTAAATAAATGCTTTCTATCAAAAGGAAGAATTATTAGGGTTTTTAGTTTTAAAGCTAAATGAGATCCCAGTTTAGGAATGACTATATGTCATCCTCCCCAAACACGAGAAATGCGAACTGAGGAAACCCTCGATTCTTGAAGTAGAATCAACCAGTGTCGATTCTTGAGAATCCTTTTTGTTATTTTCTTGTTTTACTTTAGTTTATTTTCCAGTTTTCATCATCAAAACCCTCCTTTGTTTTTTACACCCAAATCTAAAATCAAAAACAAATTCACCATTTGAACCTCTTGTAAATCATTTGATGCGAAGACAGCCCGTCACGTGTTTATCCTGGATGTTTATACTCTGATGGCACTCGATAGTGATGATTAGACTATAGATATTGTGAGTTCGCCCACGTATGAATCAGTTAACTCCACATCCATTGATGAACACTGCTATGTTTAGGTTGAAAAGCGGTCTCTTGGACCATTGGGATTATGCTGATGAATAATGATGAATGGTCCAATCTACCTTTATTTGACTTGCCCGAAAAAGGTGGGTTTTGTGATTAGTGCCTGAAGTCTATTTTGAACCTTTATTTTTAATAGGTTTAAGCGCTTTTTGTGTCTTAATTTGTTATAATTAACCCCGATTTACATATTAGGGTCCCTACTATTCTCTTTGATCGCATTTTGTGGCAATTTTGCGAGTTTGACTCGTCATGCCAGCATTGTTGAGTCGATCCAAGCACGAAGAATTCGAGAGTCAAACTCAGCATCATGATCGAGACTAGAGGGGGAGAGAAGGAAGAAGAAGAGAAAATAGAGAAGAAAAATGAAGTAGAATGGAAGAGCGGCGGGGCAGTGGCGTGGAGCGGTAGCCGCGGAGAAACCTGGATTTTCGCTAGGCTATGAAAATTCATTCGATAAGCGAAATTTCTCAATTTCGCTATCTCTTGTAATTTATTAGCTATGAAAATTACTGTTGATAAGCGGAAATTTCCAATTCGCTATCTCTTGTAATTCGCTAAGCTGCGCGAAAATTTACGCCCAATAGCGAAATTAGCGATGCATAAGCGAATTCTCACGATTCGCTATCTATATGCAATTTCGTACCTATGAAATTTTCGCTATCTAAGCGAAATTTTACTTTATATTAAAAATTGTTGTGCATAAGAAATTACTTTGCTGTGTCATATTTTGTAATTAATGCTGCTTGAGCTTCATTTGGTGTATTCTTACTTGTCCCTTGTAATGCTTGAAAATGTTAGGCTTTCTTGTATTTTCACACATTTGGGTTGGCTATATAAGCCACCTTATATAAGTTTGTAACCTAACTTTCTCTTTAGGTACATGCGCATCTTCTCTAGTTTTCTCTTTTCTCTCATTTTCTCTCCCTTTCTTAGTTTGCCAACACCTCAAGGATGACAACTTGGAGGATGACGGCTCATGACCACTTCCTTCTTTGAAGTAAGGCTCTTTGGGGTGAGATCTTTAGAATTCTTTGGTGGTTCCCTTTATTTTTCATGCGTGAGGTTTTGTCATTTTGGTTCCCCAAATTTTCATTTCTAGGTTTACAAAAATAACGTGTGCTTTCTTTGGCCCGTACTTGGCGAAGCTTTTGAGGTTTAGTGTATTCTTAGCTTTAGATACACTAATATCCGTGAATTGCTCACTACGAGCCCTTTGAGGTAGGTTAAGGGGTTAGGGTTTCCTTTGTATGTATCCACTTTTTGATCAATACTTGATAATCTTTTTAGGGTTGATGGATGCCTTATTAGATCACTGATTCATTAGTTGCCCTTTACGAATCATTGTGGATGAGTCATGATTTTCCGCTATGGGAACCATAAATATTAAATAAATGCTTTTTTTTTTTTTTTTTTTTCTATCAAAGGGAAAATTATTAGGAGTTTAGGTTTAATGCCAAATGAAGATCAGGTTAGGGAGATGACTATATGTCATCTTCTCTAACGAGAGGAAATTAACGAGGACCTCTCGGTTTAGCTAGGATCTTAGCTGATGGCCTTGCTTCAAGGAGTTCTATTTTACATTTTATTTATTTAAATTTCAGTTTCCAACCATAACTCCTGTGCAGGCCTTAAATCAATTTAATTCTACGTTTGATTTCACTCAAATCATTTAATACGAAGAAAACCCATCCACAATATTCTGACCCTAGACACGCTATACTACGTAGCAACTTGACTACGTGATAGGAGGAACTTAAGATATAAATTTTGTTGATTAGGATCACCCTCTTTGTGTACGAATCGATTGGGTAATGGGAAGTAAGACTTGGTCCCCACGATTGAAGTTCGCTGAGGTTATGGTGATCATCTGCTTGCTTCTTTAATTTGTCATCAATGATTTTAAATTGAAATGCGGCGTCATTCCTAGGCTCTTCTAACTCATTGAATTGAGAGTCTTTTAAGGCCGAAGCTCTTCGTCAATTCAATTTTTATTGCCCACCACGCCTTATATTCCAATTTCCACAGTGGGTGGCATGCCTTGCCATAATAATCTAGGCGATAGGGGACATTCTAAGGATGGTCTTGTATCTTGTTCTTATGCCCCTGAGATCCGAGGCTTGAGCCAATCCTTCTGTTTGAGTTCACCGCTCATCAATATAGTCTTGATTTCCACATTTGGCTGGCTGGCTGTAGTGCGGATGATGAGGGTGGCCGCTGTATGACACCATACTTGGATAGGAGATTCTCAAAAGTTTTGTTGCGAGAATGTGAACCTCCATCATGATTATGGCTTTAGGAACTCGAATGCGGAGAAAATGTTCTCGGCAAAATTTCAATACGATCTTGTGGCGTCTCTTTGCTCTACATTAGCCGACCCGCTGACGCATAGTCAACTCGGGATGTGTATATCTCGAAGGAAGTAGGAAATGGTTCCATGAAGTCGATGCCCCCGAATGTCAAATAACTCGACAAGCGAGAATAGGGTTCGGAGTGGCATTATATGTGACGAGAGATTTTCAGGCCTTTGGCATTTGTGTATTGTTTCCACACATGGTATGACATCCTTAAACAAAAGCAGCCAATAAACACCACCTGCGACACCTTCGTCTTTGTTTTTTAAGGCAGAATGGCCTCCACAGAGCCTTGTCATGGCGGTGGTGAGTATCTAGTTGTTCTCGCGGTACACACTTTACAGTTATTTGATCGGCCTGATATTTGAGCAAAATAGGTTCTTCCCAATAACGGGGAATGGACTTTTGCATGGAAGAACTTCTTATCTTGTGCTTTCCATTCTGTTGGAAACTCACCTGTTGCAAGTTGGCAATGTGGAATGGGCAAACTAAGGAGCACCGTCTACGTTGAGTAGAGATTCCTTCGTAATTCACAAATCGAGGGTCGGTGGGTGTTGTGTGTTATGGTTAGTCCGAAAGATGATCTAAGAACAACATTTTCCACACCTCTTCTTATCCTCCGAATATGTGCTGAACTCGTAGTAAGAGTATCCATCTGATAAGCCTAGCTTTGGCATTTTTCTTAGTTTGCAGATATTTCAAAGCGGAATGATCTGTGAAGATAATTATATATGCCCCTATCAAATATGCACGAACTTTTGTCCAGTAGCATGTGGTATCGCGCACCTTTCTGGCAAGGTAATTCTCCAGCTTCATTCAATGTTTTCTAGCATAAGAAACTACATACCCGCTTTCCTCTACTCATTCGAGAACTCCGCTCCGACGCGAGGTCACTCAGACGCACATAACTTAGAAAGGCAACTACCTACCAAGGGTCCTAACACCAAGGCAAAGGGTTAAATAGTTTCCTTGAGCTCTTCAAACTCATTTCCTGCATTCCGCATCCCACTAAACTCGTATCTTTCCGTGCTTATAAAGTGGTGTGGAAATTCAGAAATCCCGTAGGCTTCCCGCATGCCCCAAAAATTGCCTCACGCTTTAAGATATCTGTGGGTGGGGGCAGTTTGAAATCAAACTAAAAATTTTCATCAACTTCACCCCTTTCTCTCGCTAATATGCCCCAACACAATGCCCGTCGACCATAAATGGCATTTCTCCTAGTTTAGCACTAGGTTTTTCTATGCACTGCAAGATGGTTTCCAGTGTCGATTAGGCACTCCTCAAAACTCCCTCCATAGACCTAATATCGCCACGTAAACTCCATAATGGCCTCTACTCAAATAAATAAAATGTCGAGCATACATCGATGAAATGTAAGTGTGGCATTACGAAGGCGAAAGTGGCATCCTCCCCGTATGCATAATGCGAAGCAAATGGGCATGTGGAAAGTTGTTTTTCTTTCGGTCCTCCGCAAAGAATCTCATGTTTGGAAATATCCTGGCTTAGCCATCCAGAAACAATAGAAGTCAGGTAGCGTAAATCCTCCTGCGCCTTGATCCAGAATGGTGCAGGAAGTGATCCTTCCGTGTTACTTCATTTAACCTCTTCGATAATCAATGCATACCCTCCAACCCGTAAGGCGAGGGTATCTTCTCCTTTTTCATCAGGCAATCGAGTTACCTCGAGTTTCTGTACTACTTGGCCTGACTCACCAGTGCTATCCGATGACAGTATATGATGCCATTATGCCAGCCTTAAGACTTCGCTCTAACCACTTCGCATATGTGGGTCACCGTGGTCGCCTCACCCGACTTTGCCCCCTTCCCATATGGTGCAGTGCACACCGTCGGGCTAATGCCCTTCAAATCAATAATATTCCACCCTGTATTTGCTTGTTCTCTCCGAGGATGTGCAGCAGCTACCTCAGTGAAGCACGAGCGAAGATGAAATGACCACCGACATTGCTCCGCTGAAAATGGCATGCTTCCACTCCACAGTGTGTCAGTCGATTCTTAAGGCTCACTGATTTCCTCTTCGATTACCAACGACAAAATTTTATGTTTTCTTCTCCAAGAGCCAGGCAGATCATGTCGCCTTCACGCTCTTCGCATACCAACCCAACCTTCGCCGTTGTATCCCGCATCCCCGCCGATCAACTGTTCCTCCATGATGGTGTCAATGATGCATACTTCTTCTGGGACATCTTCCACTAGTTGCATGTGCTTTTTACTTAGGTGGAAGATGTTGAGCTCTAAGGTCATGTTTCCGAAGGTGAGTTGCATGACACCATTTCTGCAATTGATAATTGCATTGAGGTGGCCAAGAAGGGTCTCCCAAGATGATAGTACATAATCGCCCTCGGCTGGCCGCTAGCGTTCTTTGCGGTCAAGTACAACAAAATCTACCGGATAAGAGAATTTGTCCACTCAGACATGACATCTTCCACTGTCCCCTTTGGTATTTTGATTGACCTATTAGCAAGGGACAGTGTGATGGAGGTGGGTTTTAGCTCCCTCAACCCGAGCTGCCTGTACATCAGTCAGGTGTCACGCCCGATTCCGATCCGACCGATCGGCAAACTCAAACCGAGTTCGTGGTGCGAGATTGCTATCAAATTCTTACCGCTTATCATACATCGGGTATATCCAAGTCTTATAAACTATATCAACATATCATATACAAAAGTCCAAATAAAACTACCACCATGGGCGGGTGTTTACAAAGTGTCACATATACGTGATCGAGTCCCATTTACAATTTCAAAACTATACATTTTACATTTACCGACAGAGCCGCAGAATCTGGCAAGTGATGAACCTCACTGTGTCGCCCAAGAATGCCGAATATCTGCCTCTTTCTTCTCACCTACACCTGACAACCCGTGCTAAGCTTTACGCCTTATGGGAAGTATAGGTATTGGCGCATATACACAAATCATAATAAGAGTATAACAAGAATAAATAAATGTATATCGAAATTACATGCATTCATATAATGGACTTATACAAGTACTTATGCTTATAATGTGACTTATGTGTATTCGATCTCCCGTAGGGAGTTACAAAACTTATTCTTTATCTTAACTTATGCTTTATAAATGTGACTTATGTGTATTCGGATCTCCCGTAAGAGTTACAGAACTTATTCTTATTCAGAACTTATGCTTATAACAGACTTATGTGTGTTCGGATCTCCCAGAGTCACATGCAAACTTATTCTTATTCGTAACTTATGCTTATAATGTAATTTATGTGTGTTCTGATCTCCCGTAGGGAGTTACTGCACTTATTCTTATTCAGAATTCGTAGGTACATACAGACGAACTAAGACACATTTGTTTACTCTTATTCATCATTCAGGTTATTTTTATATAATTATGGGAATACCTAAACCAGTAATAATAAATGAGTGAGACACAACACGATAAGTACCCGAAGATACTGTACAATACTAAAGTGTCGTAGCACAAAGCAGAGCGCCGGGGCTAGCTCAATCGTAATCAGGAGTGCCGAAGCACTAATCGTATCAGAGTGTCGTAGCATTCAGCAGGAGCGGCACTTCACCGTAGTCAGAGGCCGTAGCACCAGCAGTGAGTGCCACACTAATCGTAATGGAGGTCAGAGAACTAGCAGGAGGCCTGCCAATTCAATCGAACAGAGTGTCGTAGCACCAAATTCCGCGCCGAGCACCGATCGAGTGTCGTGTCGCATTGCACTGGTCTTAGGCATTCGTATGATTATATGTATTCAGAAACTTCCTATCTTTATTATTGGGGCATGAACTTTTCTCCCATCGAACTCGCCCAGGTGAAGCGAAGCTTCGCCGAGGCGACGAGGTATGGTACATTTTTCACTTAATTTCTTCCTTTTCTATACTCCTGCAGATGAACCATGTACCTTAAACACGCAAAAATACAAAACAGTGGGCTGCGTGAACCAAAGCAGGTCGTGATCAGCCTGCTTCGTGACCAGATCGACCCGGGTTATGGAGGGCGATATCGGTACCGACTAGGGCGGCACCGACATCGATTAAGCAAGACAGACCGCTTTGCTATCAGACGCAGTACCTGACGACCCAAAGGCAAATTTGACCGTCGACTACTAAAAATGGCATTTCACCATTTTTCATGCGCACTTTTCTTCCATAAACCACTTCTATTACATCTTTCATCAAAAAACTAACATGAAATCCATCAAAACAACTCCACCTAATACTTTTAATTAGCTAAAGAATCCAAGGATTCATCACTAAAGTTCTCCAAACTTTACAAACCATAGACTTACGGCTGATTCCATATCTAAGTATTACTAACTAGGATTTTCAACCCAACTTCCCTTAAATCTAGAGTTAGGATGTATTCCTAACAAAACCCTAGAAAAGGGAACCAATTTAATATCCAAAGAAAACCCTAGCAATCCATCCCCAAGTAGTTTGTGTACAAAACCATACCAGAATCCATACAATTCCATACTCAAACTCAAAAGATCCATACAAAGTCAGCGATCCATACCTTGGCCTGATTTCTCCCCTTCTTCCTCTCTTTTTCTCCTTCCTCCACCTCTTCTTCCCGTAGTTTGTTTGGCACCAAAATAACCTATATTTTGATCTCCTTCCTCTATTTATAATTAAATCATTTTTTATTTACCTTTTTTCGGCCCTCCAACTTTGATAATGTATTCCAATTTCCCATTATTTTATTTTTTGGCCTCTAATTTTATCAATTCATGTCTTGATGCCCATTTTTGGACAATTATACTTTTGTCCTTAAATCTTGTACAATTGTCTGCTCTAAATTTCCATTCAGCATTTAATTTATTTAAAATTCAATTTATGGCTACAAAATACCCTAAACATGTCAAACAACTAGGTATATTCTCGTAAGGTTACAATGGGGAGGAGAGATTCACACCTGCTCCCGTGAGATTCAAAGGCTTTCCACACAAGTGCCTCCTATATTAACCGAGATGGCCTGGACAACCCGATCTTTATATTTTGCTGTGAGTCTTGCATTGATATCGGCACCGACTTGTTCACCACGAAGGCTTTCACGACATTTGTACTCTCTTTCACTGCACAAGTCCTTAAAAATTTTGCATAGGCTGACCCGCTTATCAAGTTGCTAGGATGTCTCACTTTTACCGCCCTAGCACTTCCGTGGATGCTCGCTTGTTTAAAGGCCTTCTTTGTCTCAAAGGCTAGTGGAAATCGAGAGGTATGCTTTGCTTCATCGAATCTTCTTTGATGAATATGTGCTCTGGTTCTACTTCTTCTTCTTCTCTAGTCTCTCTAGCAGGGATGGGCACTGGCTGCTCAATTTCCTTACCACTCCTCAAGGTGATAATGGCCTTAACTTCATCCATTTCGTGCGTGCTCACCAAAAGCTTAATTCATGCACTCTTGTGATCAAGTGTTGTTCGGGAAGGAATCTCCCTTGCTCCCGTGGTCGCTGGCCGCAATACCAGGACGGATGATCACAGTGGTATCAATTTTATGATTAAGGCTATTATGGAGCCCATCAATTTTTTTTGCCACTGAGCTTCTACATTTTCACTTTGGTTCATCCGAGCATTAAGGTTTTCTCGTTCCTCTACAAAATTCCCACCACCTTGCTCAAATCTTTTCATTATAAATTTCGTTCTACTAGGGAAGAGGATGGCGGCCGCGCTATATCGAGAGGTGGACCCATACCGTTGTTGCTGTCCACCCGGGGAACATATGCCGGAGGTTTAGGCTTCCAGGAGAGGTTGGGGTGGTCTTCCAATGGGATTGTAGGTGTTGCGATACTGGCATCGTTTAGTGGCCTATTTTAGCCCATGACATTTGCGTGATGTTCACCCATCAAATCCCCATCGAGGTAAATCGATAATGCTCTCCCCTCGTGACCTGGATTGGCAATTGAAACATGGTCGGGTCGTGCATAGATGCCTCCTACCAATGCTATGACCTCATGCTGATTTCTCATTTCAAGTTCTTCCATCCTCCTAGCCAGGCGGACAACTTAGCCTTTAATTTATTTCCTCCTAGTGAATGGCATGCCTTTCGGGTTTACTGGGTGGCCTATGTCTATCAGCTTCCCGGATTTGGTTCATCCCTAACCTTGGAGGTTTCAAAGAATATAGTTGAGCAAGTCCATGGCTTCATCTGGATTCTTGCTAAGGAAGTCCCCTCCACACATGGTCTCCAAGAGTTGTTTCATTGCAGGGGACATTCCATCGTAGAAGTGGTTTACCAGCATTGTAACGACCCGTACCAAATAATACAAGTTTTTAACATGTTTGACCAAGTTTGACTAAGTTTGACCAAGTTTGACCAACAATTAGTATGTAGGCCCAAGTTGACTTTTTCAAGGATGAATAATTTTGGGTTGACTAAGACACCATTTCGAGGGCCTCTGGCTGACACGAGTTCATAGACAAAGTTGAATGTCAAATCCGACTTACTGATAAAAGCACTAGGAGTTCAAATAGCAAGATTTCTTTATCGTTGTCCAAGGCCAGTTCCTCGCTTTTACTCTAAAACGACCCTAGGCTCTATATAAACCTAGTTTTGCGTGCCAAATAGAACCCTAACCCCAAAACACTCATTTTCAGCTCCAAAAACCTAGAAAAAACTCCCTAAGACCATGGACCCCGAATTGGGTCGTTTCGACATGTTTTCAGGCCAATCGGGTTTTGGCCGTGGGAGACGATTCCGGCCACCACCCTTGCACACGCAGCGTCCAGGGAGGAAGAGCAAGGCAAGGCGACTCACGGCCAACCACTGGGCCAACCGTCACGGACGAGCCCGGACGAGCCGGCTGACCGGCGAAGGCGCCACTCTGCGGTCGCGCTTTCTTCGGCTTTCCGGCCATTCCAAATGACCCATACTCTCCTCCCATTGGGACCTCTCAACCCATTCCCGTGGTCCTTAGATTCCTCACCCTCTCGAATGATACGACGAATAAGTTTGGCCGACTACTGATCGCATTTTCGCCACCACGGCAACTTTTGGACCAAGGTAAGGGTACTTCGTGTTCCCCGGTCTCTCGCCTTTCCGTTGATATAAAGTTTGTAAATTTTGAACGCTGCTTGGTTAGTTTCCATTTTTGGTCATTTAGTGGTACTACGAAAAGGTTTGGACTTAAATTGGGCACCAGTTTAAATAAATTAGGCAAATTGAATATTTGATTAAGGAAATCGATATTTTTATGATTTATCTGAGGGTTCAATTTCGAAAAATTAGCCTCTCAAAAAGCCCCAAATTCGTATCTAGTCTGATAGTACAATTATAATCGATGTTGTCTAATCCAATTTAGATTGTTTCATAGTTCTAAAACTATTCTAAGACATTTCGGGGCACCCCAATGTGTCTTTGGTTTAGTTATCGAGCCTAAATGGTATTTTTATTATATTACAAGCACTCAATAGCCTGAGACGATCCTACAGGAAGCAGGATCAAAGACCAGAGTCCAGAGTGGTTATATTCTTAAATGCTTTAGGGTATTATTATGATATAAAATGGTTGTAAATTATTTTATATATTACTTTGATCGAATGGTTGGTTACGCATAAATATAATTATCTGCTTTTATATAAATGTTATCATTTCATGTGAATTTTGTCAACATTTTAACTATTTAAATTTAATGAAGTTCATGGATAAATCAGGTATTAAGTATTTTGATACATGGATGGAGGTTTTAAATAACTTTGAAAATTTATTGATTCAAGAATACAAGATATTTGGAAAAGTATAGCGTGACTAAGGATATCGCGCTTGCTTGTTATAAATTGATGTACCATATAGTATCGTAGGTTCGATTCAATATTTATATTACAAAGATAATCGGCTTGCCACTGTCATGAGGTTTGTTTGTCCAACGTTATATATTATTTTCACAACTGTGAGGCTCAGTTTACCCGATGGTTTACACTGTATTTTGCACATGTCGTGGAGGTCAGGTTTCATCCAACTACATTATTTCCACTCGCCGTGATGTCTGGGTTTTTACCCGACTCCGCTATTATTATTATTATTATTACCACGACACCTTCTATGTCGTAGGGAGGTCGTGGAGGTGGGTATCCTACGGTTATGATGGGTATATGGTATGGTACATTGTTGGTTTCTGAGTAAGCTATAGCCATTTCAATATTTATGGTTATTGTATCTTTATGATTATTTTTATGACACGATGATTATATATTTTATGCTCAATTTTTAAGTTAGAATAAATTCAAAGTTATAATCTTCTTAATAATAATTTTGCTTAAATTTTTGGAGCATGAATTTCATATTGTTGACTGGGTATAAGCTCGGCTTTGTGGAAATAATTTTAAATGGGGAACCTTGCAAAGGAGTGGACGTGAGGTATTGAGAGAAGAAATTTTCTAAAATAAAAACATTATTTTCCTTGTAAATTATGCCACTCACTGAGATTTATTATCTCACGTTTTATTGTTTTAAACTGTCTCTGTGTCCGTGCAACGTAGAGACCTACTCGGGCCTCCAAATTTCTACATCACTCTACGACGCTATGCAAAGATTCTATCTTATCTATCTGTCTCTATTTGAGTGGACTTATTTATTTTCATTTGTACCCCTAAATTCGCAAACACCCTTAGAATGCTCTGATTTTAGTATTGAACTCATATGAGTCTTTATTATGTGTGTTTGTGGTTATGACTCACAAAGAAGATAGATCTGCCAGAATTTGAGCTGGGTCAGGATCTTTTAATATATTTGAGGCCATTATATTAAGGCATGTGTTTATTTTCTTCTTAAAGTGTTCCATTGATATTCCCCAGGGATTGTACGGTGGACTCTCACTAGGCGAGGACCACCCAGAAACTGTGGAGGAGGTCCTGGCCTGGGTCCCGTCGCCTGTATCGTGAGCTCTGTGTTTCTAAATTCCTTGTCAGATATTGTCGTGCAACTCCATCCAAAGGTTTTGTATACCTTCCTAACCTTATACTTGAAATTGATTATGTTTCATTTATTCTTTAAATAGCTCTTCTTCCTGATTACAGTAGACGGGTGTATTTAGTCCCAACAAAGCTTGTGAAAAGCTCGTATGCACCTACTTATGAGGAGAATCTTATTTAGCGCCTGGCCCGACCACCGAGAGGAATGGGTTTACCGTGTTACCGTTAATCAAACTCAGAATTGGAGACAGTTTGATGGCTCCACTGATCCCATGGTGGCTTTATCTCCGCTAGGATGACACAGAGAAGATTTTTGACGAAGGTATGCAACCACGAGGATAGAGTCAAACAAATTGGTTTTCTCGCTAGGGTAGTGCAAGGAAGTGGTGGGTGTATGAGAGGACTAGGAAATGTCACACTGGGCACAGCCAAGACGCGAACACCGAAGCTACCCAAATTCACAGACTAAGAGGCTAGAGTTCGAGATGCCCACTCAAGGTAGTACGACGCTTCAGGCACGAGCGTAGGTCTGTAGGAGCTATCTGATTGGTCCTAATTTACTAAGTATGAGGTCAAAGAAGAGAGTGAGGTTTCTCGATGGATTGAGTGAGCCGATAGCTTTAAGCCTCTCAGGTTCCGATCATCCCACGTATCGCCGACGACGCCGTTTAGGAGGTGGAGAGAGCTGCACTGACACGCCAGACTAAGCGCCGATCATACGATGGATCGGTTTTCGAGCCCTACAGTGGATCATCTAAGAGTGGTAGCTTAAGCCTTCGATCTCGCAGCAGAGGATCCAAGTGGATGCACGTGGCGCTGCAGTGTGCTCTGCAGAGGTGACATACTACGTGGTTCCGATTTAATTCGCTGAGTAGTGACATTACCATTTCAGAGATCCGCAGTCGAGGCTAGCTCGCCTCGACTTGTGGTGTTTGGGCGAAGATTCATGATGGTTCGCGCCAGCCGGGATAATGTATGCTTTCAAGTAAGCGCATGGTGACATTTCCAAGAGGGACTACCACTATCGAGGATCCGGCTAGACTAGAGTCTCGGAATCAGGTGCTCATGGGATGTGGATTGGAGATTGCCACACCCACAGAAGAGTCTCTATGGCCTAGTCAGAGATTGCTTCAAACTATGCTTCAATGGATTGTTTCCGCAAGGAGGTTATATTTAGACGATCGGGACTACCAGTAGTAGTCTTCTATGGAGAGCGGAGGCTAGCACCTTCAGGTTTGATTTCTACCACATTTCTCGCTGATGTTTACTTCAAAAAGGTTGTAAGGGTATCGAATATGAAGCCGACATTCTCGTATGTGAGCGGCGAGGTTAGAGGATGTACCAAGAGGAGGACTTTCTGGAGTGTTTCCTGACTTCATCTTCCGTGTTTACCTTAATGAGAAATAGATTTTCCCATTGATTTAGTCCCCTGCATACTCCCATTTCTTTACTCACACCTTATAGGATGGCACCGCTGAGTTGAAAGAGTCAAGACTCAGCACAAGAGCTGGTGGATGAGGATTTATTGTGCCCGATATCAACCTTGGGAGCACCGTGTTATTTGTGAAGAAGAAGGATGGTACTTGGAGGTTGTGTATAGACTACAAAGTAACTAATGGCAAGGTCACCATTCAGAAAATATCCTTTTCCTGATTGATGATCCATTTGATCAGCTCTAGGTGCAAAAGTGTTCTCCAAGATTGACTCGAGTAACGTGGTACCACGCTTAAGGATTAGGAATCTGACATTCCCAAGACTCCGCATTCGTAGATCGAGATATGGGCATTATGGAGTTTCTAAGGATGTCTTTCTTGGACTCTCACCAATGCCCCAGCAGCTTTCATGGATTCGATGAACCGGGTCTTCCGCCCATACTTAGATCGGTTTGTCATTGTCTCATCATAGCGATATCTCGTGTACTTGAGAAGCAAGTGGAGCATGAGACATTTTGTGTTTGGTGCCGCTGCACCTTGCCGCACGCCCTATGCCAAGTTCAGCAAATGTGAGTTTTTTTTTAGCCGAGTGGGATTTATCGTACATGTGGTTTCGCTGATGGTATCATGTGGATCCTCGTAAAGCAGGTATAAAGGAAAATTGGGAACAACCAACTACAAGGGATGTATATGAGTTTTAGGATTAGCTGGTATTACCGCAAATTCATTGAAGGGTTCTTAAAGATAGAAGGACCACTTCATTGTTTGACTAGGAAAGGAGTTAAGTTTGAGTGGACAGACAGGTGTGAGGAAAGCTTCCAAACACTGAAGGAAAAGTTGATGTCGCCTCCGCTTACATTACAAGAGGTACCAGGGTTCGAGGTTTACAGCCGATGCTTCACGCCAAGGTTTAGGGCTGCGTGGTTTCGATGCAACATAGAGAGCTCAGGGCGTATGCTTCCCTGCATGCTTGAAGAAACACAGCCGAATTATCCTACTCATGACTCGAACTTGCCGCGGTAATTTTCGCATTGAAGACTCGGAGACATTACTTGTATGGGGCTTACTTGTCGATATTTACTCGACCATAAGAGCCTTAAATATTTGTTTACCTAGAAGGAGTTAAACTTAAGGCAAAGGAGGTGGATGGAATTACTTAAGGATTATGATTGCACTATCGACTACCATCCAAGTAAGGCATATGTAGTGGCGGATGCCTTCAGCAGGAAGTCTACAGTTCTTCGCTTATATGCATAATACAACTTCCATTCGATGGTCAGGTTGCGTAGAGTTGCGTTGAGTTATGATGCATGCTTCTAGAGCACTTTTGCTAGTTTCCAACTACTTAATTCGATACTAGAGATCGTATTCTCGAGGCACAACTAGAAGATCCCTATTTGATGGTGCATGAGAGAAAGTCGAGAATGAGAACAATCGGATTTTTCTATTAGAGACGACTTAAGCCTCGTGATTGGTTCTAGGCTTCTCATTTCTTCCAAAGAATCGAAGAGTTAAATAGGGCAAATATCGAGAAAGCCCATAGTTCTCGCTTTATTCTATGCACCTTATTCCAAGATGTACCGTACACTAAAGGAATATTATTGGTGGTAAGGGATGAAAAGAGAAGTTGCCGAGTATGTATCCAAGTGGTTCATCTGCCAACAAGTGAAGACAGAGAGACAAAAGCCTTCTAGACTTCTGCAGCCCTTACCCATCCCATAATGGAAATTTATTATTAAAATGGATTTTGTATTCAAACTCCCTCTCCCATACTCGTAGACATGACGCATATCTGCGTGAAGGATCGACCTCACCAAGTCCGGCTGCAAGATTTCATACCTATTCATGAGAAGTTTTCTCCTCATAAGCTAGCAGAAATCTTTATGAATCATATAGTGAGTTATCATGGGGTGCCAGTGTCGATCATCTTTGATAGAGATCCACAATTCACTTTGTACTTGGGAAGGGATCGATGAAGGAAACTAGGTGTCAAGTTGAATTCCAGTACCGCTTTTCACCCTCGCATCGATGGACAATCTCGAGAGGATCTATCTTGTAATCTTAGAGGATATGTTGAGGTCATGCGCATCGCAATTCAAAGGACATTGGAATGAATATTCACCAAAAAAAAAAAAAAAAAGAGTTCACTTATAACAAACGCTATCACTCAAGCATCGAGATGTCACCTTACAGGCACACATAAACAATGTCGCACTCCATTATGTTGGATTGAGATCACAGAGGAAATCCACAACCGGATTGTAAACGATGACAAGGCGGTTATTACGTTAAACGTAAGAAGCGAGCAGCCTCAAGATAGCAAAGAGTTATGCGCGGATGCCGAAAGGATCTGAGTTTGAGGTCAAGACTTGTGCATTCAAGCTCTCCTGGAAGGGCGTATATTGGGGAAGTTTAAGCAGCCAAGTCCTCACTACATTGACCTTTGAGACGTTGTTGAGAGGATAGTCCAATGGCTTATAAATTAGACTCACTGAGGAGCTTTTAGTCCATAATGTTTTCCACATCTCCATGCTACGCAAGTATATCTCAGACCCCTCACATGTGCTGGAGGCACCAGAGATTGAGCTGAGGGATGACTTATCCTATGATGGGTGCCAGCCTAGTGCGTATTCTCGGGTAGAGAATGTAAGGAGCTTCAAGAACAAGACAATATCCTTAGTGAAGGTCCTTTTGAGAAACCACTCTAGCTTAGAAGGCTGACTTGGGAGCGGAGGACCAAATGCGGTGCCGCACTTCATCTCTTCCATGACACAAGTAATGAATTTCGTGTGGACTGAATTTTTCTTTAAGGGTGCAGTTGTAACGACTGCACTAAATAATACAAGTTTTAACACGCTTGATCAAGTTCCGACTAAGTTTGACTAAAGTTTGATTCACAATTAGTATGTAGGCCTAAGTCGACATTTTCAAGGATGAAATAATTTTGGGTTGACTAAGACACCATTCTCAGAGGGCCTCAGCCGATATGAGTTCATAGGACGGCTTGAATCACAAAACCGACTTACGGATGTTATGACCCCGGGAGTTCAAATGAAGAATATTTTATCACGTCTATGTCGTCTCTCGCTTTACCCGAAAAACGACTTCTAGACTCTATAAACCTAAGCTTTATATGCAAAATAGAACCATAGCACCAAAACACTCATTTTCAGCCTCCAAAACCCTAGAAATAACTCCCAAGACCGGCATCTTGTCCCTGGTCGCTTCGACCCGCTTTAAGGCCAACTGTGGTTTTGGTCGGAGATGATTCGGCCACCACCGCAATACTGGCCAAATTGTGGAGTAAAGAGCAAGGCGATGCGACCTTTGCTCTATTAAATTTCACCCGCCAACAACCACCTGGACGCTTCAGATCGGCCTACGACCATATCGCGCCGCCATACTATGGTCGCTCTTCATTTTCCGTTATCTGAGGCCAACCCATACCTCCCTCCCCCCATTTTTGGACCCTCTGAACTCATTCCCGTGGTCCTTTTTCGCAAATTCCTCACCGTTTGGAAGATGCGACGAAATGAAGTTTGGCCGACGGTTGGATCGCGTTTTTCGGCCACCACATCAACTTTGGACCAAGGTAAGGGTACTGTCAGTTCTCGCCCTCAGCTTCCGATATAAAGTTTGTAAATTCTGACGTCGTTTTTGCTTAGTTTTCCATTTTAGTCATTAGGTAATTACCGTAAAGGTTTGGACCAAATTGGGCAACCACTAATAAATTAGGCAAAATTGAAGATGGATTAGTGAATTGATATTTCATGATTTATCGAGGTTCAATTTTTAAAATTAGCCTCCCAAAAATCCCCACTCTCGGGGGTACCCCGGCCCATAGGGCACACTGTATATTTCCACCCGTCTGAGTCCAATTTAGATAGTTTCAGCTCTAAAACTATTCTAAGACATTCGGGGGCATCCCAATGTCTTTGGTTTAGTTATCGGAGCCTAAATGGTATTTTTATTATACGTGCACCGCCCCCCCCCCCCCCCCCCCCCCCCCCCCGTCTCTATTTGGAGGATGATCTCGTTAGGGAACAGGATCAACATCTTAGTCTCGTGAGTGGGTTTATATGCTTTAAATAAGCCAGTATTATTATGATATAAAATGGTGGTAAATTATTTGATCGAATGGTTGGTTATGCATAAATATACTTTATCTCTGCTTATATAAACAAGCACATTTCATGTAATTTTGTCAACATTTTAACTATTTGGAAATTTTACTGATTTCATGGATAAATTTGTGGTTTTTAAGTATTTTGATACATGGATGGAGGTTTTAAACAACTTTGAAAATTTATTGATTTAAGAATACAAAAGATCTTCAGAAAGTATATGTGGAGTAAGGATACAGGTTGGTTGTTAGAAATTGATGTACCATATAGCACCGTAGGTCATCCAATATTATATTACAAGACACTCGGGTTTGCCACGGTGTCATGAGGTCAAGTTTCATCTAACCTATATATTATTTCACTACCGTGAGGCTCAAGTTTATTTGGCATGAATTTCATATAACACTTAAATATAAGCTCGGCTTCGTGGAATAATTTTAAATGTGAACTTTGCAAAGGAGCGGGATGTGGAGGTCTTGAGAGAATAAATTTTCTAAAATAAAAATTATTTTCCTTGTAAATTATGCCACTCACTTAGATTTATTATCTCAATGCTTATTGTTTTAAACTGCTCTCGTGTCCAAAGTGAGTCAGAGATCACCTTGTCCTTTCTACATCACTCTTTCTACGACAATGCAAAGATTCTATCTTATTTATCTCCGCTCTCATTCGAGGGACTTATTTATTTCATTTGTACCCTGAAATCTGCAAACACACTTAGAATGCTCTGATTTTAGTATCAACTCATATGAGCTCTTATTATGTGTGTTTCAGGGTTATGACCTACAAAAAGAAGATAGATCAAGCCAGGGATTTGGTTTGTGGATCTTTTTAATCTTTTTAAGGTATTATATTAAGGCATGTGTTTACTTTATTTCTTCAAGTGGGGTTCATCGATATTCCCTAGGATTGTGACGGTGGACTTACTTAGCGGGACTACCCAGGAAATTCGGGAGGATATCCTGGGCTCGGGTCTGTCATTGCACGCAGCCTCCAGGTTTCTAAATCCTTGGTCAGTACACTGGCCGTGCAACCATCCTGCAGCCAGATACCTTCCTAACCTTATACTTGAAATTGATTATGTTTCATTTATTCTTGGAAATAGCTCTTCTTCCTGATGGCGCACAGAGGTAGAGGTAGGTCCCAACAGGCTTTGGTGGAAAGTTCATATGCACCTACTTATGAGGAGAATCTTATCGAAGCGCCGCTCGGGACCACCGAGAGGAATGTGGGTTTACCGGGTGTTATCATGATCAGGCTCGAGACTTGGAGCATCGGGTTTTAAATGGCCCACCAGATCCCATGGTGACTTTATCCCGCTGGGACAATACAGAAGATTTGACGAAAATGCAAGGTCCTGGATGAGGATAGAGTCGTAGATAGCCAGGTTTTCCGCTGTAGTGCAAGGAAGTGGTGGGCGTATGAGAGACTTAGAAATGTCACACATAATACAATTCACACTTTCTTTTTCACACCGAAGTTTACCCCCAAAATTTATTGAGACTAAGAGGTTGAAGCTTTGCACGCCACCAAGGTAGCATGAGAGTTTCTGAGTACGAGCGTAGGTTCAAAGAGCTATCGGATTTCTGTCCCAATTTGGTTGCGGATGAGGTCAGCAAGAAGAGGAGGTTTCTCGATGGATTGAGTGAGATGATAGCCAGCCTCTCAGGTCTGATCATCCCATCGATTACCAATGAGAGACGTTGCTCTAGAGGTGGAGAGACAGACTCTGATACGCTAGACTAAGCGTCGATCATACGATGGATTGTCTTCGAGGAGCCCCAGTCAGGGATCATCTAAGAGGGGTAGTTTAAGCTCCGATCTTTCTAGCAGCAAAGAGGATCCAATGTGGGACAGACGGGTGCCAACAAAGAGTTGGTTTCAAAGAGGTGGACATACAATGTGGTTCTGGATTTCAATTAGTTGAGTAGCGCAGTAGCCATTTTCGTAGATCCGCAGCCGAGGAGGCTCGCCTGACATGCTGGCGTGCAAGATTCAGTGATGGATCATGCCGCGGGATAATGTATGCTTTCAAAGGTGCAGACAGACATTTCAAGAAGGACCGCCTCATCGAGGATTCACGCACTAGAGTCCTTAATCAGTGCCTGCTGGGATGGATTAGAGATTGCCACACCCACATGAGAGTCTCTTTGACCTAGTCAGATGCTTAAGGGTAGCTTATTTCTATTAAGGATAAGCATGTAGGAGCATATTTGAGTATTAATAGATCTCAAGGGGCTCGATTTGATTCGGGATGGATCGGGCTTGCTTTAAACTATGCTTCAATGAATTGTTTCGCAAGGAGGTTATATTTAGACGATCGTGACTACCGCAGTGGGCCTTTCTACGGAGAGTGGAGGCGAGCACCTTCAGGTTTGATTTCCGCCATTTCTGCTAGATGTTTACTCAAAAAGGTCAGCGTATCTAGCCTATGTAGCTGACACTGTAGTAGCGAAGTGAGGTTGTGAGGATGTACCAAGAGCGGTGACTTTCCTGAGGTTTCGATTTATCTTCCGTGCTTACCATCAAAACGAGAAATAGATTTTCCCAATGATTTAGTCCCTGGTTCAGCTCCCATTTCTTTACCACCTTATAGGATGGCACCGGCTGAGATGAAAGAGTTGAAGACTCATCTACAAGAGCTGGTGGATAGAGGATTTATTAGGCCCAATATTTCACCTTGGGGAGCGCCGGAATGTTAGTTCAGAAAGAAGAAGGATGGTACTTGAGGTTGCGACAGACACAGCGCTTGAATAAGGTCACCATTCGTAAGAAATATCCTTACCTCTGGACATGATTCATTTGATCGCCTCCAAGGTGCAAAAGTGTTCTCAAAGATCGACTTGAGGTAAGTGGCAACACGCTTAAGGATTAGGAATCTGACATTCCAAGACTCGCATCTCGTGACGAGATATGGGCATATGAGTTTCTAGTGATGTCTTTCTGACTCACCACTGCCTCAGCCAGCCTTCATGGATTTGATGAACCTGCCTTCATTCCATACTAGACGGCTTGTCATTGTCTCATCGATGATATCTCGTGTACTCAGAAGCGAAAGGAGCACAGAGACATTTGTGTTTGGTGTTGCGCATTTTGCCGTGACGCCTATGCCAAGTTCAGCAAATGTGAGTTTTTTTTTAGCCGAGTGGGATTTCTTGGACATGTGGTTTCTGCTGATGGCATTTATATGGATCCTCAGAAAGTAGAAGCAGTGGCAAATTGGGAACAACCAACTACGGTGACAGAAGTGCGGAGTTTCCTAGGATTAGCGGGGTATTACCACAGATTCATTGAAGGGTTCTCAAAGATAGAAGGACCACTCTTATCTTGACTAGAAAGGAGTTAAGTTTGAGTGATGTATTAAGTGTGAGGAAAGCCTGAAAACTGAAGGGAAAGTTGATGTCAGCTCCTGTTTTGACATTACAAGAGGGCAACGAGGGGTTCGAGGTTTACAAGAATGTCACGCTGTTTAGGCTATACATGTCGATAGGAGAGTTGTGGCGTATAAGCCTGCATACTGAAGAAACACGAGCTGGAATTATCCTACTCATGACCTGGAACTTGTCATGTAATTTTCGTGATTGAAGACTGAGACATTATCAGGATGGGGCGATCATTTATTATTTATCGACCATAAGAGCCTTAAATATTTGTTTACCTAGAAGGAGTTAAAACTTAAGGCAAAGGAGGTGATGAAATTACTTAAGGATTATGATCAAGACTATCGACTACCATCCGTAAGGCATAAGTGTAGTGCTATGCCTTCACAGAAGTCTACGTGCTCTTTTGGCTTATATGCGCATTAACACAACTTCCATTGATGGCCTTGTTAAGTAGAGTTGGGTGTTGAGTTGAGGATGCATGCTTCAGAGCACTTTTTGCTAGTTTCCAACTACGACCGATACTTGTAGATCGTATTCTCGAGGCACAACTAGAAGATCCCTATTTGATGAGCATGAGAAAGAAAGTCGAGGAAGGAGAATGGATTTTTCTATTAGAGACGACGGAGCCTTGGTGATTGGTTCTAGGCTTCTTGCTCTCCAAAGAATCGAAGAGTTAAAGGCAAACATTGAGGAAGCCCATAGTTCTGCTTATGCTATGCACCCTGCAGTACCAAGATGTACTGCATAATTAAAGGAATATTATCGTGGTAAGGGATGAAAAGAGAAGTTGCCGAGTATGTATCCAAGTGGTTCATCTGCCAACAAGTGAAGACAGAGAGACAAAAGCCTTCTGGACTTCTGAAGCCCTTACCCATTCCAGAATGGAAATGGGAGCGCATTACAATGGATTTTGTATTCAAACTCCCTCCCACAGCTCGTGACATGACGACATTCGGGTAGTAGTGCTGGATCGACCACCAAGTTCGCGCATTTACACCTATATTCGTGAGAAGTTTTCTCCTCATAAGCTAGCGTGAACTCTTTATGAATCATAGTGAGTCTGCATGGGGTGCCGTTGTCGATCATCTCGATAGAGATCCACAATTCACTTCGAGGTTTCGGGAAGGATCGAAGGAAGGAACCAGGTGTCAAGTTGAATTCGAGTACCGCTTTTCACCCTCAAACCGGCGGACAACTGAGAGATCATCAGACCTTAGAGGATATGCTGAGGTCATGCGCATCGCAACTAAAGGACATTGGAATGAATATCTACCTTCGCGCAGTTCATTTATAACAACATTTATCACTCGCCATCAAGATGTCACCTTTACGAGTATCAGATGAAACAATGTCGCACTCCATTATGTTGGAATAAGACTCCGGCAAGAGGAAATTACTAGTCCAGAGATTGTACAACGATGGACAAGGTTAATGTTATACGTGCTGTGCTGGAAAGCAGCCAAGATAGTAAAGAGCTACGCGATGCGAAAGGATCTTTGAGTTTGAGGTCGAAGATCGAGTATTTTTTAAGCTCTCTCCTTGGAAGGGCGTGGTACGCTTTGGGAAGCGAGGGAAGCTAAGTCCTCGCTACATTGGACCTTTTGAGATTGTTTAGAGGATAAGTCCAATAGCTTATAAATTAGACTCACGAGGAGCTTTAAATTCCATAATGTTTTACATCTCCATGCCACGAAGTATTATCCTAGATCCCTCACATGTGTCGAGACACCGTAGATTGAGCCGAGGGATGACTTATCCTATGAGGATGCACTGCTATGCATCTCCGGGTAGAGAAGAGAAGGAGCTTCGCAACAAGCACAATATCCCACTGGCCATCCTTGAGAAACCACTTAGTCGAGGAGGCGACTTGGGAGCGGGAGGACCAAATGCGGAGTCAGTACCCTCATCTCTTCCATGACACAAGTACGAATTTCGTGGACGAAATTTTTCTTTAAGGGGGAGAAGGTAAACGACTGCACTGCCAAATAATACAAGTTTTTAACACGCTTGACCAAGTTTGACTAAGCTCAATTCAACAATTAGTATGTAGCCCAAGTTGACTTTTTCAAAGATGAATAATTTTGGTTGACTAAGACACTTATTTCGTAGGGCCTCGCCGATACGAAGTTCATAGACTGTTGAATGTCAAAATCCGACTATGGATAAAAAGCTATGACCTCGGGAGTTCAAATGTTAGCATTTTATCAATGTCTAAGGTTGTCTCGCTTACTCGAAAATGACCCTAGGCTCTATATAAACCTAGTTTTTCATGCCAAATAGAACCCTAGCCTCAAAACACTTATATTTTCAAATCTAAACCCTAGAAAAACTCCCAAGACCAGGATCTCGAACCGGGTCTGCTTTCGACCGCTTTAAGGCCAACTGTGCTTTGGTCGTGGGAGATGATTCCGGCCACCACCCTTGCACACACGCCGGCCAAGGAGGAAGAGCAAGGCGAGGCGACCTTGCCGGCTAAATTTCACGGCCAACCACCGCCGGACGTGCCCAGATCGGGCCGGCGAACGCGGCACACACCACTGGTCTCCCGCTTTCGCTTTCCCATTCCAAGCCAACCCATACCTCCTCCCATTTTAGACCTCTGAACTCATTCCCGTGGTCCTTTTTCGCATATTCCTCACCGTTTGGAAGATTCGACGAAAGGAAGTTTGGCCGATTGTTGGATCGCGTTTTTCGGCCACCACAGCAACTTTTGGACCAAGGTAAGGGTACTTCTATGTTCCTGGTCTCTTGGGCTTTCCGTGAGATATAAAGTTTGTAATCTTGGACGCCGTTTGGTTGGGTTTTCCATTTTTGGGTCATTTAGGTAGTTACCGTGAAGGTTTGACCGAAATTAGGCACCAATTGGTCAAATTAGGTAAAATTGAAGATGGATTAGTGAAATCGATATTTTTATGATTTATCGAGGGTTCAATTTTTTTAAAAATTAGCCTCTGGGTAAAAAGCCTCAATTTTGGGTCACCAGGGTCTATGGACACCAACTGTATAATTGTATTAAGTCCCGATTTAAGATAGTTTTCATAGTTCTAAAAACTATTCTAAGACATTTGGGGGCATCGATGTCTTTGGTTTGAATTATTGTAGCCTAAATGGGCAGTACTTTATTATATTACGACGCTCACGTTGAGCTGGAGCGATGCTGCGGGGAGCGAGGGTTTGAACATCATGCCTTTGTGAGTGGTTTATATGCTTTAAATGCTTTGGGGTATTATTATGATATAAATGGTTGTAAATTATTTTATATATATATTATTTGATCAGAATGGTTGGTTATGCATAAATATAATTCTCTGTTTATATAAAAAAACAAGTTATCATTTGTGTGAATTTTGTCGACATTTTAACTATTTCAGAAATTTCTCTTGATTTCATGGATAAATTTGTGATGGCTGATATTTTGATACATGGATGGAGGTTTTTAAGCAACTTTGAAAATTTATTGATTTGAATACGATTATCTTTGGAAAAGTATGTGAGTAAGAATCTTGTGTTGGTTGTTATAAATTGATGTATTATAGTACAGAGTTCGATTCAATATTTATATTACCGAGTACCAGGTTTTGCCGCGATTGTCCTTGAGGTTATTCATCCAATGGTTATATATTATTTCCACGGCCGTGAGGGTGGGGTTTACCCGGCGGTTTGCAGGGGTTTGCCGCGATTATTAGTGAGGTTGGTTTCATCCAACGGTTACATATTATTTCCACGGCCGTGATGTCGGGTTTACCCGATGGTTTATTATTATGAGTGGTATATGGTATGGTACATTGTTGGTTTCTGAGTAAGCTATAACCATTTCATTATTTATGGTTATTGTATCTTCATGATTTTTTTTACGACCACACGATGTTTATATATTTTTATGCTCCCTAATTTTTTTTATGTTACGAATAAAAATTCCAGGTTGCATAATCTTCTTAATAATAATTTTGGTTAAATTTTTTTAGCATGTTCATATTGTTGACTTTGGTATAAGTTTGGGTTTCGTGAAATGAATTTTAAATGAGGAACCTTTTCAAAAAGTGGACGTAGAGTCTTGAGAGAAAGAAAATTTAGAAAATAAAAATTATTTTCCTTGTAAGTGTGCCACTCATGATTATTATCTCACGTTTATTGTTTTAAATTCGTTTCCTAAGATCGATGATTCGTAGAGACCTACCTGTTCCGGCTTACCTACATCGCTCTTTACCAGACAAGCTGCGATTATTCTATCTTATCTATACATCTCTATTTGATTGGATTTGTTATTTTCATTTTGTACCCCTAAATTCGCAAACACCCTTGAATCGCTCAAGTTTTAGTATTGAATTCATATGAGTCTTTATTATGTGTGTTTGGCATGGTTATGACTATCTGATAAGATAGATTCGGTTAATAGTTGTTTTGTGGATCTTTTTTGTCTGTTTGAAATTATTATATATTGTTGTGTTTCTGTACTCTTTCTTAGTGGGTTCTGTTTGGATGTTCCCTAGTTTGTCACGATGCAGGACTTCACTAGGCGGGACACACAGGAAATGTGGGAGGACTCTAATAGGGTCGAGGTTAAATAAGCTTTCGGTGTCAAAGCCATGGTGTGGGCGGCCATTGTGATACGGTTTTAAGATACCCTTTCCAAGCGCAAATTTTTCACTTGTCATGAGCTGCAAAAGGTGTAGATTTGCCTCTTTCAATTGTTGGTCTTGTGTGCAGCGAAGAACTTCTTTAGATTACGCTGCCGGCTGCGCGGTTCGATGGTCCCTTGGCCTTAGTGAGGTGGCAATTTTGGCTTTGTCTTTGAGGTCGAGCTTTCAACCCGACATCTCCATATCAGTTGCACCCTCTTTGAGTTGTGCAAACTCCTCAAATCCCGGATATTATTTGTGTATGGATTTTCGTTTTCCATACCATGAAAAGTTGAGACGGGAACGAGATAAGATCTTCTTGCAACTTCCTCAGGGGATAATGCATGAGGGCCTTTTCGCCCTTGGGGGGTGTATGTGACCCTCATTGCTCACCGCCAGGTATTGGGCTCTCTTTGAACCCCCTGTTAGCTCTGCTTTGCTCTTGGCGTTAGGGGGCTCCATATGGTTTTGCTGAGGCGATTTCACACCCTTGTTCAAATGGAGCACTAAGCCTTTCCAATCTTCTTGCTGTGTTTATGTCCCACTGCATAAGCTTCTATGAACACAACACCAACAAGCAAGAAACCAACAAAAACAAGGCTACCAAAAAGGTTGTTGTTAGTTAGAATAAAAACAGGTAAAAATCTGTATGAACAGTAAAAACTCAAAATTCTCTGCTTGATGAAACCTTGCTTTGGAAAAAATGGTAAAATAAAAAAATGAGAATTCACATAATATTTGTGATGTGGATCACAAGTTCCGCGCTTCTCTTTCTCACTAAATTATCACAAGAAACCATGACACCAATTTATTCGTTATGGCCAAGTAGGGTGATGCGGAATCAACAATATTTATAAACCTAAATTCCTCTGCTACGTAGCATAGCCTCACTGTATAGTGGCTCACAGATTCGAACTCGGGGATGAGTTTTCTTCGTGAGAGAAGGTTACAGGTGGATTGAAAATGGTGTTTTTCTCTTCTTTGGATTTAAAGTTTATTATCTTAAGCAGGTGTAGGAGAATGGTTGAAAGCGTAAATAAATCAAAAATAAAGTTAGGAAGAACTCTATGAGTCTCGGACCCCTTGGGTTGGGGTGCAAGGCATCGAGCAGCAGCTCCTCGCGGGTCTTTTTCATAGCGTTGGGGAGGATGACATATAGTCATTTCCCGAACCGGATCTTCATTTAGCTTTAAAACCTAAACCCTATAATTTTCCATTTTGAAAGACAGCATTTACAGGGCATATGGGCTCCCATATGGTAAGAACACATTTCCTATACACCGCAATAACTAATGGGGAATGACTAGCTGAATATGGGGTAGATCTAGTGGTAAGTATCCACTTTGAACCCAAAAAAGCTTGCTAAATGCATAAGTTAGATAGGGGCATGTTTGGAATTTTAACCTATTTATTGAGAAGAAGGAACACAAATACCCATAGAAACACATGAAAAGCCGAGGAGAAGCCCGATGGGTTTCGCAAGAAAGCCGACACCCAGGTGACATTCCCGCTTGGGGATGAGGGGTTTTAGCCGAACATCCCTTGATTTGTCGTATCAAGGGTGTTTGGCTGCCCAAAAAATGCAAGAAGTGAAGGAAAGGAGAAAATCACACCGGCGGAGGGAGAGGCTTCCCACTTGATTTTATTGAGTGATTGATGGACTGAAAGATTGATTGATGTTACAAGCAAGATTGAGCTTATATAGGTGCTAAGTACCAAGGAAATTAAAAAAATGTGCAAAGGAACCAAAATTACATCAAGGGTAGATTGGTATTAAACCACAAGCGGGTCAAGCGTTCAGCAACGCAGTGCGGGGCGGTGTTGCGAAATTTGATGGTTGCGAATTTTGCCAGCCGCTGAGCTTCCTGCGCCTTCTTTCTCTTCTGCATTTTGCTCCGAGTGCTGCCCGGTCGATCATCGTCTTGGTCGGATCGGGCTCATCGTGTTGAATTGGATTGAAGATAATGAGGTATTTGGCTGCAAAGCTACTAAAAATAGCTGGCGTGATCGGTAGCAAGTCGGGACAGCAATGTATCATTGTGGGTTATTTAAGTTGATTAGTACACAAAAAGTGCTTAAAACCCGTAATAAACAGGGCTCAAAAAAATAGCACTATTTGGGTACTAATCAACTGCTGGAAATAATGAAAATAGAAAAAGAAATTCACCAGAACTTGTGATGAGGATCACAAGTGTTCAGCACGTTGTCATTTTCAATAAGGCACCATCCCCGACAATGGTGCCATTTGATTTGCATGTACTTATGTGTAGCCCATATGGTATTCTAAATCAACAATATTTATAACCTAACACCTTGTACTAGCAAAGCATAGCTACTATAGCACAGTGGTTCTAAGATCGTCCACAGGGATGGGTTTTCTTCGTGTAATGACTCACAATGAAATTTGAACTAGTGAATTCATTTTGGATTTTGGGTTGTTATAAAAGAGGGAGTTTTGGTAATTGAAATCATAACCAAAGTGATGTAAGAATATAGAAAGAATTCCCTTAAAGTGTTAGGCGATTAGGCTTGGGTTCATAGGGCAAATGAGGGGTTCTCGGGGTCCTTTCCTTGCATTAGGGAAAGTAACCTATAGTTACCTCCCGAATCGGGTTTTGACTTAGCTAACAGAGCGGCCCTCGGCAACTATCCTTTGAAAATAGCATTCAATGTCCATTAATGTTCTCAGTCAATTAAAAACTTGCCTCCTTGAATCACCTTCCAATGGCTTATAAACGATAACTAACCAACATCACAGGATCTAGCAATAAGCATCCAATGAGCCGTAAATGCTTACCATATACTAACCATTCAAAGGTAAGGTGAAGGGATCAAAGCTTAAAGTTGAAAGAGAACGGAAGAGAATACCTAGGTTGGCTGCAAGTGCTAACGTTACTATCAGGTTCCTTGCCCAGTGCCTTCTACCTCAAGGAAGGAGGGAGTTTAGCCATTCATCCTTTGAGTTGTCATCCTCAGAGGGTGTTTGGCTAGTGAGAAAGTGAAGGAAAATGAAAGAAAATCCAAAGAGAAAAAAAATACGAGGGCTTCCTCACAGCTTTTCCAATTCAATGAATGAATGATTACACACACAAAGTCTTGTCTCTTGCATATTTGTCATCTTTGCATATACAATTTACCAAAATATCAAAGAGAATCCACTATTATAGGAAAAATTTGGGAGAGGTAAAGAGTATAAAAGGTAAATGAATGACCAATTCAGTGCAAAATTCCATGAGGGGTTGCAAAATTTTGCAACCCTTGTGAAAATACTAAAGAGCTGCCCCAGCCTTCTTATCTGCTGATTCTCTTCTTCGATTTTTCTGCAACTGATTTCAACTTAGTAATTCTCCGTGATTGAGTTGACTCTCTAACCCTTGGCATAACTAACTGTGAAGCTTCTGAGAATTCACCATAAATATGAAATCGATGCCATATATGGGTCCTTAACATGCCAGCGGGTTAGATGGGTGATTACTACTGCAAAGTGCTCAAAAACCTATAGTAATAGAGTGTAAAAACAGCATTGTTTTTGTGGTAGTAATCCAAATCTTTGGAAGTATGTCGATAGCTATACCTTTAGTTGCAGCTGCAAAGTTGAGAGCAAATTCTTTCACTTGAAAAATTTTCTCACGACTGACCATCCGAGACCCCAACAATGTAGGGCATGAAGTGCATATTTGCGGCATCAAAAGCATATTTCGACAATTACAAGATGAGGTGGGTTCGAACTTTGCAACAATTCTAAAGTATGTCATCACATAATAAGAAGTAAAGAACATTGTTGCGATATTCCATTTTCATTTTCATGAAAGCGATTATAAAGAGACTTGAGACATATATCATACTTTTTGAAACTGCAATAACAACACAAAATTTTTCTCAAAATCATTCAAGAAGAATGCTAGTCAGTATTGTTAGAACGAGCTCTAACAAAATTCGAGACATGAGAGTTTGGAATATATTTGTTGCAAAATGAACTCTGAGAGGATTAAAGTTAGAAATGTTGTGATGATCTCACAGCAAAAGCCTAACAATAGAGATGTAGGCTTCTTCAAGGCATAAATCAGCTTACGCAACAAAGACACCAATTAGGCTTGCATTGAAATCTGAATTTACAACACAGAATTTCGGACTAACATTTATGAGAGCTATAAATAGAAAGAGATATGGAGCAAATATAATGTGGATGATCAAGAGCTTTCAGCGACTTTTAAACCAGGCTTTAGCTTTTTGGAAGACTTGAAGTCTCTTTGTATAGATATTTTTCTTTTTATTTTATTTTCCTTTCTTTTAGAATTAGAGGTAGCTCTAAATTGAAATTATGAGCTAGATAGAATGTAAATCAAGCTTCATTTATGTCAGAACTAGAATAAAATATGGAAATTTTCTAGGATTAATTTTTATTAAGTTTACAAATTACCATAATTCTGGTGAATTTGTCGCGATCCAACTAGTCATTGTTACTTGTGATTTAGAGATGGAAGGCTTAGCTCTCTAGAAAAGGATTTGGTATTTTTATTACTATTTTGCAGTATTTTGAGTAAAGGTTTTGGGTATGAAAATTGGGTTTATCTAATTGGCATTGCTCTTGTAATGAGTTGTTCTATATATCAATGCTTTTTACTCATAAAGAGTTGTATCTATACTTTAATTTCTAGGATCTCTTTGAGTGACACATAGATGGACTACCCGAGAGCATAGAGCAGTCTCTTGGGGGTAGAATACATGGATATTTGGGAACTAATATACTCTAAGTATCACTATGATACATCATTGGTGATGTTCTAACCTCTTATGTCAAGGTTCCCTTTTGGGTGATAGCAGAAGTATGTTCCCGAGGACTAAGGACCACTAAATGAGATATCAATTTAATTCTTATAGGTTTCATCTCGATCTAATAAAATGATCTTAATCCTCTATTAGCTAAGATTCCAATTAAGGGGAAAGAGAATTCTATTGGATTAATGATTGAGATACAATACTTTGGAAAGGCATCACTTTACCTGTCGTGGGGGCAGTAATCTCCAACCCCAAGAGATGGCTATGAAGTACTTGCGTAGGAAAAATAGTCAAATCTTGAAGAGGATTAAATCCTAAAAGTAACTATTTAGACCTATTGACCTGGTTTAGGAATGTGGCAAACTAAACAATGAAATGTGTAGTGTCAGGAGGCATTCCAAGGCTACACTACCCTTCTGTTGAATGCAAATCAGGATTTATACCTTTTTTGTAATATTTTATTTAGGAAAATATGCAAATTTATAGTTAGAATACTAGCCACTTCCAAGTGTTATTTCAATTTGGTGAAATCTCTAATTCTAATTAAATTAAGTTTTTGTTTAGCGGAAGATTATTTTCTGTTAATTTTGTTTTGATAGTTAGAGACTTCCATTTAAGGTTCAAATAGTGATGATCTTGAGTAGTAGGAGTATGAGTTCTATCTTTAGATTTTCTAATCAATCTATGTGAGACTGATATATTGGACTTAACAAATCCACTTTATTACTTGTATGACCTATCACTTGTTGATTTAGACCAACAATTTTTGACATAGTATTATAAACCAACCCAAACAAAAAACAAATTTTTTATATATGGAGAAAATCATTTTGTCAAATTTTGGTCTATGTTAAAGACATAAACAAAGTCTCAAAACAAGTTTTTGGCTCCGTTGCCTTGGACTGAATAGTCCTTGGAGGTAGTGCCAAAAGTTTGGCACACAAACACTAATCACATCTTATTTTGGTCATCAAGAAGTTCTTCACGTCGTTGCCAGGGATTGAAGTAAAATTTAAAGATCAATATTCTTGCCAAAGGAAAGTTGCTAGTGTGGGCCAGTTTCATTTATTTTTAGAAAAATTTTCAAGAGAAAGCAGTTTCTAAGCTGATAGCTTATTCGAGTTACTGATCTTTTTGTTGAGTTTCCCATGCATAAAATATTTCATTTTGTCCCTCACCCGATCTCACTTTAATTACGCACCAAGGCGGAAATTAGAACTACTACCAGTGGACATTGAAATTGAGAAAACTTTGAGAAACCTAAAGAAGGTGAAAGCAACATAAAAAACAGTTATGACATAGCAAGAAGGGATTGATCAACATATACCAATCGAACTGATCGCGAGAAACACCTCGAGAGACCGAGAGACCGATGGAATATTCTAGAGGCTACAATCCTAAAGAAATGAATATTAGGTTGTAAAGTGACCTGCATTGAGATAGCAAGATTTGGAGATTCTAAAGCCTGCTTTGATCACCATGGTGCAGCAACACCAATTCACCTGGCATCCCAATGAGGATCCCAATGAACACCTTGCGGATTTTTAGAATAATAAAGAACAATAAGAATGAATAAAGTGAATCAAATGTCATAAAGTTATAGTTGTTTCCATTCTCATTGAGGGACACAATAGCTAATTGTGTCTTTACAATATGGATCAATTAACGGCACGGGCGTTGGTTATGACTTTTATGGAAGGAGTTTTTCTACCGACCCTTTGCTCCCGAAATAAGAGAATAATAGCCTTGACAGAGGGAGAAGAAGAAAGCCTCTACAATGTACGAGGGGCGCAAGAGGCTGTCGAGAAGATGTCAATGCATGGCATTGATCAGATCACACAAATGGATATATTTTATCATGCAATGAACTACTCTGCCAGATAGGATGAATTTATACATGACCTATTATTGGAGCTGTTGAAGGAAGAGTGATGGAGGAGGCTAACTTGACTTATGGAGGATTTGGCGAGAGCAATTATAGAGCTCCATCTAAGACTAAAGAATATGATGAAATGAGAGAAGAAGGTGTGATTAAGTTGAACAAGATGACAAAAATAGAAGTAAAGCTGGATGCAATGATGAGAAAAATGAACAATCATGAAGAGAAAAGAGAATCCATTAGGCCAATCTGATGGGGAATAAGGAAGTAGGAGAGCATAAGTGCATAGCTGATAAGGGACTTGCTCATGAGGGTCCCTATCAATTGGAGGAAGCTTAGTGGCAACAACCTTAAACCTAACACTAACCTTCCAACAAACTACACACCAGTATTAAGAAACCATGAGAACTTCTCATATGGAAGTGGAGTGCGGTAAATTCGAGACGTCTGAAAGATTATCAACAATTATGCTCCACCAGGGGTTTCCATGGGCCAATGACGGCAAGGCATCCAAGAGCTGAAAATGGAATACAAATAGGTTCCCAGTCTTTTAAGGAGCAGATGTTGAGCTTCATAGGTGAGAACAAAAGACTGTTGAATATACATGAGCAAAAGTTTGTTGAGCTAGCAGCATTCCAAGCAAACACAACTATGTTTCAGGCTAATAATAATGCATCTCTGAAGAATATGGAGGTTCAAGTAGGGCAGCTGGCCTTCAATATATAGAATCAATCTAAGGATTCTTTTCCTGTTGACACGAGAAAATCTAAGACTGTATACAAGTACTCTCGAGGTGGTGAGAACTATAGGAATGATAGTTGAAAAGAGGAAGAAAGTAGAAACTGGAAAAGAAAATGAGTTGAACAGTTTGAAAATTACTAAAGAAATAAGGTAATGTTAGGTGCAACAAGAGTAGCAAGATGAAGAGGAAGAATTGAAAATAAATGAAATAGAAAGTGAAGCTTATAAGCCTCAACTGTTTCCATTCCATCGGTGCGAAATCTATGATGGATGATCAATTCTCTAAATTCTTGAACATGTTCAATAAGATAGAAATAAATATTCCTTTTGCTGAGGCATTGACTCAATGCCTCATTATGTGAAATTCATGAAGGGCATCCTGAGCAAGAAGAGGAAACTTGATGACGAAGGAGTGGTGAGCCTATCAGCCACTTGCAGTGCAGCGATCTAGAAGAATTTTCCATTGAAGATGCAAGATCCAGGAAGCTTCACCATTCCATGCACCATAGGGAACTATGCATTGGGGAAATCATTGTGTGATTCCGGAGAAAGCATCAACTTGATGCAATTGTCTATAGTAAAGAGACTCAATTTGGGGGAGCTTACTCCTACAGCCATGACTCTATAGATGACCAGACGAGCCTGTGGCTCCAACTAGAGGGACTCTAGAAGATATCTTGCTGATCGAGGTGGGAAAATTCATTTTCCCTATGGACTTTTGCTATAATGTGACATTGAAGAAGATAAACAAGTCCCACGCACTGTAGCTAACCCTTCCTTATAGCTGGAGCAGCCTTGATTGATGTCCAAAAATGAGAGCTCCTCTCTCGGATGGGAGATGAAACACTTCAATATGAATCAAAGCTCAAAACAAACTAAATTTGATAACGCTAAATGTAAGATTGTAGAAAAAGTAGTTCCCATACATTTTGAACTGAAATATGATTGTAAGAATCCATAGCCTAGTCAGTGGAAGACTTAAAAGGGATAAATCCATAAATTTGCATGCATAAAATCCTCTCGAGGAAGAATGCAAAAACTTGAATTGAACATCAGAGAAGATTAAACCCAGTTATGAAAGAAGTTGTTCGAAAAGAAGTGCTTAAATGGATGAATGCAGGATTTATTTATGCAATCTCATACAGCTCATAGGTGAGCTTGATTCATGTGATTCAGAAAAATGGTGGTTTCCTGATCATTAGAAATGAAAAGAATGAATTGATTCCAATAATAGTTGTGATAAGATGGAGGTATGCATTGATTACAGAAAAATAAGCGTTGCCACCAGAAAGGATCATTATCCTTTGCCTTTTATTAATCAAATGGACTAGGAGAAGACCGCAGCACATGTCCTTGTGGAACCTTTACTTTTAGAAGGATGTCATTTGGATTATGTAATGCTCCAGCCACCTTTCAAAGGTGTATGATGTCTATGTTCTTAGATTTGGTGGAGGAGGCTAAGGAAATCTTTATGGATGAACTTTCAGTTTATGGATCCAATTTTGAGAATTGTTTGAAAATTTTAGAAACTATACTTTAGAGATGCTAAGACAAAAACTTAGCTTTGAATTGGGAAAAATGTCATTTCATGGTAACAAAACGTATTGTCTTGGGGCATAAAATTTCTACAGCTGGACTAGAAGTAGACCGAGCAAAGGTTTCTATGATTGAAACTCTAATTCCACATACTACAATCAAAGGGATTAGAAGTATTTTTCGGACATGCTAGGTTTTATATAAGATTTATAAAAGACTTCTCAAAAATATCAAGGCCATTATGCAGACTGCTTGAGAAAGAAGCAATATTTGGGTTTAATGAAGAATGTAATTGTGCATTTGAAGAGATCAAGGCCAGGTTGATTAAACTCCTATCATAGCGTACACATTGGAACAGATTTGGTATATCTGATGCTAGTGATTATGCAATGGGTGCAGTATTGGGACAAAGAAATGATAAGACCTTCAAAGCTACATATTATATTAGCAAGACTTTCAATGAAGCACAAAAGAACTACTCAACTACTAAAAAAGAAATGCTACCAATGGTCTTTGCTTGTGAGAAGTTCATACCATATATATTTGGGTCTCATGTGATAGTGCATATTGATCATGCAGCAATCAAATACCTAATGGCAAAGAGAGATACAATACCAAGACTAGTTTGATGGGTCCTATTACTACAGGAATTTGATTTGGAGATTAAAGACAATAAGGGATGTGATAATGTGATAGTTGATCACTTATCAAGATTAGAAAGGCTCATAGAAGATAAAGGAGGGACTGAAATAAAAGAAAATTTCCCTGATGAATAGATTTTTCAAGTACCACGGTATGCTGACATTGTGAATTACCTAGCTTATGGAATTACGCCATTAGAATTCAGCTACCAGCAGAAAAGAAAGTTGAGGATTGATGCCAGATTTTACATTTAGGATTACCCACTACTATTTAGAAGAGGAGTATATCAGATTATCAGGAGATGTGTACCAGAGGCAGAACAAGCTGGAATTGTATATAAAGGCCATGCATCACCGTATATATGAAGGACACTTTGTAGGAGACAAAACAACCCAAAAAATTCTCTAGTTAGGTTTTTCATTTGGCCAACTCTATCCAGAGACTGTTCTAAATGGGTGAAGCATTGTGACAGTCAGAGAATGGGCAACATAAACAAAAGAAATGAGTGATTCGTTCTGGTCGAGTAGGTGTTCGGAATCAACAAAATTTATAACCTAGGATTCCCCCTGCGCGTGGTAGCAAAACTCTCTTGTAGTATAGTGGCTTTACAGTCGAGAACCACAGGGATGGGTTTTCTTCTTGAGAGAAGAGTTACAGTGCATTGAAAATGGTGTTTTCTCGTTGGACTCAAAAATATTTTGTGGGAAACAGTGTGTGTGAATGGTTGCAAACTAAAATAGCTGATGTAAAAAGTTAAAAGAGAAATCCTTGAAGTCTTGGGCCACTAGGCTTAGGGTTCTAGAGTTAACCTTTTTGTACTCAGTCTATATCCTCGCATGTGGGAGCATGACATATAGTCATTTCCCGAATCGGATCTTCATTTAGCTTTAAAACCTAAACCCTAAGAGTTTTCCTTTTGAAAGATGGCATTTCATTAGGCATAAATGTCCCTAGCAGTGAAAACACATCTCAAAAACACTACCTGATAACTAATGAGAATGACTAAAGCGGGCCTGATGGATCTAGTGAAAGTATCCACGGAACCCAACTTTCAAATACACATTAAAGAGAGCATGCATAAGAGATTTTAACCTATGGTGAAGCGGGGAGCCTGAAATACCCTTAAACACAAACATGAGAGCATGAGAACATGCGGCTAAGCTTCAAAACAACACCCGATGGCCTTACGTACAAGGATCGGGAGGGAGTTAGCGAGCATATCCCTTGATTCGTCATCATCAAGGGTGTTTGGCTACCAAAGAAGTGCGAAAGTGAAGGGAGAAGAAGAGAAAATCCTGCCACCGGCGGAGAAAGAAGCCGTGCTTGATTTCCTTGATTGATTGATGGTATGCGAAAAGTTGATTTGATTACAAGCATGGTTGAGCTTATATGACTCAGAAATAAGGAAATTACAAAAGTGTTATAAAGAACCAAAAATTACATAAGGAAAAGCTTTATAAAACCCACCAACAAGTGGATCAGCGATCAGCGAGGCACGGTGAGCCTGTAGTGAGCGGTGTTCGGAGTTTGCAATTCAACGGCTTGCTCCTTCTTGACAATTTTGCTCGATTTTCCTCTGATTTGATCTTGCATCTTTGGTCTGCTCGGGTTCATCGTGTTTGTATCGAATTGAGAATTAGGAATGTTTGACCTGAAACTACTAAAAATAGCTCCTAGTATCTCTCATCGATAATGGGCCCGGGACTGATGTATCAATTGAGTTATTGAAGTTGATTAGTACGCAAAAAGAGCGTAAAACCTGCCATAAACAAGGTTCAAAATTGCACTATTTGGGTACTAATCAATGAGATGCCTGAGGATCACAGTGGTCTGAAATTTCTTATGTATGGGGGAGAGACTTTATGGGACCTTTCCTACCTTCGTTTGGAAATCTATACATTCTCCTAACTGAGGACTAGGTATCTAAATGGGTGGAAGCTATAGCTTGTCCCATAAATGATGCCAACACAGTGGTGAGGTTTATTCAAAGAAACATCTTGAGAATATTTGGAGCCCTAACAATAGACATTAGTAATGAGGGAAGCCATTTTGCAAACAAGTTGTTTGCAAAACTCATGAGCAGATATGGAGTCAAACATGTTATGGAATTGGCTTATCACCATCAGTTAAATGGGCAGTAAATATCCGATAGGAAATAAAGATCTTTAAAAAAATGATAACACTTGTCTGAGAAGAAACTGGTCGATAAATACAGATGATGGAATTTGTGGAGCACCTGAGGACTTCTTATAAATCTCCTATTAGAATGTCCCCATACAGGATTGTATTTAGAAAACCTTGTCATCTCCCTCTTGAGCTAGAATATAAAGCTATGTGGGAAGTTAAGAAGCCCAATATGATCTCATATTGCTTCAAGAAAAGATTCCTCCAATTAAGTGAATTAGAAAAGTTGATAAGAGAATTCAAAGAAATGGCATGACTATAGAATACTAAGAGAATTCATAGTTGGAGAATCAGTCCTTTTGTACAATTCAAGGCTTAGATTATTTCTGAAACTCGAATCAAGGTGGAATTAGTCACACAAAGTAATAAGCGGTCTTACTTTGGTGATTCCTATTTGAAATCAAATTTAGGAAATGAGTTTAAGGTTAATGGCCAAAGATTGAAGCATTATTTGGGAGGTAATTTGAATGAGGAACAATCCCAAAATTTAAAAGATTGAAAGAAGTTGCTGAAAGAATACTGGCAGCTGATGTCTAGCTAAAGACATAAAATGAAGCGGCTAATTGCGAGGCAACCCAAACAAATTTTTATTTATTTTATTTTCAATTTTTATCAATTTGATTTTCTTTTAAATTAGGATATTTTGACTGGTTTACCTAATACAAAAGTTTTATATTTGTTTAGTTTGAAATTTTTATTAGTTAAAATTTTGGTTTTAATTCGGGACAAAGGAATGATTAAGATTGAAGTTATGGACAAAGAAATTTAGGTGCCATGAATGAATTGACACAAATTGAAGAAAAATATCATGCTCTACAATTTTGAGAAGTTTCCAAATAGCTTCCTTAGTAAATTCTTATATTGTTGTATAATTTCATACCTTGCTTGATAGAAGGATTTATATTTAACATTCATGCTTGAGTTGAGATGCTTTATTAGTATTAAAATTGTTTTCTCAAGCATGATGTCCATGATTGAATTGTATTGTTTGCTAACTTGCATATTGATATGGTAAAAATAGTTCAAATATGATGTATAATAAAGATGGAGATGAAAGTTATATTTTGTCACGACTCGATATTTCTTTATCGCGATTAGATATTTCTTTGTCGTTACAAAATATACCAGTCTAGCCCTCATCAGCTTAAGGCCTATTTGTTGCGACAATGTGTTTTATTGTCGTGACAAACATTCACTTAGGATGCTCAAGAAATTGTGTGACATTATCTTATTTGAAAGATCTTTATCGCGACATTATTAGAAAACAGATATGGCGTCTCTATATCGCGACAATTCGGTCTTGGAACATAAAATGCAAAATGATGCGACCTAACTTTTAGGGTTTAAAGCTACTACTTTGTGTCGCGACATGGAATTTTGATGTTGCGACAAATTAAATGTCGCAACATATTCCCAAGCCTATAAAAGAGGAAATAAATCGTTTTAGAACCTTGAAAAAAATTTGACAATTCTCGTTCCATCTCTTGAGCTTTTGAACCCTAGAAACCTTTCTCTACATTTCCTAAGCCCTAAATCAAAACCAATCGGCAATCATGTCTCAACAACATAGTCTGATTCTGAATATGAACAAAATTATGGAAGAATAAGCTAGAGGTGAGGAAGAAACAACTCTTGAGCTATAGACCGTAGCCATTCAAGTGGAGAGGGCTGAAACAATAATGAAAACAGAGCAATAACCATAAGAAAATTTGAAGGAAAAGGATTGGAAGAGAGCAGAAACAGTAAGGGTAGAAATGGAAGTAAGAAGACATAGTGTCAGATAGAGCACTGGTTATCATGGAACAAACCTTGCTTTGAAGGACTTCATTGGAGAGGTTTCAGCAGATAATCTCATAGTTTAGAAGAGAGGTTGAAATTTACTATGCGAGCGCACAAACCAGTTGGGTTTGTTGTAGTAGTGTGAGAATTTTTTTCAAACATGGTGAAGAAGAAAAATAGGAATTTCTACGTCAGGGGAAAATGGATCTCCTTCGACAAAGAAGAGATCAACAAGACCAACAGTCTAAAATAAATGAAAGATGGTTCCAAGTTCAAGAAGCTGGTGAAGGATCCAAACAACCAAAAGATTGTGGAGCTACTCATAGATGGAAAAGGTAAGTGGAACTCAACAAAGAATAACTCTTATGAGTCCATTACAAGAGGTAAAGCTTAATGTGGGAAAGATAATGGAGAAGTCAATCATGAACTATTATAGCAGCAAGTAAAGAGGTCTTATTCCTAATCCAGCAACCATCACCAGGCTCTGCATATTAGGAGGGTGAGAGGAACACGGGAAGGAAGAATGATGTCCCATGTGGTGGCTGTGTCGTATGATGGCAGGCCACAGTAGAACCTAGACCCAGGAATGAGGAGTCCTCAGCTTTTTTAATCATTTCGAATAATCCAAATACAATTACTTTTCCAAACACATTTCAAATACTCAATGAAAATATATATACATAAATACCACTTTAACATAAAGGGGACCCATCATTTGATCACAAAACTCTTTTTTCATTCGATGTGGCATTTCATGCCCATTTGGTCCATTTCCCATCTTTATAAAATCTCATTATTAGCGTTTTCAAATATCCAAATCAGCACAAACATAATAAGGTTAAATTTTCATAATAGTGTTCTCTTTCGATCGTCGAATAATTTCATGTATGCATGTGGCAGAGCTTTACTTATCCTCTGTGTGACTTTGACTATGACTCTGATTCACTACGGTCTACGTCTTCGTACCTGTTCACTCGGTACCTGCATGATGATAAAAGCAACACGCTAAGCATTTTCCTGTGTTGTGTTTCTATATAGTACTCTCTTTCATTTAAGTTTAAGTCAAATCATGCAATTTTTCTAAACCATGCTTTTGAATCTTTTTGAATGATTAATGCAAATACAATACATATATTCATTCCATATACATTCATTTACAGTTTATTGATCATTCCAAATATGCAATAAATCATTCAAAACACAAATCATGCATTTAACAAATATTCTTATCATTTTTCCCTTAAACAAATCTAACCTATGCTTTCGGTGCACAGGATAACGGAATCACTTGCACGATCCCGCTGAGCTACGGGGCTGTTATAAGAGCAGTTTGTTTTCTTAACACGAAATCACAGTCCTATTTGAAATTTCTTATGCAGTTATTAAAATAATTCATGAACACCTCTATCTTGTCCCCTTTGAGCTACGGATCGAAGTGACATATCATTACGTTAGATTCTGCAGTACACTAATTTTACCCTTATTGGTATACCAATCTATCCTTAACTTCCAAAATTTACTTAGTTAACATTCTATTAAGGGCCTTAAATCATTCATTGAAAAATACATTATAGTATGTACATTTCTTAAACTATTCATTTCAGCTACTCATACGATTTTTCATATAAATCATTTCACAATCAATTGCCTCAAATCAATTAAAAAATGTCTTGTTTTCTTATAATCATTTCAACCCAATTAAAATCATTTGTAATCATTCGAACACTTTGAAATTAGAGAGGGAGAAGTGGAGAACAAACTCTGAAAATGGAAACAAAAGAAGTCGAAGAACAAACCAAAAACTTTGCACTTTGATTCAATCACCGGAATCTCGAAAAATTCTGAGCTTTCCTCATAGTACGCCCCTATTCCAATACAATTAACAATCATATTATTAGTCGAGAATTCTAGGAGTTTTATTTAGGTTACTTTCTACCCGACTCCCCTTTTCTATACATTCTTTCTTTATTTTTCCTTAATTCCTCCTCCTTAAAAAATCCTTAACATTTCCTTTAGGCATTGTTATGCCTTATTTTTAATCCTATTTGTGGGTTATGTGATGGACACAGTTCATTGCCACGGGGGATAGAAAAGGAAACTCAACAAACACCAACACAACCAAGCAGATTAGTACACTTGCCTTCTGATCAAATTTTAAGTATCTGAGAACCAATTTCCATTCAATCATATGGTTAGATTTTAGACTCAAATATATTTCCGTAGAGTCCAAGAACACGTGAATCGGATTTCGGACGAAAAAGTTATGAACGATTGAAGTTTGGTATATAGTCGAACAAGGCTCGAGAAATTTATGACCCCTGCGAGAGTACTTCTATAGGTTCAGAAAATTTCTGCAATTCTCTATTTTCGTTTTCTTTTCCTCTTTTTCATGTTTAATCCACTTGAAAACAGTTACCAAACACTCAAATCAGTTCGTTTGAGGTTTAAAACAAAAACACAAACATATTTCATCTTAACATTTCAGTTTTGACAAATCAAACACAAAACTTAACTAAGAAGAGACATAGGAAGAATAAACGAAAAAATCAGTCGGCCATTTTAGGGTTTCTAGTTAGGGTTGATTTCTACCCCAATACACTAGCTTTTCCATAGATCTAGGTTGGATTTACACTTACCTTACAAGGAGCGAAAACCCTAGTTTTCTTCTTGACTTAGACGTAACTCCTCACCATGAATCGTCGTTCGATTTCTCAGCTTAGGCGAGATCAATCTAGGGTTTAAATTTGGAATAAGCGGCGAAGAATAGAAATCAAAGTGATTTTTGGTTTCTCAAAGTGGAAGGTGATCGATGAGAGGATTTTGAGAAAATTTTATGTGAAGAGAGATGAGCAGATTGAGAAACCGAGGAAATGAGAGAAATGTCTCTCGAGACCAATATTTTAGTCTTTTAATCAAAATCTTCACTAGCCTCATTTGGCTACACTAATTCCCATTTTCTCATTTCTCTCACTTCCAAGATTAATTTCATTTCCTTTCCACTTCATTTTATTTCATTTATACTTGGCACTTACATTACTCGTTTATGACCCTTAGGTCCTCATTTGATATTTTTACCAAATTTATTTTGCTCCTATAAAATTTTCGGGTTTTTATCATTTTTCGTTTTTAGCCATTTAAACTCCAAAAAAAAAAATAATTTAATTTATTTTACACCTTGAACATGTTATAAAACTGTTAGGGTATTTTTCAAGGCGTTACATCCATGACTTCCCCTTTAACTTTTACTGGTATAACCAGACCTCCACTCAGCAAGGTTAAGAAGAAGATGAAAGAAATTGAAGAAGAACACAAAGATGAAAGGAAGAATGAGCAACCTAATGTGATGAGCTCAATGAAAGAAAAATAAAATAGGTAGATGAGTATGAGCTCAATTTGGAATCTATCTTGAGGATGCTCAGAGATATCAACCCAGAGCATTTAAGCTGACACATCAAAGAAACAATGCAGACATCATGGACATGTTGGTTTGAATGGAGCAGAGGATGAAGGAAAGGGATGATCAACTGAAATTCCAACTACAGCTCAAAGATGAATATCTAGATGTAGAATTAAGAAGAAGAGCCCAGCACCTAAAAGAGGTAATCAGACAGAGAGATAGGGATGCAATGTGGAGAGAAGAGCTAAGAGTTAGAGATTTGAAGGTTAAAGCATTTTCGCACGGTTGCGAAATTTCTCCTGTGCCGCACGATTCATCTTCTTCCTGCCCTTTCACTTCCCTACAACCTTCCGTTTCCTGCGCTCCATTAATTTTTCAACCACTAACCATCTATTTGTAACATTATTGAGCGTAACCTCTTCATTTACTTACTAGTCTATCTATTTAAACTCCTCCCCTTCCCACACGTTTCTCTCTTTTCATTCATAATCATTCTGAAACCTCTCTTCCTCCTAACCTCTCCATCTCCTCTTCTTCTCTAGCCTAGGCATGGTAGGGCTGTTAAATGACCTGCTACAGCCGTAGTGCATGCCTTGCCACCTCGGCCATTGCCCACGGTACGCCCGCCGGCCGTGCTGCTCCTATAGCCACCGCTGCAGCCACTCGGGCATTCTTTGCCATGGGTTACGCCTCATTCTTGCTACCCCTTTGGCCCACGAGTACCATAGGGTTGGCTAGCATTCCTCCTCTCTGCCACATCTAGGCCATCGAAGTCCCTCTTGTTCGAGGCGGACCTCTTATGCCAGAGAGTCCCTCCGGGTTCCAAGCCCCACAAGCCTAGTCACCACCTACTCAAGAGCCTTCTTTGGAGATCTCCTTCGGATCATCCCTGCATCGATCATTAGGCGACCCTACTTCCACTAAAGCCCTATTCCAAGAAATGCTAATTGCAGTGAGAGGGATTTGCACAGCGAGATTTATTATGATCTCCAGGCCTTCGCCGAAGATCCAGAGCTCAGAGATTCGATGTGACTAGTGCAGAGGTACTCCTCGGAGCCATTTATGACACCTCGTCAGTTTTCCTACCCTCGGGTGGTCATCTATTTCTACCACACGATGACCTCTAGGCGAGAGCATGATTAGTGCCCAAAAAGTTCTATTTTGAACCCTATTTTTAATAGGTTTTGAGCGCTTTTTGTGTACTAATTGTTATAGTTAACCCAATTGACATGTTTGGGTCCTTACTATTCTTCTGATTGCATTCCAGGGCTGTTTTTTGTAGTTTTTGTAGGAATTGGAAGCCAAATCGTCGTGTCGATCCAATCATAACAAAGTCGGGTTCATTTCCATCAATTAAATATGGTTTTCTATCAATTTCAGCAAGCCGGGAATGAAGAATATCAAGAAAGCTAGAAGAAGAAATGGACAGTGTGAGGAGCAATGGAGCGATCTTTGAGCAGTGCTAAAGTTTCGTTACGCAGGAATTTTCGCTATCAAATCGAAAATTACTATGCATAGCGAAAATTTCAATTTTCGCTATGACTGAATTTTCGCTATGATAGCGAAATTTCGCTATGATAGCGAAAGTCACTATGCATAGCGAAATTTTGTCTGCTCTTGTTTTTTATCCAAATGACTCCGTTTTTGGTTTTTCTCCTTTCTACCCTTGTAATAGTTTTTGTAATTTCCCTTGCCACGGCGATCACATAAGCTAGAGTCGAGGTTTGTAATGTCGATCACTTGTGATAAATTTTTAGAGAAGCTTTCAGCTCTCCCATTTCTTCTCTGCTTCATTTTCTTTCCCTTTCTTTTCCATTTTCTCGGCTACCAAACACTCCTTTGAGGATGACAACTCAAAGGATGGTTGGCCCCTGGGCCTCTTCGCCAGCCGAAGGAGGGTAACTAGGATTTGAGGTGGCGACGGTCCTCTATTTTTAACCCACGCATTTATGGGTATTTATGTTTTATTTCTCACCTTAGGTTAAAATCTCCTAGGCACACCCTTCACTAACGTGTATTTAGCAAGCTTTTTGGTTACAGGGGATGCTTATCACCAGATCCCATGTTATCCAGTTAGTTGTTTCCTATTAGTTACTGTAGGGTAGGTTTTTGAGATATGATATCACTGTTAGGAACATTTATGCCCAGTTAAATGCTATGTTTCAAAAGGGAAAATCATAGGGTCTAGGTTTTAAAGCCAAATGAAGATCCGGTTCGGAAATGACATATGTCATCCTCCCCAGAGAAAAGACCCAGAGGACATGTTGGTTGCCTTCGACCACTAAACCGGTGATTAAGGCTTACTTCAAGGGTTCTATTTTACATTTTCCTTTACTTATTTTATTTTTGATCTGCACCAATCAACTCCCCTGTTTTTACCAAATCCCTAAAATCCAAATTAAATTCACCCCCGGTTCGCGCTTCAAGCATTGGTCATTTGCATGGAAAACCCACGTCCTTAAGTTCGACCACATGCATTTATCACTAGTGGCTTTGCTCTGGCGATGCGGAGGAATTTAGGATCTGAATATTGTTGATGTCGGATCACCCCTACGTAATACGAATCGAGGCTCAATCCGGCGACCATTCATTTCACTAACTGGTGGCCCCGACCCGAGGAGATACTTCCAAGCCACGGATATACGGCTATGTTCAATCTAGGTGGATTCTTTTTCCAGCTCGGTGAGATTATGAGCCCGATATTTGAATCCTGGCCCGAGGAGATGGTTCGTTTACTATCACGGGACACTACAACCGGGCCTATCTTGTTTAGGAGACAGCTTCCTTCGAGCTTGCTCCTCACAGACCATATCACAGCGGTCCTGTGTTACCGGCTCCAGCCGCGTAGTACGGATGGGAAGGAGCGTTCTATAGGCTGCATATCGTATTTGAAGGGTTACGGTTCGGCTGGGCGAGCTTATCATGACATCTTTGTTCCACTTTCAGGACAAGGTCCATCGAAAGAGTCGACCGGTGAGCCCACCCTCTTATTTCGAGACTTACGTGCCGGGTATTGTTAGAGCGCATCAGTTCCCATTGAGCTTTAGGCTAGAGCAGATCGCGTAGTCGCAGGCTATCCTTCTGCAGTTGATCGGTGGCGGACTATTACGCTTTCCATACCTTTGGAGCCGGGTTGAGGACTAGCGGTGGCCTTCATGGAGAGGCCTCAGCGGTGCATATTGAGTTCCAACATCCTCAGTTCCGGCTCCATTGCAACACTAATTTACCCGTAGCCTGTATCCTCTGCGCCTCAAGGCCCTGACTTGAAATACCTGACACGCAAATGTTCTTGGGACCGAGCAACCCCGTCTACCTCCACAGCATATCACCATTTTATACTCGGGACTTCCTAGCCATGCATGGATGCGTGCGCTTCTGTCACTTTGGCATCTTTGCGGCTGCCCGTATTGACACGGCTAGAGGATAGTAACGTAGAGGCCGTACTCGCAAAGAATTAGGCTATCCTTGTGTAGATCCAAAGTCACTTGGGCCTACCTCCGATTTCTATATCAATGCACTGAGCCTCTTCGAGTTCATCACTCCTTTGGATTCCAGCGCCTTATGCCCGATAGCCCTGCGAGTCTCTTGTTCATCACTGGGCGGCGGCCAGTCCTGACATCCACCGGCCCGGCACACATTTGCCCAATATGAGGATGACCTTCCTTCGGCTACGCATTGAGAAGGTAGCACTTCCTTCGCTAACTTTCGATAAGGCCCACATTCGGACATGATGTTGGTTGGGGAGAGTTAGCGAAGAGTGACTTTACTATCCTTTTGAGGGGAAAGCTCATTTGTATGTTTAGTGGCTTGTTGTTTGTTGCATTTTTGTGAAAATTTGTTTATGCATTTTTAAGCCCGAAAACATAGTGATATATATTCTTATACATACCATACAACTCATTTTCTCAATTCAAAAATTGCACCCTTTTTTTGTGGTTTTACCTAACTTGCAAGTTGGAGAATTGAAACACTGCCCAATGCTATTGATGTTATATTAATTCCATGCATGATTAAGTAGATGATCGGTTGAAGTTTAATGGTGTTCAGCCTTCTTCTTCCACCTTTAGCTAGCCACCTGAGTCTGAGATGGTTCAATAAAGCGAAGCGCCTGGCCACTTAGTGACCAAAACCTACTGATCTCGTTGACCACCTGTGATAGGTTAAGACCCCCTAGAAAAGAAGACCAATGAAATCTTCCAAAATAAAAATAAGTGAAAAAGAAAGAGAAAGTCGCAGCTAACCGCCTTGAATCAAATGTGTCAGGAAGGGTATATAATGAAAAGTCTTTAATGCCTGTGCCCTAAACAAGCGGTTGTGGGAGCCGCCGACTTAGTGCTTTCATTTACATGGGTGGATGGGTGAGGTTTAGTGAGTTGTAGGCTGTACGGGTTTCAAAATCATTTGGAGTCGGTCAAAACTGAAAAGTTCAGTGGTCGAAGGATCCTTATGACTTGATGCCTAAGCCTTAATTGGTTGGGAGTCATCGGTGGACCCAGATTACATGGACTTTGGTGAGGTCGGGTTCCTCGGCATTTGCACCTATGACCCAGAAAGAAGTATGGATAAGAGTGGAGCAAGGTTATGTAGGTTGGTCAATGTTCTAGGTCTTGGCGTGTAGCTTGGTTGGGAGAGTGCGATTTAGCGGCTTCTTGTGAAAACTGATCATAACCTTTAAATTTTGGTGGAAGTTTCGGTCGATTCCTTGAGTTGGATACTCTTCTAAAACTTGATTTTGTATGGCATTCATTCTCCTGAATGGTTATGGTGCGGGGTCTTGGTGATTCATCACGAGATTAGGGCATTACTCGTCCACATACTTTTGAGATACTATTTTTTGTGTGAAGATATGAGGTAGCATGCTCTCTCTTTCTTCATCATTGCTAAGGGACTATGATGTGTCAGTTAAGTGATTAGTGCTCAAATAATTCTTCATTACAGACCTGATTTATAGTAGGTTTTGAGCACTTTTTGTGTACTAATCAACTTAAATAACCTAATTGGCACATTAAGGTCTGATTTTACTACTTATCGCATTTTGTGGCTATTTTTGTAGTTATCTGCGAAATATGCGTCATGAAGCAGGCTCATACGAAGAATCGAGCGAACTTCGGAGATCGTTTCATAAGTCGGATGGAAATTGGAACCCTGGCTGAAGGAAGTGGACCATTGTAGAAATTTACTTGCCTTTGCTACCTTCACTTTGACCCCCATTTGACCACCTTTTATGTGGCTTTTTCCTAAACTACCCCTTTATGTATCTTTGGTAGTTCAGACATTTTTGTAATTTCCCTTGTTCTAAGCTATATTTAAGCCTCAGTCAAGGCTTTGTACAAATGATGATCACTTTATGCAATAATTTTGGCGCGAAAGCTTTCAACTCTCCCGACCTCTTGTGTTTTTCTCTCATTTTTTCTCACTTTCTCTTACTTTCTCACTTAGGCCCGAGCCTCGCCCAGGGATGTGACTCAAGGATGGCAGCTAAACCCCTTCATCCTTGAAGAGGAAGGCCACTAGGCCAAGGTTCTGAGGTAAACTGTTGTCCTCCCTGTTTGCAACGCATGCAGTTATTGTCATTTATGCTTTTATATCTCACCTCAGGTTTAAATCCTTTTGATTTACCCTGATTGGCCAGTACTTGGCAAGATTTTAGGGCGCAATGGATGCTTATTGCTAGATCCACTAAGTCACGCTTAGTTGTCATTTATTTATCTTTGCAGGTTAGGTCAAAGAATCAGTTTTTACTGCTATGAAACATGAATGACCAATAAATGTTGTATCTCAAGAGAAAAACCTTTAGGGTTCAGTTTTTATAGCTAAACGAAGATCCAGTTCATGAAATGACTATAGGTCATCCTCCCCAACGCGAGGACAAGTACCCGAGGACCTCTCAGTCGCCCTAGAACCTTAAGCCCAGTGGCGAGACTTCAAGGAGTTATTTTTACATTCTATTTCATTTTTTGTTTGCAGTTTTCAAACCACCAATCACATAGTTTTTACAAAAACCCCAAATCCAAAGTGGTCACCATACATTCTTTATAAATATTTCATGAAATATCTAAGATTTGATTCAGTGCTCTTTGCCTGATGCCAACCTGACAGTATGATGCAATTTTGTTGAGTTCGGAAGCTGCTAGCTACTGCGTTCGTGCGAATCAGTGATTCATGACCCAATGGAGGTATTAATCAACATAATTTATAACCCCATACTAGCGTAGCATAGCTACTATAGTATAGTGGTTCTAGGATCATCCACATATATGGGTTTTATTTATGGAAATGACTGACAATAAGGCTTACACTGGTGATTTCGTTTTTGATATTGGGGTAGTGATAAAAAGAGTGGATTTTAGTGATTAAAACTGAAAGAAAAACTTACTAAAATATGAAAAGAATTTCCTTGAAGTATCGGGTCACTAGGCTTACGTTCCTTAGGCAAAGGAGGGGTTTTCCGGGTCTTTTCCTCGCATTGGGGAGGATAACATATAGTTATCTCCTGAATCGGTTCTTCATTTAGCTATAAAAACTAACCCTCATTAAATATCCTCTTGAAAATAGCATTCACTTCTCATTAATGGACTCAATCGGTAAAAACATGTCTCCTTGACTAAACTTCCAATAGTTAATAAGTGATAACTAACGAACATCATTGGATCTAGCATTAAGTATCCAATGAGCCCTTATAGCTTACCAAATATTAACTATTCAAGGTCACTCAAAGGGATCAAAACCTAGAGGTGAAGGAAAGAACATTAAGGACAGTGAATACTTGCTTTAAAAACATGAAAACCCTTGGTTTGCTTCAGGTTCCTTTACCCAGTACCCCTTTACTTCAAGGAGGGAGGAGATTTAGCCACTCATCCTATGAGAAATCATCCTCAGAGGGTGTTTGGCTAGTGAGAAAAAGAGAAAGAAGATGGAAGAAACTAAAAGAAACAGGAGCTTCTCAAACAAGCTTCCCCAAAAACAATTTTCAATAATGAAAAACTTGTTTGTACAAAGTCTTCTAAGGTCCTTACACCACCACCCAAAGTCAATACAAATTACCAAATATACAAATAAAACACTAATACCGGGGAGAAATTGGGAAGAACATCACTTTCGAAAAGTCACATGTGTGGAGACATTTGCGGGGAGTTCGAAATTTCGCAACACTTGCGAATTTGGCAAGGTTGATTTTATTGTTCTTCTGCTTCTGCTTCAAACTTCTTCTAGCTTTTGAAGCTCTGAACTGCAACTATGCTTTTCATGCTTTGAGTGTAATTCCCACCTTTGAGATATACAACCTTTGAAAACAACAAAACTTGCACAAAAATTGATAGGTAGCCTTGCTAGGTCCTTAGCATGTCAATTGGGTCAATTAGGCTGATTACTACACATAAAGTGCTAAAAACATGGAGTGTTAAGGGTGTGAATCAGCACTATGCAGAACAATATCCTCCACCACAGAACCGTATAGTCCTTATTGAAGGAAGAATAAAGTAATCAAAGCAAAATGAATTATATATATATATATATATATATATATCATAAAAAAAGAATTGTTTTCCAAAAGCTATGAGGTGATAAACCCTAACCTTCAACAAAAAGTCATCAAAATCCTGCTTGTGGCTATCTTAAGAGGAGTATGTATATTGCAAATTCAAGTATCAAGAATTTCTACTCTAGAGAACCAACTTCAGGACCTTCACCAAAACCTAAGTTTTAACTTGATTGGCTTTCAAAATATTATGCCAAACTATCCTCTTCCCCCAACCTAGCTATTTTCTACACCTATAAGCTAACCAACCCCAATAGACCAGGAGCCTTATTTATTTCACAACTTTTTTTTTAATTGTAGGGGTGTAATGCTGAGGGTATCGAATTCACAATTGTCCAAGTAACAGGGGTCCATGGATGACTCCCAACCAATCAAGGTTTAGGGCATTAAGTCATAAGGATCTTTCAACCAATAACTCTTCAGATTTCACCCTAAAATTTTAACAAGTTCGATACTCCATCACCTAAAAATTGCTAAACTCCACCTATTCACCCATGTAACGAGCAACAAATTTGGTGACTCCCAACTAGTTTTCTTAGGGCATCGGGCTTTAAAGACTTTCGCCATATACCCCTCAGACCGTGCTCGAGTTTCAAGATAAGTGTCACAATTTTTTTTTTCTTTTCCTTTTTTTTTTTTTTTGAGACACATTGGTCTTTTTAGAGATCCCAACATATTAAAGGTGTTCAGTACTAGGCGAGTACCTGAGGCTTAGAAGGCGGGAATTAGTTTTTTAAACATAATTAAAACCTAATGTGCACGATTATTGTGATTAAGTTCAAAGTGAAGTAAGGTTAGAGACAGAAGTTTCAAACAATTCATCAAGCTTTTATAAGCATATTTACTTTAAAATCAAGAGTATTGAGACAAGGTTTCAATTCCTCCCACTGTAAGTTGAGAATTATAAAAAATAAAAAATAAAAACTTCTTGAAAGTTTTAATGGGAAAATGAGAAACTAAAAACATATTGATAAGCTAAAGACATGTACTAGAAACTAAAAACATGAACTATATTGTAAAAAAAATAAAAAACAAAAAACTATAAGCCATTCATTATTCAAAATAAACTAACTGTTCAAAAACAACTGGCTCAAAACATCACGAGCACTTCCTTCTATAACTCCTGACAAAGAATTTTATTAATCATAATATGGTTCAGAGGAAACTTAAGGAGGGAAATTGATATACTCCCGGGAGTAAGTCATGGAGGTGAATCTAAGTCCTTGTCCTTGTGAATGTGGAACTAAAGGATGATCGGTTGAGTAAGGCGGTGAAGGCGTGGTGGGACCTACGAGAAGGCTGCCTAAGTGGGGGTGCGCTGGAAACTCTTGCTAGAGGCTTCTGGAGATGTTACTTGAGTTGTTGGAACTCTTGGAGGAGTAACTGAATTTAGTAAGGATGAAGCCCCCCGTTGTAGTCGTCAAGTAGGCGTGACAAAGGCATGTGATGTAGCGGCAAAATTACCGACAGAGGCCATGATAGTAAGAAAGTCTTATGTAGAAATGTTGATGAACTCTCTAGGCTGTGCAGGTGTACTGGGACCAACCTAAGTAGTAGGGGCTTAAGGGGGTGATGGGGTAGGGAGGCGGGTGCTATGCTTAGGTGTGAGGCTCTGGGCGGGGGTAGGAGGGATCTTTTGTTGTATCTCCGGAGGGTCTAGGATGGTGAGTTGTGGCCTCCTCTAGTCTTGGTCATGGTTCTAAGGTTGATGAGGGAGGGTTTTAGTAGAGGATAAGGGATCTCAATGGAGGATGAGGTCTGTAGGGGTTTGTCAATCAGGCACACTTCCTTTGGATGAACATGCTTTTTGTTTAAATGAAAGAGGTTGAGCTCCATTTTCATGTTGCCAAAGGTCATTTGCATGACCCATTCCTACATTTGATGATTTCATTTGATGTAGCCAATAATGATCTCTCGAGTATGATAGGCACAGAATTGGATCATGTAGCCACTAGCTCGATATTGAGAACAAGCAAAGTCCACTTAGGATGAGAACTTATCCACCTTGCAAGATATTCAACTATGCCTTTAGGAATTTTTCACGGATCTATCTTGCCAAAGAAGATAAGGTGGTAGTGGTGTGGGCTTCAACTCTCCCAATCTCAACTTCTTATAATTTGGTAGGGTAACAGTTGACAGTGAAACCCCAGATCTAAATAGGCCTTCTCCTTTTACAGTTCCTCCAACGTTTATTGAAATGGTTGGACACCCTGGGTCTTTGTACTTAACTAGGGTCTTGCACTGGATGATGGCACTTACTTGTTCTATTAAGCAAGCTTTTTTGTTCAAACCCTCTTACGTGCAAGTGTTTTAAAACTTTTCACATAGGTTGGAACCTTGTCCATGTCCTAAAGGGAATGTTGACCACGCATGCGGTCAAAATCTCAGTTGGGTTGTTCATCCCCTTTTTGCCTCTAAGTGCTTGAGGAAATGGTGGGGGCATGTTCTTCTTCATTGTAACACCCCGAAATATACCCTAGTCGTTTTCGACATGTTTAGGGTATTTTGTAGGCATAATTTAAATGTTTTGTAATTTAAATGCGAAACATGGAAGTGAAACATTTACAAGGCCACGAGAGGACAAATTTGTAATTTGGAAAGGATATGAAGATCATAAGATAAGAAGACTGTGGGCTAAATTAGAATATAGCATAAGTCGATTTTCAAAAATAAAGAAATTTGAGGACTAATGTGCAAATCAAAGGGAAATTAAGTATAAAAAGAGGTGAAGACCTAGTTTGGTCTCATGTTTTAGGCTAGGGCAAACCGTGAAGGCTAAGAGAAGAAGAGAAGGGAAGAGAAAGAAGAAGAGGAAGAAGAGGGAGGATCCAAAAGGTAAGGATTTCTATGATTTTTGACTTTGAATATGGAATCATGTGTATTTTGGACATTGGTAGGGATTTTTATGTGTTCCAAACCTTGGGTTTCGTTAGGAATTAATCCTAACCCTAGATTTGTATGAAATTGAGTTTAAAAACTCTAGCTTGGTTAATATAAGCATGGAATCTCCCTTAATTCTATATTTTTGTATAAGAATGGTGGACTTTGGTATGGGTTCTTGGACTTTTACCTAGGGTTTGGGTATGTGAAGTTCTAAACCACCATTATAAGATGAATATGGAGTGGTTTTTGATGCGTGTGAGTATTGAGGATTGGTTTGGGTAGAAATATATGGAAAAATGGGAGAAAAACCACCATTTATGGGCATTTTCGAGGGTTGATGCTTTGGTATGAAGCAATTGTGATGCGGTGCCATATTGGTCGATGGTGGGTACCCGATGCCGATAGGTTGGTACCGGTACCCAATGTTCTATTTTGGACCAGAGTTAGTATTTTAGCCATAACTTGGTCATTTCTTATCCGATTTGAGTGAGTCAAGTGGCTGGTTAAACTATACTTCAAGGAGAACAAATCTCCCTGACATAGGTACCTTCAAATTCTGACTCTATTTGGCCCCTAAATTCACTCAAATTGGGGCTATGTTCAAGCCAATTTACGGTTCGGTTTTGAGCATAGGAAGTCACGATTGTTTTAGGACATATCTTGAATTTGATTATAGTTTGGGTGATTCCATTTGAAGAAGAACACTTAGCACCTTAGCTTCAAAGGAGTACAAATAACCAGTGTCAGATATGGAGTTAAGACCCTTGAAAAAGGGTATTTCAAACTGTCCCTAGTGTAATATGGGCAAAATGACTAGTTTGGCATGAAAATGCCATAACTTGAGTTTGGAATGATTCCAATTTCTAAGTAAAATAGATTCATAGAGGAACAAGAATACATGAATGATGTGTGAATACATAGGTGTCATATCATACAAGTATATGAAATTCCATATGCAACAGACATGAAACAGGAAAACTATAGGAAATGCAATATGTATAGATGTGTTCATGAAACATGAATATGATATGAAATATAACAATGAAACATGAACATGAACATGGAAGGGAAATATGTCATGAACACATAATGTGGTTAAGTTATATGATTATTATCATATAACCGGAGAAAAGATAACAAATGATATGAAATACATAATGAACGAGTGATAGCCCGATTAAGAAGGCTATGAATAGATAAAAAGACCGGTAGATTCTGCATAAATGATATGAAGACGAGAATGTGATTAAGATGAGATTTATGAGTTCTTAAGACATGAATAGTATGACTACCTAGAATAGAAGAATGAATGAGTGGGCGTTCGATCGGTGGCCCGGCATCACGCTAATGCTGCGACACTTGCATTGCGTGGGCGGGCACGTTCTAGTGGTGCCCGGCGCCACGCTAAGATGCTCACGACATACATTCATTGGGCAAGCCGCGTTGAGTAGTCGCCGACACTCCTGCTAGTGCTCACGATACGCCGCATTGCGTGGGCAGAAGCGTTGATCAATGCTTGGCATCCTGCTATTTCTATGACACGCCGTTGCGTGGCGAACGCGTTACATTCGGTGCCAGCGCCGCTGGTACTCACGGCTTACTTACATTATGTGGGCGGCATGTATCCCGGTTCGATCTTCATACCTTCGGGTTCTTGGTGTGCATGTCCATCTCATTCATGGTTCCGGTCGTCGCGACTATAGATATAAAAGTACATGAATAAGACCGGTATGCTTAGCATATACGTACTACTTGTGTACCATATGGGTACCATATGTTTCGATTTGTATAACAAAGTCATGAAACATGAAAAAAGGAGACGAATCAAATACCTTGACATGAATATGATTATGATATAAACCTATAAATCTATTTGTTTTTAGATATGTTCTGAATCTGTATGAACTCGGTATATGTATTTGATGTGATCTGTACCTAGTATGGACTAATGTCCGTATCTGTATAAGTCTGATCTAACCTTCTATGTATTTGATATGATTTTGATATGTTCCGACTTATAGTACCTACGGGTACCTTCGCATAAGAATAAGTCTAGTAATATAGGCATAAGATTTGTAACACAAGTATAAGATCCGTAATACAAGTACAAGATCCGTAATACAAGTATATGCTCCGTAATACAAGTATAAGATCCGAGATACAAGAATAAGCTCTGTAACACAAGTATAAGATCCGTAAGACAAGTATATGCTCCATAATAATAGTATAAGATCCGAAATACAAGAATAAGCTCTGTAATACAAGTATAAGATCCGTAAGACAAGTATATGCTCCGTAATACAAGTATAAGATCCGAAATACAAGGCTAAGCTCCGTAATACAAGTATAAGATCTGAAATACAAGAATAAGCTCCGTAATACAAGTATAATATCCGTAATACAAGTATATGCTTCATAATACAAGTATAAGATCCGAAATACAAGACTAAGATCCGAAATACAAGAATAAGCTCCGTAATACAAGTATAAGATCCGTAAAACAAGGATATACTTCGTAGTACAAGTATAAGATACGACGTACCAGTATAAGTTTTGTAGTACGTACGAGTACCTCAGTAAAGGTCTAAGCTCCGTAACTCCTACGAGAGATCTGTATAATTATTAGTCTGACAGAAGTTCAAGTAGATGTCCTTTAGGAGATCTGAATACGTATACGTATGATATAAGTACAAGTATGTGTCCTATGAGAGACTTGAACAAGTATACATTCGCTATAAGTATGAATATGTGTGTATATCTTTCTTTGTATTAATTGATGAAAATTCGATATATAATCTGCATATCTATTCTTTGTTATATGCTCACTATAAATGAGTAATAGTGCATGTGTTTCTGTATAAGTCATCTGTTTCCCACTAAGCGTAAAGCTTAGCCGCGGGTTTTTAATCGGAGTGAGTCTGAGGAGCGTCCAGAAACACGCATCTTCTTTGGGCTGACACACTAGTAAGGGTTCACTACATGTAGGTTCCGCGCTCTGATTTGTAAATGTAAAAGACAGTTTTTGTATATGTAAAGAGGACTCAGGACTGTATGTATATAACACTGTAAACACCACTACGGTGGTAGTTTTATTTTGTATATGATATTTTGATTATGTTCTAAGACTTGGGCCCACCAACGTCTGAAAAAAAAAAAAAAAAAAGCAATTAAAGAGTCCGGTTTATAGTCTAGCGCACTGGAGCCGGTTGGATCCGCCCGTTCGAATTCGGACCGGGAGAAATCGGGGCGTGACATTCATCATATCTTCTTTGATCACTATCCTTTATGGCTCCTCATTTTGCCCTTCTTTAGCTTCGTAGTAGTTTAGGCATTGGTTGCTCAACTTTTTTACCACTTCCCAAAGTGATAACTGCTTTTACTTCATCCATTTTAGGAACAGTTTCACTTGAGTAAGTTATTTCATGAACTCCCTTGGGTTTTGCTGAGTTTGTGAAGGGAATTTCCCTTTTTCTTGCACTGGGTGTTCATTGGTGAGCCTTGAGATGGAGTACTCCAGGTTGTCTATTTTTTTAGCAATATTATTTTAGAGCCTATCTATTCTTTTGTTCAGAGTGCTTTCCACAATATCAATTCTCTTATTCAACTGAGCATTTACTGCTTTTGGCTCTTCCACAAAGTTACCTACCACTTTGCTAAGGTTCAGGATTGCTTGTTCGACTATGGTTGTGGTGGCTGAGATGTTAAAGCATACTATGGAGGAGCAGGTGGTGCATACTATGGGGGTTTTGGCTTCCAAGAGAGATTTGGGTGATTTCTCCAACTAGGGTTATAAGTGTCGCCATATGGTGCATTAGTTGATGGTTTGCATTGACCAACAACATTTGCTTGCTCCACAAACATCTCCCTCGTTGTTGGAATAGTTGGACATTGCTCCCCCATATGTTCAAAGGACTGACAAATGAAACATGGTTTACTTGGCATAGGAATCTCAATCACTTCCTGCACCTCATGCAGTTTCCTCATTTCCAATTCTTTCAATCTCCTGGTTAAAGTTGAAACTTTGGCTTTCATGTCCATGTCCTCAAGAAGGGAGTACACGCCACCCTTGGTATTGGACTAAGGTCTCATTCTTTCCATCTCCCTTAGGTTAGGCTCAACCAAACCTTCTGATGCTTAAGCTACATAACTCAAGAAATCCAAAGCTTCCTCTGGATTTTTGCTCATGAAGTCTCCTCCACACACTCTCTAGCAGTTGCTTCATGGAAAGATAAATTCCATCATAAAAATAGCTGACCAACAGCTATATGTCAAACCCGTAGTGAGAATGACATTGGAGTGCTTTCATATATCTCTCTAGCAGCCATCTACACTCTTAGGTGGGAAAAATTTCTTAAAAAATTCAGTCTGCATCTCAGTCTAATTTCGAATGCTTCATGGCCTCAGGGAGTTGAGTCATATGTTTGCTTTATCCTTCAGTGTGAAAAGAAAAAGCATTAACCTTATTAAATCAATAGTGGCAGTCTCCTCTTTGAATGTGTTGCAGACCTCTTCAAACTCCCTTATGTGTGAATAGGGGTTCTCACTCTCCATTTCATGAAAAGTGGGAAGGAATTGGCGTGTGAACAGTGACAATATGTTCAATTGGAGGCACTTTGAGGTGCACTCATCGGGAGATTGTGTGATCCTCGTGGATATAAATGAAATGGGATTCCTTTCCACTTCTTACTGACTCTGTTGTTCTTTAAGTGGAGGTTCCATTGGGTTTAAATTCAAGCACAATTCAGAATCTAATTCCTGTGGAATAATAACTTTGACTAATCTGCCTTCTGAATTTCTAATCCACTGGAACATAAACTCCTATAGAAAAAATAAGACAACACGAAAAAAAAAAACAATTATCACAAAGGAGTTAAGGTTAGCTAACTATATATATATATATATATATATATATATATATATATATATATATATATATATATATATATATATATATATATATACACACATACATACATACATTATACAAATAGTGAAATGAAATGACAAACTAACGATAAATGCTAAAAAGAATGATAAAGAGAATTCACGAGCTTGTGATAGAAGATCACAAGTGTTCAGTACAATGTCATTTGTACTAAGGCACCATCACAGGCAACGACTCCATTTGATTCATGGCCCAGTGGGGGTTTTAATCAACAAAATTTATAACCTAATACCTCATACTAGCGTAGCATAGCTACTATAGTATAGTGGTTCTAGGATCGTCCACAAAGATGGGTTCTCTCTGTGGAAATGACTGATAGTGAGGCTTGAACTGGTGATTTCATTTTAGATATTGGGGTTGTGATAAAAAGAGTGGATTTTAGTGATTAAAAGTGAAAGTAAAAACTTACTAAAATATGAAAAGAAGTCCCTTGAAGTATCGGGTCACTAGGCTTAGGTTCCTTAGTCAAATTAGGGGTTTTCTGGGTCTTTTCCTCACACTGGGGAGGATAACATATAGTTTTCTCCCGAATCGGTTCTTCATTTGGATATAAAAACTAACCCTCATTAAATATCCTCTTGAAAATGGCATTCACTTCTCATTAATGGTCTCAATCAATAAAAACATGTCTTCTTGACTCACCTTCCAATAGTTAATAAGTGATAACTAACGAACATCATTGGATCTAGCATTAAGTATCCAATGAGCCCTAAAAGCTTACCAAATATCAACCATTTAAGGTGACTCGAAGGGATCGAAACCTAGAGTTGAAGGAAAGAACATTAATGACAGTGAATACCTGCTTTAAAAACATATAAACCCTTGGTTGGTCGTAGGTTCCTTTGCCCAATGCCCCTTTACTTCAAGGAGGGAGGAGATTTAGCCACTCTTCCTTTGAGAAATCATCCTCAAAGTGTGTTTGGCTATTGAGAAAAAAAGAAAGAAAATGGAAGAAACTGAAAGAAACGGGAGCTTCTCGAACAAGCTTCCCCAAAAACTATTTTCAATAATGAATAACTTATCATGCAAGTCTTCTGAGTCCTTACATACCAAAGTCAACTTCAATTAAAATATACAAAATAAAACACCATTACACGAGGAGAAATTCGGAAGAACACAAAAAAAACTCAAAAACTCAAATGTGGCAGACTTTTTCGTAGGGGTTGCGAAATTTAAAAAACTCAAAAAGTAAAATGTGGCAGACATTTTCGCAGGGGCTATGAAATTGCGAAATTTCATAGCGGTTGCGAAATTTCACAACCCTTGCGAATTTGGCAAGGTTCTTTCTCTTTGTTCTTTTGATTCTCGCCCTACCTTCTTCCACAACACGAAGCTTTGAGCTGCAACTGTGCTCTTCATGCTTTGAGCTCAATTCTCACATTTGAGATATATAGCCTTTGAAAACAATAAAACTTGCACAAAAATTGATTAGTAGCCTTGCTAGGTCCTTAAAATGACAATTGGGTCAATTAGGTTGATTACTATACAAAAAGTGCTCAAAACACGGAGTGTTAAGGGTGTGAATCAGCACTATTTGGATAGTAATAAGATAGAAATAAAAAAAAAAAAAAAAAAGAGGTTAAGCTGCAATATCTTCAATCCCAAGCTCTAAGCTTAAATCCACACTCCATAAGATAGGTGCTTCTTACTTGATAATCAATTATAAACGAAGTATTAAACAAACTATAAATATAAGAAATCTATAGAAAACCTAATCTAAAAATGGAGCAAATGCTTGAAGAGGAGAAAACTAAAAGAGCCTCACATCGCTCACGGTTGAATACAAAAATGAGTGAAAGTTAGCCTTAAATACATCATGAAAAATGGGCCAAAATTTTCCTAAAAAGGAAATTTCATGGGCCAAATCGTCACATGGCCATGATCATAACTGCCTCATGGTTGTGATCACACTATAAAGTGTAAAACAATCTATGTAAGAAAATGGGCTATGGTCGCGACCACACCGAGATTGTTGTTCATAGTTTGCTGCAGGAGATCTCTATGGTTGCGACCATACCAAAGGTTGGCTGAAAACAATCTTCTATGATCGTGACCGTGGTCATGAGCACATTGCATCTCTACTGTTCAATCTTCTTAATTTTTTATCTATGGTCGCAACAATGGGTTTCTCCATGCATAACTTCTTCTATTCTTGCTAACATTGCTTGCTTTTCATCTCATTTTCTTCGTTTCTACAAAATACACAAATATAAGGGGTTAGACATGAAAATGAGTAAGAAGGGTGCTTAGTTAGCCTAAAGCACCCCTAACTGTATTCCTATGAAAAATTCCGCTCAATCATAGGGTCCAAGGTGATTATATATATGGACTATGTAGAACTGCCATATTTGATGATGAAACCAGATGCAAAGCTAAGGCTTATCATATGAGTCGTATTGCTACAAGAATTGGACAAGGAGATCAGAGATAAGAAGCGAAGTAAGAATGTGGTAGCTGATCACCTATCACTTCTTGAGAATGAGAATACAAATGGATCCTCCAAGGAGATCACATAATCTTTTTCTGATGAGTAGTTGATGAATTTCGAGAGCTAATTTCCCTGGTACGACAACTATGTAAGATTTCTTGCTTGTAAGGTACAACCACCAAGCTTAAATTCACAATAGAGAAAGAAATTTCTCCATGATGTGCGATTTTACAATTAGGATGATCCACTGATGGATCCCTATACATGTTTACAATTCAAATGCAAAATAACCTTTTGCGCAGTGTTCCTACGATGAGTTCCCGTGTTGACTACCAAATTAATTAGTTTGAATTTTATTTGAAGAATTGCTTAATCTGATTCTAAAAGGTTCAAATGATGATGAAAATGTAAAGAGTGTTACTTGATGATTTAAGGCTCTAAGGTCTTGATTTCATCAGGCTACACTCGATGGGTTCTAATTACACTGTTCGATTATGGTTTCCTTCGGTAATGGAGGTCTTCATTTATGTTAATATGTCGTTCTTTCTCAAGCAACGTCACTATTTCTAGAGGGGGTGGATTGCATCTTTGCATATGCCCGAACCTCTAGAGGGTATATAGCTCTAACCTTTATACGAAGGATCAAACTAGGGTTTCTCTACCTTATGGTTGATAATCCGATGTCTTGTTCATGTCCCTAATAATTATGGTCTCTTGACGTCCAATCACTAGCTATGCATGTCAATACTGACTAGTTATCAACAAGTGATTATAATAGAACAAAACGTTCTTGAAAGATTATAACTTAAAGAAGTCGAATAGGAAGTAAAACTAGGCCATAAGTCATGTAGCCTCGGCTACATTAAAACCTAGATGTGTTTTAGAACATAATCATGATAAATACAGACATAGATGATATAGAATCCATAGATCCATGCAAGATGATAGGCACTGGACTGGAATAACGAGTAATGTTGTTGACTACACGATTGCTCTTCTTCCCCAGCAAAGTCTATTGCTCTTGGATTTTCACTCCGCTTTCATCACCCAGACTCCTACTTGGGTTTTCGCTTCTTCTTTTGTTACCTTCTTCATGGGCTCATGGGCCTCCGGAGACACCTCAGCATCAGTTTGCACAAAAGGTGGCACCTCGATATCAACTTATGGTTCATATGGCGCCTTGGCACCAACATGGGGGCTTTACATGGCACATAGGAGTCATTACAAGCTTGGGTTGGTGCCATGGCGCGAACATGGGCCTAGGTTAGTACCTTAGCACCAAATTGGCATTAAGTTGGCACCTTGGCGCTAACTTGGCTCTATGTTGGTACCTTAGCACTAAATAGCTATTGATTAGCACCTTGGCTCCATCCCATAGAGGTGTTGGCACCTTGGGGAAAAATTAAAGTTCCTGTGCATGGTACGAGTTTCATCCTCCTTTGATTCTCAAACTTTATAGAGAGCTTCTTTGTTTATCTTGGACTTTCTTATCTATTGCCCTTCTTTGTTTCTTCTTCTTTAAAATGAATGTGCATATGAATATTTTCTATCAGTAATCTAAAATCTTAGTTTAAAGGGTGTATTAGAACATAAATTCATGAAGTTTAGGAGTAGAATGAGCACCATTCGGGTACCCATCACACCCCCAAATTTGAGTCATTACTTGTACTCAAGTGAAGAATACAAAGATAGAGTAGTAAACTTAGGGAACAAAAATCAAATGATTTCTAGTGATCACAATCATGTTCTTTGGAATGGTGTTAAGGGTGTTCTAACCAACAACTGATACCTAGATCTCGACATGTTTATTTTATAAGGGACACTTACCATGCGGTGAGGTGATTTAGAAGTTAACAACCCCAAATCATCAATCGACTTTTCTAATGGGCCTCCATGCTAGTTTGGGTCAAGATTTTTGACAAATACTCTGGTTCCAAGGTCTCCTTTCAACTAACTCCACTTGTGCTCCGATACACCGTCGATGATTCGGACTGTGAAATACACCTCTTATTTCAACACAATTTGGACCATTAGTAAGGAGGAGGCGTCTTATAGGTCTCGGCTTTGTGTCAGGTGTGGCGGGGATCCGTGCGACTCCCCAATTGGTCGAGGGTACTGGGCATTAAGTTCCCCTCGAAATTCACCCCGAACACTCATTTAAATCTTAAAACACCTACCTACGAGATTAACCCATCTTATCCGTAGCGGTGACTAATAACTCGAGCCAGGTTGACTCGGAGCATTAGGCTTTGAAAGGCTATCAAATTTGCCGAGATTTAAAGTTAGTCAACTCACTCTTTATTCTTTTTCTCTTTCCCTTTTTCTTCTTCGTCTTTTTGTGGGGCCCATTGACCTTATTTTCTCAATGTTTCACTTCATCATCACCTTGGGTATCTCATGCAATCGATTTTCAAGAAGGAGACTCGGAGGCTAGGGGTATATTTAGGATCTTTGTGTGTGTGTGTTTGTTTGGGGGAACCTGAATAAGAAGACGTTTCTTGAGAGGTTTTGGTATCATTTTTACTCATTCTCCCACTGATTAGTGCCCAAAAAGTGCTATTTTGAACCCTATTTATTATAGGTTTTGAGTGCTTTTTGTGTGTAGTAATCATGCTAATTAACCCGGTTGCACATTAAGGTCCTACTATTATTTTAATGATCGCATTTTGTATGGGTACACACAGTTTTTCTTGACTAATTATGCCAAAATTGTTGAGTCGAATCAAGCACGAAGAATTCAAGTCAAACTCAGCATTGCGGATCAAAGATCGAGAAGGAAAGAAGAAGCGAATGTGAAGCATGCTAACGAGGAAAGCCTCTACGAGCAACGTTCGGCTCAGCGTTCACTCCCGCTACCCGTTCTGCTTTCACGCTACACCTGTTTGCTTTTGCTTTTGGTTTTTCCATTTGCTGCCCCTGTAATAACCTTCGATTTTGGTTTTTGTAACTTCCCTTACGAGCATATATAAGTCTCGGTTTGTACAAATCAACGGACTTGAATTTCGGATATACAGTAAGCGGGAGGCAGTTTCCCCGCAGCTTCCTTTTCCCTTTTTCTTTCCTTTTTCTTTTCCATTTTCTCGGATGCCAAACACTCCTCGGGGATGACAACTCGGAGGATGTTCGTCACCTCTTCTCCATGAAGAGAGGACGGGCATTGGCTAGGGTGTGGAGGTAACTCACAGGTTTCCCACATTTTTAATGCGCGTATTTATGGTTGTTTGTGTTCACCTTCCATGGGTTAAAATCTCTTAAGCATGCTCTCTTTTTAATGTGTGTTGGCAAGCTTTTTGGGTTCAATGGATACTTTCACTAGATCCTTTGAGGCTCGGTTAGTTGTCTCTGCTAGTTATAGTGGGTAGGGTTTAAGTGTGTTTTCCAGCTTTGTTAGGGACATTTATGCCCATTTAAATGCTATGTTTCAAAATGGAAAATCATAGGGTTTAGTTTTTAAAGCTAAATGAGGATCCAGTTCGGGAAATGACTATATGTCATCCTCCCCCATTTCGAGGAAAAAATGCCGGGGACATGTGGTTGCAACAAAACCTAACCCGATGGCTTTGTTGCGAGGGTTCTATTCTGGTTTTTTTCTTGTTTTAGCTTCCGATCGGTGAACACCCAAAAACCCCCCTGTTTTTGCAAACCACCCCAAAAATCAAAATTTAATTCACCAATTTTGCCTTCTTTGTTAGTCATTTTGTCACGAAGAAAACCCCTCCCTATGTTAGGCCACCGAACCCGCTCTTGCCGGTAAGCTTGAAACTCACAGCCCGGTAGGAGGAAGTATGGGAGATATAAATTTGTTGATTGGGATCCCTTTGCGTGACACCCAGTCGCGACCCACCACGGGTAATTCCACTCTATACATTTCCATCTGAGTCATGAGTCTCGGGTTTGATTCACTTTTAGCACAACCTCAATACCAAGCCTAACTCTATCATGTAGACACTATTTAGGAAAATTCTCTACAAGTGACATAGTGTTCCCCTTAATTTACTAGAAGTCATCTTGGTCTAGGAGGTTGATATGTGTCTACCTCCAATCATTTCAAGTTTAGAAACAACTCCTTATATAAATATGATCGTGCAAGGTGGGGTTATGTTGGGTTACCTAATCCATGGAGCGTTGAACATGATTTTTACCCATTTACACTTCTTACCAGTTGATATTTCATGAGTCCTGAGTCCTGGCCTCAAGTTTGTGAGCATGACACTACAACAAACAAAAACATAATCCAAAACAAGGGAAAAAAAAAACAAAACTATGAGGAAATAAATTGTTGCCTTACCCATTTATACATACCTCACCCTCAAAATTAGAATTTTTATTGTCCTCAATAAAATGTTTGGTGGGAGGGAGGGGGTAGTACGTTATGTATAGATAGTTAGCCCAATTATTGCCTCAATTAGATGATTGGTTGAGGAAAGGTGGGTATGCGAAACCGCCTGCTCCGTCTTATGGTGGGAAGCTGCTTTTAGGCGATGGCATTTGACCTGATTGAAGTGAGTGCCAAGCTATGATTTGGGATAGTTTCCCCATCATCGTTACATTCTATGCTCTTTTAACTCCGGTCGCAATCCCCAACCTGGTCTTGTCATGCCTTGCTATCTATCCATAGTGAGTTCATTCTATCCACGTAGATGTGCATTGAAATTAGGTTCCACTAATTGGTTCACCCCAGTATATACAACTCACGGAATGAAGTCTCCATGAATGGGTTTAAGCATAAATTCTTTTACGAAGGTTCACGCTCTTGTCTTTGACCTCGCGTGCAGCGGATCACCGTTAGATTCATTTAAGGTCGTATACTTTTGGTGCATTTATCTCAAAACCTTTATCTTTTATTTTCACATGGATTGGCTTTGTTGGATGTTGCAACTCCTCATGTCATGTGAACTCCACTCCCACACTTTCAAAAAGCTAAAAGATCAGGAATGGATACCCCATATTTTTATTCCCTCATTTGTTTGCCCAAATTTATCTTCAATGATTTTTCCTACATCGAATTGTCTGTCTTGCAATATGGCATACTCTATTATGGCTATTTCTTTTGTGACCTCGGAGATGTTACTACTTGGGGCAATTTTGGATGTCACAAAATGATGTCATATTTTGGAGATGGTGGTTAGGTGCTTTTCTTGAAAATTGACCAACTCATTCTTGTTATTTCTCTTCCATGGTTCTCTGTTCTTTGTCAAGCAGTTGATTATAACTTCATACTCTGGTTCTACCACCACGTGTTAGTAAGCGATGTAGTTAGCTGTCGGTAGCTAGAAGAACCCATTGATCGTATTTCGATCAAAAGCTACTTGCTTTCCTTTAACAAAAACTTTACACCCTTCTTACTTGGTAAAGTTTTTGTAAAACTCATGAACTATTACTGCAAAACTTAACATGCTTACTAAAATTTTGTTAACCTTTTCTCTGGATCTCTGTCTTGAAGAATTCAGGAGGGTTGAAAAATCCCTTGTGTATAGTCCACTTAATTTTCAGGAAACGATCATACCTTGTAGCACACTCCACATTCACAAATTTCGACTTGTCAAATACTGGTAGGGGAGCTCACGGTCACTTTATCCTTGGGCCTATGTCACTATGGTCGTACCGACAATTTTTTCTCTCCCGCTTACTTTTTTTCACTTTCGTAGGCCTTGAACTCTTGGCTTTTCCCTCTCAACTAATTTCAAAGGCTTAGTGAATTGAGTTTGTTGCCATGCGTGTCATGTTCCATTCATACATTTTTCAAGTTGTTGTTGAGCCCCACGACACTTCTCTCTATTCACTTTATACATTTTAATAAACATAGTATGCAGAAGAAATTTTTTTTTTGCACCTTTAGGTACTCGTTACAATATTTAGATCTTTTCTCTTGCAAATATGTATGAAGACATAAACACCACCAAGTTAACTAGCATGAAAAGTTACCTCCTTTGTACTTTACCCTCATAGTGATATCACTCATCTATGGCATTCCCTTCGTGACTACTTAACTGCTCTTAGCTTCACAATCTAGAGATTTTCTTAGTTGCTTACCATGGAGATGAAAGTTGATGTCATTGGTTATGAGGTATACTTAAATATCATTGGGATTGAGGCAATGAGCGATGACGGTGAGGCGGTGATTTGAAGAAAAGTAATAGAGGTGATGGAAGACAATCAAAATTTATCCTTTGTACGTTACTTGAATTTTGGCGGCCCAGGCGCGGAAATTTTTACTGAGTGGCGCAAAGTTGCCAGCTTTGCAAGGTTAGGCGTCAAGGTGTGAGATTCTCACACTTTAAAGGGCCTAAATTCTTGGAATTTTATTTTGGCTATTATGGTGCTTCAAAGGCACCTAGAATTCATTTATATTTTTGTTGTTGTGTTTTGATTCCTAAGCGTTATATGCCACGCCAAAGTATTACAGAGAGGTTCAAGTTTTTCATGGCTTCACGTTGAGGCGTGATTTCTCACGCCAAGGTATTATAGAGAGCCTCCAAAAGTAATTTCTCTAGAGTGCCGAGGCATGATTTCTCAAGTCGAGGCATTATAGAAGGGCTTAAAATCTCCTTCCTCTTGGACGCCTTAGCGTGATTTCTCACGCTGAGGGCATTATAAAGAAGGATAAAATTGCTCGTTTCCTACCTCAAACACACATATAAATGGTTGACTGATTTTGTGTGACCAAATTGTTAATGCCAAATTCCTGACACTACTACTAGAGACTAGTTTATAATCCCCAATAGCAATGCCTAAAACATGGTTGTTTAAACCCATTTTTCTACTTTTTTCATGTCATAATCTGTTTATAAATTCAATTTGGTCTATATCCTTTGCAAGTGCAAAGACTGGCCAGTAATAAAGTGGATTAGAGTCGGATATCATTCCCACAAGGATTGATGAGAAAGTTTAAAGATCAAGTACCCCTACTACTCAAGATCACCAGTATTTGAACCTCTCATTAATGAGTATGACTAACTAGTATAATTGAAATAAAAGTGTTTTTGTCAATTTTCATTTCAATTCAAAAGATTGTTTAAATCTAAAGGTGTTAAAGGTTTCACTAAGATGTAATAAACACTGGGAATAGGACTAGTGTTATGATCATCAATTTGCATATTGTTTCAAAAAACAATTTAGATATGGGCTTGAATTCTAGATTTTTCCAAGAGCATAGTAGTATAGCCTTGAAATTCCTTTTGACACTATACATTTCACCTTTTAGATATCCATATTCTTAAACTAGGTTAATGAGTCTAAACAACTACTTTTGGGATATGATTCTCCTTAAGAATTGGTTGCCATTCCTCAACCAATACTAATCAACAATTTCTTAGGACTGAAGTCCACTTGCCCTTATAGATAGGGTAACACAAGCCTCCTCCAATGGAATTAGTACCTCTCTCTGCAATTTGATCATAAAAACCACTTCCATTCTATAGAAGCACAAGCATTCTTTCAAATTGGGATGATACCTCTAAGTATTAAACTAACAAATCACTAGATGGTCCTTATTCCGAGACACACTTCTATTGTCACCTAGAAGGGAACCTTGAAGTCAGAGGTTAGAACATCACCAGTGATTTATCACGATTGATACTTAAATTCTTATTAGTTATAAAGGTATCAATTTAGCATACCCATATAAGTTCTTGCTCTTTGCTCCTCGAGACTCTTCTTTGTGTCACTCAAACGGGTCATTGAAATCAAAGAATAGATACAGCTCTTGTTGGGTATACTCCTCTAATACTTAGATCAATTCTTTAGAAAAACAATACCAATTACATCAATCCATTCTTCATCCAAAACATTCATTTAAATACTACAAAAATTATAATCAAAACTCCAATCCCTTCCCAAAGGGAGCTTAACCTTCCATGACTGAATCACAAGTAACAATGACTAGTTGATTAAACAAATTCATTGAAACTGTAATAAAAAATGAGGAAAAAGGTTTCCATAAATATTTCCAGTTTCCCTTTAACTTCAGACATACATGGAGCTTATCAAAGATCCTAGCTCAATATTACAGCTTAGATCCACAACTCTAATCCTCAAAAATGAAAATTGATTAGTGCTAAAAAAGTGTTATTTTGAACCCTGTTTATTGTAGGTTTGGAGTACTTTTGTGTACTAATCAGTATAATTAACCCAATTTCCACATCAAGGTCCCTGTTATTCTACTGATCACATTTTGTGGCTAATTTTGTAATTTTTGCAAGCTATTTATGCCAAAATTATTGAGTCGATCCAAGCATAAAGAATTCGAGTCAAACTCAGCATTGCAGATCAGAGACTAGAAGGAAAGAAGGGCAAAAAATACAAAGAAAATGGAGCACAGCAAAAATTTTGCATGGTTATGAAATTTTCCCAAAGCTGCAAGTTGCGAGTTCTGAAATTTTCTTCCGGTATCTGGCTGTTCACCTCGTACCACTATTAAATATCCAGCCCTTGTTCTTCCTGCCGCCCGTTTGACTTGTTAGCTGTTGTTTCCTTTTGGTTTTCTTCCATTTATCCTTGTAAAAGCTTTTGATTTTGGTTTTTTTAATTTTTGCCCGGCAATATAAGCCTGATGCTGTAATCATATTAACTTTTGCTAATTAATAAAATAGGCGAGAACCTTTCAACAGTTCCCGCTCATTTTCTTTTTCCTTCACTTTCCCTCATTTTTTCTCCCTTTCTCGGCTGCCAAACACCCCTTGAGGATAACAACTCAAGGGATGGTTGGCTAAAACCCCTTTATCCTTGAAAAGGAGGGCTACTGGGCTTTGGATTTAAGGTAAACTATTGGTCCTCTATTTTTAACGCATTCATTTGTTGTTATTTATGTCCTTGCTTCTCACACTAGGTTTAAATCCCTTGTATGTGCCCTGATTGACCAGTACTTGGCAATATTTTTGGGTTCAGTGGATGCTTATTGCTAGATCCACTGATATTCGGTTAGTTGTCTCTTATGAGTCACTGTAGGGTAGATCTAAGAGGAAAGATGTTCACTGTCGGGGACCATAAATGATCATTAAATGCCATCTTTCAAAACAAACAATTATTAGGGTTCGGTTTTTATAGCCAAATGAAGACCCAGTTCGGGAAATGACTATAGGTCATCCTCCCCAGCAACGAGAAATGAACAGGGACCTCGATCGCCTTAGGACCTTAAACCCCGGTATTGATGCTTGAGAGTTCTTTTTCTAATTTTTCTTCATTTTAGTTTCAGTTTGCACTACATCAACATCCACTATTTTTACTAAAATCCCATAATCCAAAACAAATTAACCACTTTGGCCTTCACTGTAAATCATTTATGCGAAGAAAACCCATCCCTGAGTTCGACCCTAGACCACTATACTACAGTAGCTTTGCTACAACAGTAGGAATCCTAGGATATAAATTTGTTGATTCCGTTACACCTACTATGGCACGAATCAAATGGCGCCGTTGCCGGGGATGGTGCCTAAGTGCATTGTGGTGTGGAACACTTGTGTGTTCTCATCCTGAAATCTTTAGTGAATTTCTTTTATATTTTACTATCATTTGATGTAGGATTATTTTTGTGTTGTCTTGTGTTGCCCTATTTCTACTGCAGGATTGCGTGTTCCAGTGCGTTTGAATTGTGATCAAATGGAACCCCCACATGAAGAGCAATATAGTCAAGAAAGAAACCTTAGTTCAAATATGTTCATGAGGGATTACAAGCACCTTCCTTGGCAAAGTCAGCAGCCCGTGGAGAGGAATTCTAATACACATATGTCCATGAGGGACTATAGAAACTCTCCATGGATGAATGTGCCCTCATGTATGGTGCCTCCAACAAACGTACCATATGGAAATTCTTACAAGCCTAGTTAGAGGAACCACCTAAACCTCTCATGGGAACCAGAACCTACATAATATGCACCTCCTCCACATCCACAATATGCTGCAACTCCTCTGTCTCAACCACCACAGTCAATATCTCCAATTGAGCAAGCCATCCTGAACCTCACCAAGCTAGTGGGTGACTTTGTGGAATAGCAGAAGACAATCAATGCTCAATTAAGTAAGAAAATTGACACTATGGAAAACAATGTGGAATAGAGAATTGATGGACTTCAAAGTGAAATGGAGCAGAAATTTGACAACTGCGATGCCTCCATTTCAGGCTCGCTGATCCGACATTTTCACGAAGAAAATTCAGAGGGAGAGTGCCTGATTAACACTATTTTGGTTGAGGCCGGGCTCAGGCTAGAAGGTGATACGGGAACCGATGAAGCTCTGAGGAGCGCCGATGAGAGAGGAAGCGGGGGAAGTGTGCGAGAGAGGAAAGCGAGGAGGAACCCCAGCTTTTCCTTCTGATCCTCATAAATTTGGATCAAGTGCATTTTATGACAAAATAGCCTTGCCAGTCCATCCACCGCCTACACCTACACCTGGCAACACACAGAAACACACCTCTGACAAAGGTCATCCCATTTACCTTTGCACGCCTGAAAACCTTAAAGTTAGTAGCCTCTATTCAAACATTTGCCCTTATCGAAGACATTAGCGGTCTCTGCTTGCATGGCATAGCGCGGATGGTGAGTCTTTGGTTCATACATGGAAACGCCTAGACCTCGCATCCGCAAGCCTCCGCGATTCATTAGTCTCCAAAACGGGGCTAGTTTGGGGGAACACAGTCTCCCAGCTTTGTTTGATTTTTCTTATTTTATATTATTTTATTTTGATTTCTTTAATTTTTCTCTTTAGATTTTCTTTAATTTTTAGTTAATCTTTTAGATTTATTTTTAATTTTTTTGCATTTTTTTTTATTTTTGTTGTGTTTATTTTGCAGGTTTTCTTAGTTTCTGAAGCGAAGCAAAATTAGAAATTTTTCGCGGCTCCCTGCCGAAATTTAAATTTTTGCGAAACCTCTGGCCCTTGCGGGTTGTGAAATTTCGCAGGGGCTTGTAGAGGCATGAAGGCTTCTTGTGCATTCTTTTGTCTTTATGATTTTTTGTTTTTTTATGATATATATATATATATATATATATATATATATATATATATATATATATATATGATTATATATTTAAAATAAAAAATAAATAAAATTGGTCTTCAAAATTGATATTAAAAAAAATTTTTTTGTAAAAAAAAAAATTTTTTTTTTCTTTTCTCAAAATGTAAAAAAATAAAAATAAAATTTAATTACTTGAAATTTCGTGACCAAATCTTGTTTGATCATAACTTTTTTATTCGAATATAGCTAGAAAGAACACTTTTGAAATTATTATGAAAGTTTAATTTTCAAAATGCTCCAACTGGTCACTTTTTTTCTCTCTTTTCTTCTCCTAACTTGTTTATTTGAAGCCCAAACGGAGTGAATAAGGTGTCTATGGAAAGATTGCGAAGTCTCCTATCCATCAACGAGTACATTTCATCAAGGAGGTAGCACTTATTTCTCTAACTTTCCAATCCAAGCCCCATTACGGACATTGTAACATTTGGTTGGGGGGAGAGTTAGTGAAGGAAGTGGCATTTATTTATGTTTTTGTTACTATTTTGAGCAAGCCCATTTTGTGATGTTCAGTGGCTTGCTGGTTTTCCTTTTTGTGAAGTTGTTATACTATATAACTTACTTTTTCAATTAAAAAAATTGCACCCTTTTATCACCCTTTTTTTTTTTGTGTTTTGCCTAGCCTGCGGTTTGAAAAATTGAAACATTGTCCAACTCTATTGATGTTAGATTGGTTCCATGCCTGGTTAAGAGGATGATAAGTTGAAATCTTGTTGCTTTCGACCCTTTTTCTTCCACCTTTAGCTAACCACACACTGTGCACATCAGGTTTCAACAATAGGCTGAAAAACTGCCTAACCTCCTAAACGTTGCAAAACCGACCTAGTTTAGTTATTTACCTTGCAATAGGTTAAGGACCCCATGAAAAGAAGGCCAATGTGTCTTCCAAAAGAAAAAGAAAAAGAAAAAGAAAAGAGAATAGAAATGGAACTTCTCCCAGTTTAGAACCTGGTTGGTTTCTTCACATCTCACTAGCACAGATCTTAAATTTTCTAAACAATTATCAAATGACTCCCTCACAATATAAAAGTCGTCTATGAATACCTCAATTTTCCTCTCAACCATGTTAGAAAATATGGCCATCATGAACCTCTAAAAGGTTCCCAATGCATTGCATAGCCTAAAGGGCATTCGCTTGAAAGAAAATGTTCCATAAGAACAGGTGAAGGTTGTCTTATCCTGATCCTCTGGTGCAATGGCTATTTAGTAATACCCCAAGCATCCATTTATGAAACAGTAGTAGGCATGTCTTGCCAACCTGTCCAACATCTTATCCAAAATGGTAGAGGGAAATGATCTCTACGAGTGGCCTTGTTCAACTTGCAGTAGTCTATATAGATTCTCCACCTTGTCAGTGTTCTCAAAGGGATTAGCATATCCTTTTCAGTTTTTATTTACATAGTTTTGCACTTCTTCTTCCGTGTCATTCACATCCTCCTATAGCAAGCTAGCCTCTAATGAATCAGAATGATCTACTTAGGTAGACAATATAGCTTCTACAATGTTAACCATGAAACAACAATCACTCTCAACTGTGTATTTGATTGCACTAAGCATGTTGAAAGTCACCTCTTCTTCCCGAACTCTTAGTCTCAACTCCAATTTCTGCAAGTCTATAAGAGCACGTACAATAGCTAGGAATGGTCTACCAGTATGATAGGAACATCCTTATCCTCCTCCATGTCTAACCTTTATAAATATAGATTTTTCGACCTTGACCAACACATCCTCAATAAATCCTCTCGAATGCTTCAAAGATCGATCTGCTAGTTGGAGAGTGACTGTAGTAAGTCTTACTTTTCCTAGTCCCAACTTGCTAAAGAATGAAAGGGGCATCAAATTGATGCTTGCCTCTAAGTCACATAACACCTTCTCGAACAATACATTCCATATGGAACAAAGGATAGTACACCTCCTAGGATATTTCAATTGCTGGGATATCTTTATCTATAGAATGGCACTGTATTCTTCTTTCAATGCAATAATCTCATAGTCTGCCAACTTCCTTTTGTTTGCTATAATGTCCTTCATGAACTTGACATAACTAGGCATCTGCAAATGGTATGTTGATATGCAATTTCTTAAATACTTCTGGAAACTTTGTAAACTTCTTATTTTTTAACCTTTGAGGGTAAGGGATGACTGCTGTGATCTGGTCAGATGGTTGTACTACAGATGCGTCTTTTGGCTTTTTTACTATTAACATCTCTTTGTCATTCTCTTCCTTCTCTGACTAATCCTTCTGAATGGACTCGACTAGTGGTGGTCCTAGTGCTATTAACTCCTTTCCACTTCTCAAGACTATAGCCTTGCACTGTTCCTTACCTTCTCTCCTCGGATTCACTTCTGAGGTTCTAGGCAATGAGCCTTGATGCCCTTTCATTAATATAGCGGCCATTTGGCCTAACCGTGTCTCTAAATTTCTTATATTCACCAACTCATTATGAAGCTGAATTGACTAACTATACATGTTGGCCTTTGTCTCATTCATAAAATGGGTGCGGGAAGTAACCATCTAAGCTAACGCCTCTTCCATATCTATATTATTTTCTTGTGGAGGCTTACTCTACCCTGGTTGCATTTTACCTTTGTTGTTCTTCCACTATAAATTGGGATGATTTCTCCAAGCCTGATTATAGTTGTTGCTTGAGTTAGGCTACTAGTGGTCGTACTTGGTCTCATACTGAGCTTGTTGTAGGGTCATGTGTCCTGACTGACAATCTGAACTCTGATGGGGTCCATTGCAAAACTCACACATCATATAACTAGTCTGAACAACATTGACTAGTGTCTGCTGAGCTTGCAGCTGTCAATTGAGTAAAGACACTTGTGTTACAAGATTAGAAAATACATCCAATTAAGGTACTCCTACTACTTTCTTAGAACCTAACCTTTCTTTTTGCCATTAGTAACTATTGGTTTCCATGTCCTCTAGTGGTTCATGTGCTTGACTGATAGTCTTTTTCATCACAGCACCTCCTGTTGAGGCATCTATGAGTGTTCTCATGTTAGCATTCAGACCATTGTAGAAATTGTGGATCTGCATCTACCTTGTCAACCCATGATAGGGACATCTTCTCAGGATTTCCTTATACCTTTCCCTAGCTTTGTACATGCCCTCACAGTCTGATTGGGAAAAGTTATTAATCTTTATTCTCATCTGAGCAGTTTTACTTATAGGGTAAAACTTAGCTAAGAACTTCTACACTAAGTCATCCAAATTGGTGATAGAATCAGGTGGCATAGAATTCAACCAATTCTTTGTTCTACCCCTCAAAGAGAATGGGAAGAGCCTAACTTGATAACTTCTTCAGTAACCCCATTGTACTTTACTATGTCACAGATCTCTAAGAAACTATTCAAGTGGGTGTTCAGGTCTTCACTCCGCAACCCATTAAACTGAATACAATTGGATTCAACTCAAAGTCGTTGGCCCGTATGGGTGGCCTCCAGATAACTAACTGTACAACTATCGTTGGCATTGCAAAGTCTCCCAATAACATCTATGGTTCATATTGCTAGTAAATTAGCTTATGTGCCTGATTGTTCCCCCATTTCGGGCTAGAGTTACCTACTCATGTACCCTCTAATTCGGGTTACCTCCCGAGTTCGATTGATTCTCTATAGTCTGTGGTTTCCAATCTTGTCCATAACTGAAGAGTAGCGTCCCTTCTTTCTTCTACGAATTATGTTCGGTGGTTCTTTCCCTAACTCTAGATCAAATGGTATCAACGACTCTTTGCCCACGTCTTCGCGCCTACGCTAGTCACTCTTACGTGAAACACCATAAATACGAAGAAACAATAATAAAGAGAAAAAAACAAAAACAAATAATATTCAGAGTAAGATTCAAGTTGGTCACTATCACCATCAACATCGAAGGAAAACTCCTCGGTAATGACACCAAAAACTTGACGGGTACCTATACGTGTCTATAATTCGAATGCAAAATAACCCTTTGCGTAAGTGCACACGTCGTGGTTAAGCAATATGGTATTAAGTCATGTGTCATTCCCATGAAGAGTTCTCGTGTTGACAACCAAATAACTTGATTTTAATTTTATCTTAGGAGTGATTAATGGATTCTAAAGGGTCTAAATAGCGTAAAAATGTAAAGAGTGTTATTTGTGGTGGCTCTACGGGTCTTGAGTTCATAGGGCTACACACGATGGGTTATAATTATATTGTTCGATTATGGATTAGATCGTTTCAGTAATGGGGTCTCTATTTATGTTTATATGTCATTTCTCCAAGCAAATCACTATTCTTGTTAAGGTAGATTGCATCTACACTTCAACCCGAACCTCTAGAGGGTATATAGCTCTAATATTTATACCACAGATCAAACGAGGGTTTCTCCACCTTTTGGTTAATGATCCGATGTCCTGTTAATGTCCCTAATGATTATGGTCATTGACGTCAATCACTAATAGCTATAAATGTCAATAATGCTTGTTGTCAAAGTGATTATAATAGAACAAAACATTCTTGAAAAAGAAATTATAAGCAAAAACCTAAACAATAAAAATGAAAATTAGGCCATCGTCATGGCCTAGACTACATCAAATCCTAGATTGTGTTTTTAGAACCCATGATCATGAAATACAACCATAGATGATATAAGTCCATAGATCTACACAAGATGATAGGCATTGGATTGGAATCACGAGTAATGTCATTGACTACACGATTGTTCTTCTTCCCCGACAAAGTCTCTTGCTCTTGGATTTACACTCCCACCATCTACCACCAAGCTCCCTACTTAGGGTTTTCTTCTTTGCTTTTATATCTTCTTCATGGGCTCATAGGCCTCCAGAGATCCTTTGGCATCACTTTACATAAAAGGTGGCACCTCGACATCAACTTAGGGTTCATATTGTGCCTTAGTGCCAACATAGGGGCTTTACATGGCGCCTAGGCGCAATTACAAGCAAAGGTTGGCGTCTTTACGCCAACATTGCTCTAGATTAGTGCCTTGACACCATCCATAAAGGTGTTGACTTAAAATTTCATCATCCTTAGTTCCAGACTCATCGTCCTTTGATGCCTCAACGTGCTCGAGAACTTTTTTAGCTACTCCAAACTGTTCTTTACTCCGTTTTTTCCTTTTTTGCTTATTATTCTCCAAAATAAACTTGTATATGAATATTTTCTATTAATAGTCTAAAATCTCAGTTTAAAGAGTGTATTAGCACTAAAATTCATGAAGTTCAGGAGTAGAAGGAGCCCCATTCAGATGCTCATCATCTACTCTTTTTTCGGAGGTGTACGAATGAAGTAATGAGAAGATGTGTGCCTGAGATAGAGTTGCAAGAGATCATCACCAAATTCCACTCGATCACCTTATGGAGGACATTTTTATTGAACAAGAACATCTTAGATGGTGCTTCAGTTTGAGTTTTATTAGCCTACGTTATTCAGGGACAGCTATACCTTTACACAAGTTTATGATAAATGCCAATGGGTAGGAAATATTGCAAGGATAGATGAGATGCCTCTTACCAATATGTTATAAGTGAAGGATTTTTTATGTTTGGGGCATAGACTTCATAGAACCATTCTCATCATCCTTTGGGAACCTATACATACTACTTGTCGTGGATTCTATTTCCAAGTGGGTAGAGGCAATTGCAACATTGAAAAATGATTCAGAAACCGTGGTCAAGTTTGTTCACAAAAAATATCCTTACCCATTTTGGTGCACGTCGAATGATTATCAGTGATGAGGGCACACACTTTTGCAATAGAGCGTTTGCATCCTTGATGGTTAATTATGGGGTACGACATAGAAAAGGGTTAGCTTATCACCCCTAGTCGAATAGGCAAGTAGAAATTTCCAACCGAGAAATAAAGAAAATCTTGGAGAAGACGGTAAACGCTAAGAAGAAAGATTGGTCCAAGAGGTTAGAGGACTAACTTTAGGCCTATAGAACAGCATATAAAACCCATATTGGTACGTCCCCGTACTAGCTCATATTTGGAAAGCCATGTCATCTTCCAGTTGAGCTTGAGCATAGAGCTTTGTTAGCTACAAAGAAATTGAACTTTGACTTCCAAGCTGTGGGAGAGAAGAGATTATTGCAGCTCAATGAACTAGATGCAATTCGGGATGACGCATACAAAAGTGCCTGAATCTACTAGGAGAAAAAATGGCAAGAAAGTCATCTCCTTCGCAAAGAGTTCAAGGAAGGAGATCGGGTTCTAGTCTTCAACTCTAGGTTGAGACTCTTTCAAAGAAAGCTAAAGTCTCGATGGTCTAGCCCTTACACAGTTATATCAAGTGAACTCAGTTTGCACTATTGGTTTGAGGTTCAACAGTGGGAATGAATTCAAAGTAAATGAAAATTGTCAAGCACTACCTTGAAGAGTCAGTTCATGTCCTTGAGTCTTGGTATTCATATCATAGTGATGTATTTTTTTTCCAACATGAAATTAAACACAACACTTCTTAGGATTCAACCCAAGTTTTGTGAGATTTTCTATCCCTTTTATTCCTTTTCTTTGTTTTATTTTATTTTCTTTCTTTGCTCTTGATCCTTTGGGGTGTTTTCTTCATGGTTTTGTGTGTTTTTCAGGTTTGTTGAAGCCCATGGTCACATTTTGAGAGCATTTCATCTAATGATGAATTCACATATGTTAATGTTTAGGGACATCCTCTACCTTATTTGATTTCATGCACCTTTGGGACATTGAGGACAATGCATACTTTTCATGAGTATATAAAATACTCATTTTAGCCCTATGTTTTACTTAGTTTTTAGTAGTGTTTTTGTTAAATAAGTGTCTTAATGCTCTAAATGTTCATCTTTATGATTAGGACAACCATTTGGTGGAATTGCGTGAAAATGAACGAAAAATAAAGGAAAATCAACAAATTATAGATGCAACAGCAACCACTGTGTTGTGATGTTTTCATCTACAAGATGATTCTAAATGGATACAATATTTATATATATGGATAGACTTCCCAAGATTTCCAAAGAGACGTTATTCACTCAATTTGGACTTCAAATGATCAAATTACAACTCTTAGAAGTTGAAGAAATAAGATAAGAAAGCTCAAAAGTGACCAGTTGGAGAATTTCTTAAATTAAGACTATATCATCTTTATAAAGTGTTCTTTGTGGACATATCTAGATTCTAAACTTCAAGAGCTTTCCAATGGTACCAAGAGCACCCAAATCAAAGTTTGGACTACAAAGTTATAGCCTCGTGAAGTAAGTGCAAAAACAGGAGGGCTTTAGAAATGTCGCGACATCGAGAACCAATGTCTCGACATTACAAGAGCTTTCGAAGCGGCTGCGACTGATGGAGTCTAAACTCATTTGATTTTAATCCATTTTTTTGAGTATATTACAAGATAATTGTTGATTCATATGCGAAACACGGGTAATTTACTCAAATTTAATTTACCGAGAAAAATCTGTGACCAAAATCAATGGCGGAAGAATTGACACGAGAACGAGAAAGAGAGTTTGCAACTTGAAAATGGAAGTCGCGACAAAGGGCTCGTTTGTTTAGATTATTTCAAGTACAACATCATCAAGACCAGTTAATGGGGTTGCGACCAAGAAAGGTGTAGTTGTCTGAAAGAAATTATTGAGCGAGCGGGTTGCGACACGATCTGAGTGTAACTTTTGATACATTGATGAAAAGCCCTGAAGGAAGTTGCTGTAGAGAAATGGTACAACCGTTGCTTCAATTAAAACCTTATTCTGGGTGTGACGTGTATTCGGGTGCGACTTGGAGGCGAATTAAGTCTGACAAGGAGATTTGAGGTTGCAACTATAAGAGGATTGGAGAATAAAAAATGAAGTGCGCAGCAATATGAGGTCGCGATAGGAGCACGAAGATTTGACGAGCGAAGTCGATTAGAAATTGAAGTTGCAACCACTTTGTTATTCAAGGACCCCAAAGGAGGTCACGACCAATCAGTGAGGTCGCGACCTAAAGAAACACTGAACATTACAAAGCCATGTCGCAACCTAATATTAAGGTCGTAACATGAAACCTCACCAACGAAGTCCTTACCAAGAAAATGGAAGTTACGACCACTTAATCAGTCAAGAACCTCAAAGGAGGTCGTGACCTAAATACACACTAAGCATCAACATCCAGGTCGCAATTATGTTTAAAGCAACTGAGACAACCTACAACTAGAGATGAGTAATGTGAGGTCGCGACGTCATATTGAGGTCACGACCGGTTTAAAGGCAAGGGGCTATCAAAAGCAGTCGCAACCAGTGTGAAATTATAGCCTAAATTCTGAAAATATCAAAGGCGAGAAGACCCAGGGAGTCGCAACTTGAAAAAAGAAAGTCACGACTGAGGTGAGCGGTAAACGAAATAATAGTGCAACCTAAAGCGAGGTAAGCGGCGTGTAGTGTAACAAGGAAAGGAAGTCCTGACTCATAACTAAAGTGGTGACAACTAAAAGGAGGTTGCAACCTAAAATTGAAGTCGTGACTCAGAATTGCAGCAGAAGGGAATGACAACGAGGTTGCGACGTGAGACTAAGGTCGCGACATCAATTCTTGAGAACAACAAGCGGAGCCCAGAAAAGTCGTTGACCACTAATCAAACAAAGGCTGCAAAAAACTGGTCCCTTGTTGAAAACCTTATGTAGTAGTTAAGGTAGATAAAAGGGAATCGGGTCGCGACATCAACCCGAGGTTGCGACATGAGACAGTAATCTGGGCTTTTTCTTCTAGGAATTCTACTTGGATCTTTGTGCATTCGGCAAATTTTCTTTAGACATATATAAATAGACAGTGTTAGAATAGTAAAGTAACCTCTAATTTTCCTCTAGACAGGAACTAAATCAAAAAAGGTTCATTATATAGTTCGCGTAAGAATTTTCTTTCTTTTCCTTTAGTTTATTTTCTTTTACGGATACGAATCGTGGCTGTGCGAAAGCGATTGAAGAAACTGGATTTTTATTTCTATTATTTCTTCTTAAAATTGTGAAGATAGACAAATTTAAAATTCATTTCTTCTAAGTTAATTAGATTACAATGGATGTACTTGATCGATGCTCCATTGTTAAATTGTGATGCGATAATTAGAGCAGCTCGGTTGGATTAGATTCTGCAGATTAGTTCTGAGTCTTTTAGCAATCTGGAGGGAATTGTTTGGATTTGTGATTGCTTACTTGGTGTTGTTTTAATCATAGGGTTCCCAATGGTAGCAGAATACGTTTGAAGGAGTGTATCTTTGCTCGATTTTAAGAGGATGCCCTCTGCGTGACCTGAGTTGGAGATTCACGAGGACTTGAGAGCATTCGCTTATGGGTATGTTAATTACCATTGATGGCTATTTGTGAGCTCACGAAAGTTCATTTTGATAAAATCACATTATTCCATAATTGAAGTTAGAGGGAGTATTTAACAATATAAATAATCGAGAGAGTTCACCTCGATCACAAGGGAAACTCCCGACCACTGTGTTAGCTAAGATATAATCAAGGGGAAAGGAAAGAACTAATAGATCAGGAAGGATGAGCCTGTAATTAAGTGGTAGAACTTTTGCAAAAATCTTGAGAAGGAAGCCAAAAGATCTACTTTGAGTCATCGAAAATGGAGTGTAGTATTGAGAAAAAAAAAATACCCGAGATCTTACTGAAAGATCGGAAATACAAAATGTGGTTTGATCTTGACGAGAGAAATGAGAGTTCTAACAGTGAATATGGAAAATCCATTTGCAACATTTGACGATCTTGGACAAATCCGGATCCATTAATAAAACAAAGCAATGTACTTTCGTGTAGGAATTTACTGTTTCATTGTAATTCTTTGATAGTTTCGTTTCTCACCGAGAGCAGTTAGGTCCGGTATTTTGTTCTTTATATTTATTTGGTTATTTTCATGTTATTTCAGTTTATATGTTTAGTTAATAGTCACAGGATCTTTATTGTTTAGATAAAACTTTCCGCTATCGATTTTAGTCATATGGCATAGAACTTGGTGAGTTTACTGGGTGGTTGATTTCAAATTATTGTCAAATCTGTGAGAATGATACTTGGACTTACATTCGGATTTACTACTTGTATGACTGTGCACTTGTAGTGTCATAGACTAGAACCATTTTAAAATCACAACACAAGAAAAGATTTATTAATCAAGCAAGTTTATCCAAAGTGACATGGCTGCAAGAGAAGTGTAAGGCTCTTGGAATTATGTGAATTTTAGGGGTTTTTAGTCTTTATGGAAAAAAGGCAAAGCGAGTTTTTATGGCGTAAGCTCGTGGATTGAAGAGTTGAATATATCAATATTCTAAGAAAAAAGGGAAATGCTAATTTGGGCATTTTTCTAAAATCTTATAAAAGAAAATACGAAAACTGACGGTATTTGCACAAACCATTGATCTTTAACGACATTGTTGAAAATAATTTTTTTAGTTCACCTAATCTCGTAATGCAGTGTGTTTCAGTTTCAAGAGATCCTTTAATGCACGTAGACGGGATTCAGACACATTTAACTAACGAACCTTCAGATTGGAAAGAACACTTTCGAAGCTAGAAAGGCCCAAAAGAAGCGAGCACGCAACCGTAGGATGAAAGACATGACCCAGGCGGAGGGAAGCGAAGGGCCCGTGACAGAGAAGGCCTCCTATGGCCGACACAATGGAGGATTTACGGAGGCATATCATTGAGGAAGAATATTTGCGATGAGGTGACCCTCTTGTGGATGTAAAACAACTTTTAAGCGAAGCCCGACTTTAGTATGACTGGTGTAAACAACAGCGTTCCTTTAGCCACCCCACTTGAAGACCCCAGCCACGGCACAGGTAAGATTCCTCAGAATGGAAAATACAGTGAAGCTGAATGGTGTGAGGCCATGTGTGTATAGGCGATAAAAGCTAAATCTCTTTCCTTTTCCTGCCAAGAGATATTGCATTCACATGATATGAGTCATTACCACCATGGATTTCGAGTTGATGCACAGGAAGAGCTAGTGGAAGCATACTTGGGCAGGTTCTTTCCCCCATCTCTCACCTCTGAGAGAAGAAGAGAGATCATAGTGTTCCAACAGGGGGAAGATGAGAGCTGATTCGTGCCACAGTAGGGTGATCCAGAATCAACAAATTTATATCCTAATTTTCCTCCTACTGCCCAGTAGTCGAGCTCTTCTTGATATAATGAGTCTAGAATTAGAGAGCAGGGGATGGGTTTTCTTCATTCTGAGAATGATTTAAGTGAAGTAAAAAATGGTGAAGATTTGGTTTGGATTTTAAGGTTTGTAAAAAGGTGGGAGTTTTTGATGGTAGAAACTTAAAATAAATTGAAGTGAAATAAAAATTAATAAAAAGAGGTCTCCTTGAAGTATCGAATCTTTGGGCTTAGGATTCTAGAGACGGCAGGGGTCTCGGGAGTCAATTTCCTCATTAGGGGGAGGATGACATATAGTCATCTCGAGCCAGGATCTTCGTTTAGCTATAAAACCTAACCCAGAAAATATTTATCCTTTTTTTGAAAATGGCAATCTCTTGGCCATCGGTGGTCACGCCTGTGATGAAGAAAAGTCTCACGGACTCCCCTTTCGATAGGTCGCAGAGGGTAAGCCCAATGAATATCGGTGGATCTAACATTAAGCATCCACTGAACCCTAAAGCTTACCAAATAATAGCCATTTAAGGAGATTTGAAGAGATAAAAACCTACAGTTAGAAAGGGAACACGATGGCAGCCAGGTGGATACTGCATGAAGAAACGAGGGACTCAGTTGCACAGATCTGGCGGCTGACCCCTTCCACTTCAAGGAGGGATGGGTTTTAGCCAACCATCCTCAGGGTTTTCATCCTCGGAGGTGTTTGGGCGGAAAAATGGAAAAGAAAGGGAAAGAAAATGAAGCGGGACGAAGTGGGAAATGGGAGAGGTGAAAGCTTATACGAAATTTATTATGAAGTGATTGATTATTCCTGAGCCTTGACTCACAAGCTTATATACGGCTCGGGCTTGAAATTACAAAACAAGCGGAAACAAAATCATTACAAGGGGTAGAAAGGAGAAAAACCAAAGCGAAGTCGTTAGGATCAAAAAACGAGGCGAGCGATTTTCGTATGCATAGTGATTTTATTATCATAGAATTTTCTATGATAAGCGAGCCGCTATCATAGCGAGTCAGTCATAGCGAAAATTGAAATTTTAGCCAGTTTTCGCCTTATGCGCGTGATGATGGTTACCTTTTGGGCATGAAGAAAAAAAGAAAAGGGAGGAGAATTCAATGCGAAATTTCAAACCTTTGTTCCATTATTTCATCTGTTCCATTTCTCCTGCTTCATTTTCTTCTATTTTACGCTCTTCTTTCCTTTGATCTACGATTTATGATGTGAGTTTATTTCGAATTCTTCATGTTTGAATCGACTCAACAATGTTGGCATGATTAGCTGTTACTTAAAAGCGCAAAATTTACCACAAAATGAGATCAGTAGAATAGCAGGGACCTTAATGTATGTCGGATTAATTAGAATGATTATTATCACAGCTTTTCAAAAACATAATAAATAGGGTTCAAAATAGCACTTTTGGGCACTAATCACACCCTAACCTACATTCATGAACCCATAGCGATGAAAGAAAGAAAGAAACAAAGAGCATCTGAAGCGATAACGAATAATGTTCACAAAATTATATTTCAAAAAGGTTGTGAATAGGTAGTGCCTAACCTAGTAAGAATGATCAAAGCGGTGTCCAATAGCTATCATGAGAGAATGAATGACATCTGAAATTGAGTATTAAAGAGCCTCTTTGTTGAGTGAATCAGCCGAAACTACAAAATCTAAGTGTTTGTTGGTGAGCTCTCAGTGATATTTGTCAAGCTATAGCCTCCTCCTGACTAGCATGCTAACCAACCTAAATAGACCAGGACCCACTCTTATTCCACAACTCTTTTTGTGTTGTAGGGTCTGATGATGAGGATCGAATCACCAAAGTCCATGTAACGAGGATGCAGGTGACTCTGACGATTAAGGCTTAGGGCAGTCATGAGGGGATCTTCGACCAACTAACTCTTCGAGGTTTCACCGGACTTGAATGGTTTGAGCCTCGGCACTATGACTTGCTAAATTTCACCCGTCCACGAGTGTAGCGAACACAAGGTGGCGACTCCCCTGACCGGTGAGAGTTTAGGGCATCGAGGGGCTTCAGACTAGCCATACCCCTCGGGCCAGTGCTTGGGTTTCAAGGAAATGGCATTGCAATTTTCTTCTTTTTCTTTGCTCTTCAACATTTTTCTTTTCTTTTTATTTTGGAAGACACATTGGCCTTCTATTCATGGGGGTCTAACCTATTAAAGGTGGTCAGCGAAACTAAATTGAGTTATTCTGAGGCTTAGGAGAATTTGGCGGGTTTTTGAGTTATTGGAAGAAACTTTGATGTGCCTTGTGTGTAGTTAGCTAAAGGTGGAAGAAAAAGGGTTAAAAGCAACAAAGGTTGGTGATCATCAAAAGCTCGACTGGGCATGGAACCAATCTAACATCAGCTAGAATTGGACAAAGTTTCAATTTTTTCAAGTATGAGCTAGGCAAAACACGAAAATTTTGATTGCAAAATGGAATTCAAATTTTGAAAAGTAAGTTGTAAAGTATAACGACTTTATAGAAGGGAACTCGACAAGCCCTTGAACATCACAAAATGGAGAGCACTCAAAATATTAACAAAAACATAAATACAAAAGCGACTCGCCCATTGCTTCTCTTTGACCCCGAACATCTCAATGTCCGAAATAGGGCTTGGATTGGAAATTTAGGGGAGGAAGTGTTACCTCCTTGATGATATGTGATCGTTGTTGGATAGAAGACTTCGCAAGCTTTCCATCGACACCTTATTCACTCCGTTTGGGCTTCAAATAAACAAGTTAGGAGAAGAAAAGAGAGAAAAAAAGTGACCAGTTGGAGCATTTTTGAAATTACACCTTCATAATAATTTTAAAAGTGCTATTTATGGAAATATTTGGATTCTACACTCTCTAAGGTTTCCAACGGTACCAAAAACTCCTAAAACGGAGTTCGGATGAAAAAGTTATGAGCGAAACAAAATCGGAGGCAAAATAGTGGGGCCATAGCGAATTTTCGCTATCATAGCGAAAAATTCGCAATGTTTGGGAAATTTTCGCTATGTGTAATAGTGATTTTTTAAAAAAAATAAAAACAATTTTTTTTTGAGAGACATTTTTTTTTTAAGACAATTTTTTTTTTCAAAAATAAAATAATTAATAATAATAATAATGAAACTTTTTTTTTAGATAAAGTATTTTCAAAAAAATAAAAGAATTAATAATAATAAAAAAAAATTTTTAGCCTCATTGTGCACTATTTTTATGCCTTCATTTGGGGGACATCAGTACCAAATTTAGCCATAATGAAATTTAAGCTATGTAGAAGATTTCCACTTCCGTTTTAGAAACAGACTCGAAAATTTCGTTTATAATTTAAATTTTACCTTCCATACACTTCACATTTCTTCAATCAAGACTTCAAAATTTGTACCACAAGCTTGTAAATTATCTGAAAATTAAGAAAAAATGCATAAAAGTAAAAATTAATCTAAAAACAAGAATTAACTAAAAATTAGAGAAAATCTAAGAAGAAAAATTAATGAAATCAAAATAAAATACGATAAAATAAAACAAAACAAGAAAATTAAAACAAAGTGAGGGAGCTTAGAAATCAGAGTTCGGGCGCTCCAATCAGAGGCAGCTTTTGAGCAAATCCCTTGGAGTGCACGATGTGACTTGGTTGCTTGTGTCTTTGATGTAGTGGCGAAACCGAGCGGTGGCCACTAATTTTCTAATGTTTTGCGCCTGGCAGTGATAAGTGGCCTTGGTGGTAGGTTCTTCAGGGGTTAATTGTGCTGTTGGTGTGAATTGTCTTTGTTGGTAGAACATGCCCGGAGTCTAGAGGCAATGATGGGGTGTGGTGTCATGGGTAGTGGGCTTCCGGGACTCTTCCCTAGCAGCTCCATTACTTTCCTCCTCGACAAGGGAAGGATTTCTTCTTCTTTTTCCATGGCCCATATCACACACTAATTGTGGCCCATCTGCGGTCTTACTCGAGAGGAGCCTGCTTCGGTTCCTCTTTCAATTCCTCACAGGCTGCGATTGGGCACATTCTGAAATAGCGTTAGTCGAGGCGCCCTTCCTCCGAGACCCTCCTCACTCTTGATGAACATGTTGCTGGGTAGGCCTTGAGATGGAGTAATGCAGGTAATCAATTTTCTTATCCATTTCACTTTAAAGCCCATCTAATTTTTGTTCCAGGGGGTTCTCCACAGTATGGATTTTGTGACTCAATTGGGCATTGAATTTCTTTTGTTCTTCCACAGCATCACCCACCAGTTTGGTAAGGTCTGGAATTGCTTGCTCAGGCCCCGGGGAGATTGGGCGCGTAGTGGTTGGTGAGCAAGAGGTATCACGTGGATGTGGAAAGATGCATAAGTTGGGATAACACTGTAGGAGGGTGTACTCGTCCATTGGTCTATGTTCCCTCATGAGACTTGGGTTTGGATTTCTCTACGGAGTTCTTTGCCCCTTTGCCATGGAAGATTCTGTAGTCCCTCATTGTCATCTTATGCTCTAGGGTTACTCTCCACGGGGTACTCACTATCTTTATTCTCCTTAGGTGTTCCAGTGATTCTGGACAAGCCCGGCTGGAACATGCAAATCCTACTTTGACAAAAACAAACGACGAGACAACACAAAACAATCCTGCTGCAACTTTTCCTTTCTTTTTTTTTATATGAAATGAAAATAAAATAAAAAAATGACAGTGAAATATATAAAGTGCAATACTTGTGATGAGGATCCGCGAGTGTTCCCACCGGTCGTCCGTGCACTTAGAAGCACCATCGGCGGCGCGCCATTTTGATTAGTGCCACGGTAGGGTGATCGGAATCCTTAATTTATATCCTAATTTTCCTCCTCTTTAAGTAGTCGACTGCTGCGTTATAGTGATCTAGGGTCGAACCGCGGGGATGGGTTTTCTTCGTGAATGATTTAAGTGAAATCCAAAAATTTGTGAATTTGGTTTGGATTTTAAGGTTTTGTAAGCGATTACGGAGTTTGATAGTGAAAACTTAAAATAGCGAAAGTGAAATAAAAAATAATAAAAGAGGTCTCCTTGAAGTGTCGGGATCTGCAGGCTTAGGATTCTAGGGCAAGGCGGGGGGTCCTCGAGGTCATTTCCTCGCATTGGGGAGAGAGATGGCAATATAGTCATCTCGAGCCCAGGATCTTCATTTTAAATTTATAAGAGCCTAACTAAAATATTTATCAGTTTGAAAAATGGCATCTTTGGCCATCGGTGGTCATAAATGATGAAGAAAAAGTCTCTAGACTCCCTTTCAATGGAGTCATAGAGGGTAACTAATGAATATCAGTGGATGCAACATTAAGCATCCACTTGAACCTAAAACTGCAAATAATAGCCATTCGAGAGAATCGAAGAGATAAAAACCTCACGATTAGAGAGGGAACAGTGGCCAATGGTGGATACTGCGTGAAGAACGGGGACCCTCAGGTTGCCTAGATCACGCTTTTTGCGGTCTTCCAGCAGGAGGAAGGGTTTTAGCCAACCATCCTCAGAGTTGTCATCCTCGGAGGGTGTTTGGCTCTTGAAAAATGGAAAAGAAAGGGAAGAAAATGAGCGGGACAGAAGCGGGAAGGGAGAGGTGAGCTTCTCCCACAGGGAGGTATTATGAAGTGATTGATTGTTCTGAGCCTTGACTCCTAGCTTATATACGACCGGAGCGAGGGAATTACAAAGAAGCGGAAACAAAAGCTATTACAAGGGTAAAAGGAGAAAAACCCAGCAGGTGGTTTGGATAAAAAGCAGGAATGACGATTTTCGTATGCACGGTAATTTTATTTATGATAGCGAAAATTCCGGTAAATAGCAATTTCAGCTTTCTTATTCCATTAGCTCTGTTCCAAATTTCTCCTGCTTCATTTTCTTCTATTTTTACGCTCTTCTTTCCTCTTGGTCTATGATCTATGATGTTAGTTTGACTAGAATTCTTCATGTTTGGATCGACTGACAATGTTGGCATGATTAGCTGTAGCGCAAAATTTGCCTTACAAAATGCGTCGAGTAGAATAGTAGGGACCTTAATGCGTAAATCGGGTTAATTAGAATGATTAGTATACAAAAACCACTCAAAACCTATAATAAATAGGGTTCAAAATAGCACTTTTTGGGCACTAATCGAAACTATCATGATGCGGAGAGAATCAAAGAGGCTGGCGAAGAGGTCAGATGCATGGAATGGATTTAAAAACTCATATGGATCATAGTGTATCATGCTTAAAATGATACATCTAAGGGCATCCTTGATGCTTCATCTTGTGGAGCATTCAAATGAAAAGTCTTTGAAGGCTAGGGATCGATAGAGGCACGGCCCAGAGTGCGATATGAAGGCTCCATACGAGTTTTTCAAGGGAGTAGCAAGGAAAGGGGTCATGGAGCTGAGTAAAATGATAGCTATGGAAGCAAAGTTAGATGTCATCATGCATAGGATGGACAAGCGGGGAAAGAAAAATGCACCTTTGCTCATGGATAGAGACGGTGAAAACAATGAGAGAGAATCTTGAGAAGTACCCCGACGGAAGAGGACTCTTATGGGGTTGAGAGGCTAAATACGTGAATGAACGAAATTACCATTTCAAGCCAAATGCAACACGCCCGCACACACTCTTATCCGGCCAAAGGGAACCGCAGAATTTCTCATATGGTGGAGGCGGCCATGAGCCCAGGCATGGACGAATCCTCAGCGGGGATATCGGCGGCCCACGAGGTTACATCGGCCAGCATCGAGGGGGTGAAGGCGGGGAATGATATCGGGGTCTGGGAGGATTGACCATTTGAAGAACAAATGCTGAAGTTCATAGGGGACAACAAGAAAGCAGAATCCAAAGGAATGCATGGCAGTTCAGTTAAGAAGTGGGAAAAGAAGTGGCGGCAATATTGAGAATTAAAGGGAAAGAAGGGCGATACGAAACAGGGAGAACTAGAAAAGGAAGAAGAAAAGAGCATGCACAGAAAGACTACAAAAGTAAAGAAGAAGATCTGGTGAACAACTTTGAAGGAAGTAGTGAGCGGCTTGAAGGAGAGGGTACCGACTTATACCTCTGATGTCATTCCCAAGGAGGAGGCAAAAGCAAGGGAAGAAGCGGAGTTTTCTAGATTCTTGGACATCTTCAAGAAGATAGAAATCAATATCCCCTATGCAGTAATCAACCAAATGCCCTAACTATGCAATTTACGAAGGAGATCTTGAGCAAGAGAAAAGGAAAATAGCCCGAGGAAGGAATAGTGGGCGACTACTACAACGGTGCGGTTATCCACGTAGGCTCAGTGAAAATGAAGGACCGAGACGGTTCACAATTCCACTGCTCCATAGGGAAATATAGTTAAGAAGGCCTTGTGTGATTATGGTGCTAGTATAAATTTGATGCATCTTGAAAATACCACAGAATTTTATAGTAAAAATTATTATATTTCGGGTATAAATTTAGCCATCTTAGGTATTTAAAAATTGTTAAATGAATATTGAATAAATGATTATATGGCTAAAATCCAAAGGCAAATATTATATGCTAAATGAAAATTGATTGAACCCAGAAATTTACCTAAGTGAAAAAAATTGAAAAATTGGATTTATTAGTGAAGCAGGCACTTATATAGAATAAAGTGACTTAAGACCAAAAGAGATAAAATGAGAAATGATAATAAGTGTGTAGAGCGAACAAGGCCTTACACTTAAATGAGTTTAAAAAGACCAAAAGTGGTCTTTTTGATGCTCATGAGCACATCAACGTTTTTGGGAGAGAAAGGAAGGAGAAAAAGGGAGAAAGAGCTAGGGTTTGCAAGAGATAAAGTTTTGGTTGGCTTTGCTCCCCACTTCTTGCTCCTAAGAGATCAAACAACTTGGAAGAGAAGATTTGAAGAGGCTAAGGTAAGAAAATCAAACCCTAACCTCATTATTTTTGTGATTTTCGATTTGGGGAAAAAGCTCTAACTTGAGAGAAAAGGGTTTTCATTGATTATAAACCACCTTTTGAGTTGTTTTGGGTGGATTCCATGGTGGAATTTTGATATGGGATGAATTGGAGAAGGTTTATTGAAGAAAATGGGTGAAAATGCCAAAACTTGGAGCATTTATGGGCAAGTCGCGTATTGGTACCGATACGAAAAAGTGGTCTGGAGTGCCGAGTGATGCGGTGGGAAAGTGAGTAAGAGTGCCACTCAGTAATCTGTACCCAAGCGGTGAGGGGTGATCTTGTAGTACCGATCAAAGTGAATGCCAGAGTACCACTACTTCAATGACCTTGTTTTTGCATGTTTATGCACGTTAGCTTTACATTATTTCATATCTGGGTGTTTAGGGACCACTAGAAGCGATTAATGGGGTTGAATAAAGTGAGACTAAATGAAAATGTACCGTACCTCACTGCCTCGGCAAAGCGATATTCGTTAGTATGATAATTGTTTATCCAATAAGAGTGGCGTGATTTTTATTGACTAGGGACGGGTGATCGCTAACCTAAGGCCCAGGAATTAGAAGAGGAAGGAAACTAGATCAGAAACGGCTCCCCGGTTAGTTCTACGACTCTATTATTCTTATTTCAAGTATTTTGGTAGTTTACGAGTAAATATGAAATGAGTACATGAATGAGTATATATGAAATGAGTACGTGAATGAGTATATGAAATGAGTACATAGATTAGTATATCACTTTCAAAAAGATAATAAGTGAATATGGAATTGAAATGTGATATTTGAAAGCGAGATGAATGTGAATGTCGTCGAATTCAGCGAATCGATCGATTCGACATGCTGAATTGAATCGATATCTGAGATAGGCAGCGTAGGGATGCACCAATCGACATCGATCACGAAGGCACCGAGAATTGTCTAATGTCCCACTTGGTGGGATGCACCAATCGACATCTGTCGTGATGGCGTGGCTTGACCAAGAAATGTCCCACTTGGCGGGATACGCAATCGGCCTCCGTCGTGATGAGCGTATGACATTTAGAGTGATACCACGTAATCGAGTGCAAACGGCGTAAGTCATGATGGGAGACCGAATTGTTAAAATGTGTAGACACATTACCGAATGATAATAAGGACGGGATTCATCAAAGCGGAATCTGTGGAAATGTGATTTTGAATAGTCAAAGTGAAATAACGACATTGACAGTGTAAATGGGTTTTATGTATGCTTAAATCTATGATTAGTTATGAATTGAATTATTGCATTGAAAAATGCATGTTGTGATATGATAAATAATTTATAAAAAATGAAAGCATGCAAAATGAATAGCATGGTATATGTTGATATAATAGGCATGGTTTGATGTTAAATTCATATCGGGATTAAATTGAATATTGAAATAGAAATTGTATAGAACCACTAAGCATGAAAATGCTTAGCGTATGAATTTATCTATGCGCGAGGTATCGAGTAAGCAAAAAATGGGGCCAAGATCGAAAGTGCGAGTCATAAAGAGAGTGCGTATGAGTATATACCGTCATTTGCATATCATTTCTTTTGAACAAGTGGTATTTGTGAACAAAGGGTCAAACTACGAACCTTGATTTTTTGTATATCATACGAAAAGACATGAATGCCTTCTTTTGTAAATGTATTTTGTTAAATGTTTATGGAGCTCTTAGGAATTGCATTGAATTTGTAAATGATTATAGTCTTGCCTAAAAGCGAAACCACTTCCCTGACGAAATGACATAATAAAATGTTTTGATAAGATAAATAGAACGTCGAATGCTTAGGGCTCCGGTTCGGATCATGTCAGGTCGGGCGAGGGATTAGTCGCGACATTTTAAAGAAAATTTAATAACACAAAAATAAAAGCAAATAGCCAGAAGTCCACGGGTTTCGGTTTGGACTCTCGGTTGGTCGGGGTGAGCTCGGGGTTTGCTACTTTAGTGGTATCAAAGCCTAAGTTTAGGCATTTCTGGAAAAAGGGCCCTAAACGATTTTGAAAAAATATTTTGAAAATGGTATTTGACATACATTTCATTTGCATATAAAGGGATGATATGACTTTGACGCGGATCTTGTGGATATTAATAGGTAAGCATGGATGGATTCGAGGTGCCATGGGTGATTGAGTCTTGCAGTAGGGTGATCGGAATCGTGAGAATTTATATCCTAAGTTCCTCCTCTTTGCAAAGTAGTCAAACTCTTTGCCGGTATAGTAAGTCCTAAATTTAACACAGGGATGGGTTTTTCTTCGTACAAATGACTAACAGTGAAGGCAAAATTGGTGAATTAAATTTGGATTTTTAAGGTTTGGTAAAAACAAGGGGTTTTGGGTATTCACTAACTGAAACTAAAACAAGAAAAAAAATGTAAAATAGAACCCCGCGGAAGTGTTAGGCCTTTGGTTTGAGGTTTTCAGGTAACCACATCTCACAGGGTATTTTTTCCTCACGTTGGGGAGCATGACATATAGTCATTCCCGAGAGCCCAGGATCTTCATTTGCTTTAAAAACTAACCTATGATTTTCACTTTCGAAACATAGCATTTAAATGGGCATAAATGTCCTAGCAGTGAAAACACATCCTAAACCATACTCCCACACGATGATAACTAGCGGGGAGACAACTAGCGAGCCTCTCAGTGGATCTAGTGAAAGTATCCATTGAACCCAAAAAGCTTGCGAATACACATTTAAAGAGCATCTTTGAAAGTTTTAACTAAGTGAGAAGCGGGAACCACGAGCAACCACCATAAATCGATGCGTTAAAAGCAGCGAGAGCCCGAGTGAGTTACCTCCACCTATTGCTTGGCCGTCCTCTTCCAAGGAGGAAGAGGTCTAGCCGAACATCCTGCGAGGTTGTCATCCCTCGGAGGGTGTTTGTGGCCAGAAAATGGAAGAAAAGGAAAGAAAGGGAAAGGAAGAATTTAGGCCTCCAGAAACACTGTATATCAGGAATTCAAGTCCTGATTTGGCCTGGCCCCGAGACTTATATAGATGCTCGGGTGTAAGGGAAGTTGCAAAAAAACCAAAATCGGAAGGTTATTACCGGGGGTAAAAAGAATGGAAAGAACCAAAAGCAAGTGGCGGGGTGTAGCGTGAAAGCGAGGAAGCGGGTAGCGGAGACGGTGTTGATGGAGCGGTGCTCGCGGGAGAAGCTTTCCTGCGGTGGTGTTTTTCTTAACATTTGCTCTTCTTTCCTTCGATCTTTGATGCGCAATGTTAGTTTGACTTGAATTCTTACGTGCTTGATTGACTCCAGCAATTTTGGCGCCAATTAGCTCGCAGGCTATGAGAATTTGCCCTGAAATGCGATCATTAAAATAGTAGGGACCTTAATGTGCAAATCGGGTTAATTAGCATGATTAGTACACAAAAAGCACTCAAAACCTATAATAAATAGGGTTCAAAATAGCACTTTTTGGGCACTAATCAATAGGGTCGAAGGTGACCAGGGTTATCGTCCTGATAGTCCTGCTAGTGTGGTAGGTGGAAAAGCATCTCATGCTCATGACAGATAGCCGAGGAACAATTGGTAGGAAGTCTTATGGGTATCCTGCTTAGGATTGCTTCGGGCCTTGCAAGGCGGCAATATAAGTTACAATTACTCCCGCATGACCGTCGGCCATTGAAAGAATGGCAAGGTCTGGCCGTCGATTTTTGCAGGAAAGAAAGAGGGCCAGGCCTTATGGCGAAAAGATTGGCTCGAGAGAGCAGAGCTAATTCTTGTCAGAATGCATTTACTGTTGAAGAGAAATTAGAATGTGCGACCTCATTCTTTGTGGGATGAGGCTTAACGATTGGTGGGTTTAAAGTGACCGGGTAGCACCACGAGAGGGAGGGTTATATGGTGGTTCTTCTTGGATGAGTTCGAGAAGCATTATGTGGGTCGCATCTATTTAAACAATATGCGGCGAGAGTTTCATAATTTGAAACAAAGGCAATCAAGTGTAGCAGAATATTTGGAAGGAATTTACAACTGTTGAGCAAGTATGCTCCGAAATGCTAGTGAGCGAGAAATGCGTAAGTTTGAAAACTGACCCTAAATGACCACATTAGGGCCCGTATCACGAGATTTTGCCATGATGATTTCTCCAAAATCACAACATGTGCTCTAAATTTGGAACGAGTGAAGAAAGAGGAAAATGAAAGAAAAGATAGAAGAATCCTGGTCAGTCAAGTGCTCATCATCAACAAAGTAAGAGATTCAAGGGACCACAGGGTTCCAGGCAACCTACAGCTCAGGCCACCGGTAGAGAGACTATTCTACCGGTGTCGTCAATTGCAAGTGCGCAAAGAGGTGCCTCTAGAGGACAAGACGTTCTTCATTGTTCCCATTATGGAAGAAAGCACAAGGGAGATTGTTGGAGAGTGGTAGTCTTTCTTGGGTTATGGATCCATGGAGCACAAAATACGAGAGTGTACTAGGGCACGTCCCTTCACAGCACCCCAAATTGGGGGCAATGTTTCATTAGTTCAGAAAGGCAACAAAAGTGTTACTTCATAGAAAGGTGACCCCCAAAGGGACAAGGGACAGGACTTTGGCTAAGCGGGATGGAGTCGTGCCCTAGCTTCGACATATACCTTCGCCCCGAATGTGATAGTCGATAATTTTACTATCTTTGATACTATTGTGCATGCATTGATAGACCCAGGGTCAACCCATTCATATATGTGTACCGACATACCCAACTTATGTAATTTCTTAGAAGTGGGAAACCGAGTATGAAATCTTGGTGACGAACAAAAACAAGGCGTAGTATTGTGTGAACAAAGTGAATAGGGTGTCGTCAAAATCACGAGTATGAATTTTTAGGAGATTTGATTGAGTTATCAGCCCGGGGAGTTTGATGTGATATTGAGGATGGGTAGTTATCGACAGAAGCGATAGTTGATTGTAGAATGAAAAAAGTGACCTTAAGGACGAGATAGCGGTGGTTATTTTCATCGGCGAGAGGTCGAATCACCTCTCTAAAGTGATATCCGCAGTAGTTGCGAGAAAAATGGTGCGAAAAGGATGTGAAGCCTACTTGGCTTATGTGATTGATACGGTAAAGGCAAGGCCTAGTGTATATGTTATCCCTATCGTTAGTGACTTTTCGGACGTGTTTCCGGAAGAGTTGCCAGGATTGCCACCACAGAGGGAGATTAGGTTGCTGCTCCGGCCGTTGTGCAGTGCCACAGGTATCCATTACAAGTATAGAATGGCTCCATTTCGATAAAGGGAGTTGAAATTGCGATTCTGCGAAATTCTTCCAGAAAAGTGTTTTTCGACCAAGTGTATCACCATGGGAGCTCCCATGCTTTTTCAAGAAGAAAGATGGTACACTTAGGCTATGTATAGATATAGACAAGCCCGAACAAGTTGGTGTAAAGAATAAGTATCAGATTACCGGGATTGATAATTTATTCGACCAGGCGAAAGGTCTGACTATCTTTTCGAAGATAGTTTTTATCGGGTATCATCGGTTGAGAAATTAAAAAGTGGATGTGCATAAAGCGGCGTTTGAGCGATATATGGACGTGAGTTCCTTATCAATCTTAGTTTGGTTTGAAAAATGCTCCGGCGGTAACTGTGAATCTAGTGAATCGTGTTTACGGCCCAGTATGTGGATCGGTTGTCGTGTTGTTCATAGAGCGACATTCTTGTGTATTCAAAGATTTGGAAAATCACGACACACACCTTCGGGTAGTGTTAGAGACTTTGAGAAAATAAGCGATTTATGCAAAGGCCCAGGCAAGTGTGAGTTTTGGTTGAATGAAGTGTCTTTTATTGGGCACATTGTATCGAAAGAAGGAATCGAGTTGATCGAAAATAGAAGTGAGATTTGTCGAATGGAAGCCACCAAGAAATGTATTCTGATCGTAGTTTTCACAGGATCGTGAGTTACTACGAAAGATTTGTTAAGGGGTTTTCTATGGCTGAAGCCCATAGATGGCGAGATTACTCGAGAAAAATCTAAAGAAGAATGAATGGAGTAGAAAAATTTCAAAGAAAGTTTTGAAAAGCTAAAAGCATTCTTAACTAGGAGCTCCGGTGTCTTACTCGGTAGACTGCTGATGCAAGAATATGTGATCTTTAGTGATGCTTCGTTAAATAGACTTGGATGTGTCCTAATGAGAGGTAAAGTGGTAGCGTATTAGCGAGACAATTAAACCACATGAAAAAGAACTACATGATTTGGAATTAGGCGCAATTGTATTTGCGTTGAAAATTTGGAGACATTGTTTGTATGGAGAAAAGTATTTCATTTGCGATCATAAGAGTCTTAAGTATTTGCCCTCTGCTTGAAGGCTTAACTTGAGACAATGGAGATGGAAAGGAATTGATAAAGATTGGCCAGCGTGATTAATTGTCTCCATCGGGAAGAGCCCGATGTAGTGGTAGACGGCTTTGAGTAGAAAAAGACGAGTACAAGCGCTTAGGCGTTAAATGCCAATTTGTCATTATCGGACGATGTAATTAATTGGCGGAATTGATAAGCGAGGCAGAATTTGTTGAATCGAGTGCTAGAGCCTGAAGATGAAGATAAGAAAATTTACGCCATAATAAAGCAGTTGGAGATGGTAAGGAAAGCCAGGAGTTTGAAGTAAAGGAGAAGATAGATCCTTGTATTATAAGGATAGGGTATGTATAAGATTCCCCAAACTTGGGAATTTGCTTGTCCCCAGCGAAGAAAGAAAGAATTGTTTGTCCTCAAACAATTAAGCTTAAATTTTTAAGGACATTTTTCTGATTCACACCACAGTCTTTCTTATTCCAATTTCTAACTCAAAATAGGAGATGTCAACATCCTTTTAAATTTCAATTTCGATTGGAGAAAAAGGAATGGTTTCCACTTCTATCACAAATTCCTTGATGAAATCATGTATTTAAACAATTTATTCAACAGATCTTGTTCTCACGTATTGTGTGCAGTCTTCAATCCTTTTACCCTCTTCATGTTGAATTTAGTTAATCTTCGAAGTCTCCTTAGAAAGCGGTCGAGTCCCATAGGCTTGTTTTTCATATTGATCTCCACTAATGTAGGTAAATTTAACCTTCAAGATCAAAGAGGTCTTTCAGGCTTGTAATATTGGGCTTAGGTAATTGGGTAGATAATGGGAAAATTTAAGTTGCAAATTACCCAGTTTCCACTCTTTCTTTTACCTAATTGCCTTCCGGCTTTCACGCTTTTCATGCTGTACTTGTTGATCCTCCTCGATGCCAACGATTCATCTTTTGAAATCTTTTTATGGCATTTTGATTTCCTTGCACTTTATTCGAGACGAGTTCCCTTGTTAGAACTCTTTTCTCTGTTTTCTAAGAATGGGAATAGTGCAATGTTTTGTCTTCTTAGGCTTTCTATCACCATAGAGAACTTTGGGCTATGACTCCCATACCGGTGGGTAGGGTGCTAGGTGTTAAAACACCCCTACGAACTTAATTGTTCAAAGAAAGGAGATGAGTCACCAGACAAAACTTATTCCTTTTATCAAGTTACCTTCTTTTTCACTAATCTTTCAAGTTATTTCTTCTCCTCCTACCTTGTAATATATGAAATATATATATATATATATATAACTTTTTTTTTAATTTTTTTTTCTCCCCAGGCACTTGTTTCTTCGCTACAGTGAACCTTTTTGTCTTTAGGCTTTGGATAATTTGGGCTCTTTGCTCTGAGATTATTGCGAGGAAAGGGATTCGGGTTTTTCGATTCTTTGTCATTTAGAAGAAGCGCTAGGCTTGTTTGGCTCAAGCATGGAAGCGCTAGAGGATATGCCATATAGCATATATTGAGTGTAGGCTTGGAAAAGCTCAAGCGCCAAGGATAACCTCTATCGCTTCTTGTTAGGCTATTTTTACACAGATTTCGCCTCGTCGATAATCCCCAACAAGTTAGGACCATAAACTCTTAATCATGAATTTCGAAGATGTTCCTAATTCTTCTCAAAGTTTCATGAGTTTTGTTGACCAAGTGTATTGTTCTTCCAAGACTTGTCTTAGGTCGATGTTTATTTACACACACTTTCAATCGATTTATTTTATTCTTTTTCGGCATTATCCCTTTTTTCCTCATGCGATCTAACTAATTTAAACATTGATTCATGACTCCGATTCCGATTTGATCTATGCCCTTATTTTTCACGCATTGTTCTTGGGATAAGCACGGAATTGGTCATTTTGATCCTTGTCAGACAAAGGGAGTACTCATAATTTTCATGCAAATAATTAATGAAACAAACCACACAATTCAACATATCAATTCGTGAACCCAAAACAATCAAATTGTTAATCAACTTGAATTTTAGTTATTCAAATATCAAACATCTCCATGTTGTACAATCGAGTTTATCTATCATAACGAATCTGAAAATTACAAATAGGGCGTATCTAATCAGGAAAATTCTACATTTCTTGATCTAAGAGCCCTATGCCTTGCTCCTAAAAGTTTGTAACTCACCTTTGCTCAGTTCACTTATCCACTACAATTTGCGCGAAGGAAGGGGCGATAAATATAGCCGGATTCAACGGTGAGCCTTTTCTTGCCTCCTGCAATACGAGTTATACGGATGATGGGGTTACGGTTAACCCTTCTTCGATTCCTCCCCATCATTCATTCCTCGTGATTACGAGGCGTTTATGGAATCATGACTAGGTGGTTTTAAGACTCCATTAATTCCATATGCTCTGCATTTGCACCCTTGGAACTCGTCTTTTTCCTCATTCTTCCTTTCCTTCCATTCTCATTGTTTATTCTTTATGTGTTTTTCCCATCCTTTTATAGTGACCTTGATCCTCTTGGGAACGAAGAAGCTCTTAATTCTCTTTTTAAGATTTCCAATGAATGAATTAAATGCAATTTTTCGGAACCGAGCGCACTGTCTATTTCCAACAGGAGATATTTAAGAAAGATTTGGGAAAACTGGAAGGAAGTTTGATTGTTTCTCTCTGAGAGGCATTGAATTTCTTTAAATTATTCTTTGAAAACCACTGCTTGACCTAAGGCGATTCCCTTGAATTAATTTGGGTTCACAGTTACGTATTAATAACAATTTAATTCGAGGGTTAAAGATGGATACGAAAGTGGAAAATTAGAATGAATTAAAGATGAATAAATTGGAATGGAAAGTTAGGCTCAATGTCATGATTACGATGGGGTGTGACATTAAATTTCGAGCCTCTTAATTGATGATTTTCAATGAATTCTATCTTTAATGTTGGAACGCCCAAATGAAAGGTTTAAAACCTATTTTTATTAAGATTTGGACAATTCTAGTCGCAACCTAAAAATTTTGTCGCGACGTGCGATGTGGTCACAACCTCAATCTCACTGTTGTGACCTGTTTCTCTAACTTATTTAGCCGTGTCACAGCTTCTTGGTAGCGACCTATGAATTTATGTTGCGGCCAAGGAAATCTCAACTATTCGCGACTTGAATTTTCTCATTATTATTATATTGATTCTATTAAGTTGCAACCATGATCCCCATTGCGACGAAAATTTCAGTCTCTTAAACAATTCAATTCACAGCAATTTCAATTCACCAAATCCGATCAAAAGCAATGATACAGATTTAATTCATATTCATCATTTCAAATATTGATAGATCCATTCACTACCATATTAAATTTAAGCACAAAAATAAAAAATATTTCCATAAAACATTTAATCACGCTATATAGGAGACAAAATTTAAATAAATTAAAGGAAGAGTATCGCCGCACTGTCTCTTTGCGGATTGGAAGTTTGATTGTAGATATTCCTCCTTTGCACATTCTTATTTAATGCCCTTGAAACTTAAAAAAAAAGTACTTACTCTTGACGGTAATGAATAAATTACCGCAAGCTGTAAAGCATTCACACAAAAGTATAAGGGAAAACTTAAAACAAAGGCGATGTGGATTGCCTTCCCTGAAAATTTGCTCAATTTTGATCTTTAGCTGGACTTGCTGCTACTATATTTTGTTTCTTCAAATTTTCTCATTCGGAACTAGGTCATTCTCCATTTCATTCCTCTAGGTAGTGCTTTAATCTCGACCATTAACTTTGGATTCCTCGTGATTAGGTTCTAAGTGTCACTACCCCAAAGGTTGTGCCAAGCTAACGTATAGGGTCCCTCCATTTTGATTTAAGCTTTCTGGGAAGAGTTTGAGTGCAGGTTAAACAGGGACTTGATCTCTGCTTTAAATTCTCTTCTCGTCTCGTCTAATCATGCCACTTCTTTGTTTATCCTTGTAGATTAAGCGCTATCCTTAGGCTTCATTCTGACTCTTCCGATTCATTTTTAGTGGAGTAGTTTCTCATCTTTAGCAGCTTTGAAATCAAAATTTAGCTTCTTGATGGGCCACATAGCTTTATATTCTAGCTCAAGAGGAAGGTGGCAAGGTTTTCCAAAGGCATGAAGCTGTATGGGGACATTAGATGGGAGTTTAAGCCGATCCTGTATGCCCCGGAGTGCATCATTAAGTTTCGAGAGACTAATCTCTTATCTTTTTGGGCTTACAGTCTTTTCAGAATTTTCTTTATCTCCACATTGGAAATTTCATCTTGCCCGTTGTTTGAGGGATGATAAGTCGGCGTAATGTGTTTGATACCATATGCCCATGAGTTTGTCGAACACCTTATTTGCAAGCGTGGCTTTCTCCATAGCTGATTATAGTTAAGATTGTCCCAAATCTGCGGGAATATTTCTTTGCCTTAAAAATCCTGGCCCATGTTAGCATCATTTTTAGGGCAAGTGTTGCCTGACGTTGGATACATAATCTGACTAGGAGTATGTATATATTTCCAAATGAAGAGTGGAAAAGCCCGTAAAAATCTATTCCCCATACGTAATAGTTGCACCACCGGGATACATTGCGGGGGCGTTTCATGCCTCTTCAGCGATATTTCCATTCTACGGCATTGATCCACGTAGCTTTACCCGTTCAAAGCAGTCCTTGAAAATAGTAGGCCAATATAATCCAGACTGGATAATTTTGTGGGTTGTTGTCTCCTGCAAAATGTCCTCCATATGGTGATACATGACATTCTGTAAAATCTTGCTTTGCTCGCGCTTTTTGGTACACATCTTGATGATCGGTCGGCTCCTCTTCTAAGCAATGATTAAGTGCGTCCCGGATGTAGTGCACGATGTCGATCGTTAAGCTTTCTGGTAGTAGCTGAATTCTTGTGGCATAATTCCACGTGCTAAAGTTCACAATGCTCCCGGCTATACGAGTGATTGAGTACTTGGTGAAATAGCTGCTCATCCCCAGAAAATTTTCTTCTATTTCCTTTTATTACCTTGTCTGTGGGTTTTTCACTCTTGACAGTGATCATCCTATCGCATTGTCACTGTAGCTCCTTTCTTAATCTTTTATTTCTAAATCAAATTCTGCCTTGTGACACCTTTGATCGATGTGGCTTTGTTTCTTTCTTTGCCATTAGATATTTAATTATTGCATGATCAGTGTGTATAATAACATGGGACCACAAAATGTATGGCCTAAATTTTTCACATGCAAATACTATTGCCAACATATCTTTTTTTTTTAACTAGTAAGTAATTTTCTGACTTCATTGAAGGTTTCTTTGGCTGGCATAATTATATGGCCTTGAACACCTTTTCGACACTACCTTGTCTGACTCCCATTGCAAAATCCTTTGGCATCACACATTATTTCAAATTCTACTGTTCCAATATGGTTTGCAAAGCGATGGGAATTGACTAGTCTGGATTGATCTCTTCCAAAAGAAATTAAGCGGGATTCATCAAAATTGAACTTAGTATCTTTTTCCAGCAATCTGCATAGTGGTCTAGCAAATTTTGAGAAATCTGCGTCAAATCTTCTATAAAGTCGACATGTCTGAAACTTATAATTCCCTTAGTGTAGTGGGTGGCATCAGTTTCTTATAATAAAACTTGTAGTACTACTTCTAATACATTAGAAATCATGTACTTACTAAACAATTCATACCTTAACCATAAAGTGGCATTTTCCCAGTCGAAGGCTAGATTCTTTTCTTGGCACCTTTGAAGTATTGTCCCGAAGTTATCACGGGCACTGTTCAAAACTAGATCCATACACTGTGAAATCATCCAGCGAAAAGTCTCATAACTTCTTACGCGATCAGGAAAATATAGACATCATGCATCTTTGGAATACCCGGGAGAATTACCGAGACCAAATGGCATTCTTCTAAAAGCAAAAAAGTACGAATGGGCATGTAAAAGGTGGTTTTCTCCACACGATCCTCGGAGTGCAATGGCAATTTAGTTTATATCGGAGTATCCATCGAGAGCCCAGTGAGAGTGTCACTGTAGAGCCTATCCGACATCGTCGATGAAGGAAGGAAAATAATCCTTTCTTGTTGCGTATTTAGTTTTTAAGCCAATCGATACACACCACTCCATCACATCCATGATTCTTGTAGGAATCGAGTTCATTCTTTCATTTATGATCACAGGGAACCCACCTTTCTTAGGAATTACGTATGCTGAGCTCACCCAGAAGCTATCGATATAAGCGTATATAAAACACGCATTCAGCCATTTTCGAACTTATTTTGTGACTTCTTTCATCAAAGGTTTAGCCTCCTTTGATGCTTTCCGATAAAAGTTTTGCATTATCATTCGGCAATATTTTGTGCATGCAAATGGAAGATGATACCCTTCGGATCCTCGATTGACCAGCGGTAATGGCTTCCTTGTAACTCGAATTTCCAGTGATACATTCTTGATTTAGTCGATGGTGATATGATGGCCCCAGTTTTCTCTTTTACGGTTCTAAGAAATTATATTTCAAATGTTGGGCAATTATTGATATTAACCCATACGCACTAGTTTCCACCTTTCATTGGTTTTACGTCTCTGGTACGCATACATCATCTTCTTGTTTTCATTTATGCTCATTTGTTTCTTTGTTATACATCTTTGGAAAGCAACATTCCTGATCAATACTCGAATCTTGAAAATTCATCTCGATTTCATTGATAGAATGTTGAAATGCGTATAAATTCGTCGACAGAAGACTATTGTTTTCTGACCATCTGACTTTACGCATCTACATCGGGGTGTTCGAGCTCTATTAAGATTAAAGTACCTTTGCTTCATTCCCACCATAGAGTCAGTTCACCTTTACGCACGTCTATCGAAAGTAAGCGCCGATTCTTTGAAGGTCTTCTAGTAGGAACTTGGGTGTCTTCCTCCATCTTCTTAATCACAAAATCCTGAGGAAGATGAATTTTCCCACTTTAATGACACATCTTCGAGAACACCTTAAGTTTGTGCCATTGATCTGTCGACCATTTGCGATGTGATTGTTGTTGGGGTAAATTCCCCCGAGCTGATCTTAGCACCAGCGGAGGCATGTTATCTTAGCACGAGAATCACCTGAAAGCCTTCTTGAATTCATATTTCCACATGGAGCGAGGGGAATGGGTAAGCTGCTGAGTCCTTGATTTCTTTAGGAGCTTTTGTTGGATAAGCTGCCTTTGCGGTAGCGGTCAGGTTCAGCCTATTCGCCCTTAAATTATTTTCCTTTTCTTGCTCGATTATGCGTGGGTCAAAACTCATTAGATTTTTAATCCATTTTTACGAGCATATTACAAGATAAATGTTGATTTATATGCAGAAATGTGGATATTTTACTCAAATTTAATTTTGTAGGAAATCACGGTCTGAAATTTGAGAAGAAACCCCGGAGAGAAGAGACCCCGGCTAAGCCCCGGGGAGTGAAGTCGCAGGCGAAAATCTCAGATCCTGACAGGAAGCTTAGTTGTCGAGTCATTTCAGATGCGAACATCACCCAAAAATCAACTTTGAGGAAGAAATGGAAGACCTTAAGAAGTTAAAGTTGTGACTTGAAGAAAGAGGTTGTGACCAGGATGACCAAGGAAACAAATGAAAGAGGTTGCGACAAAGGAAATGTGGTCGAGACTAAAGGAAATAATCAAAAGAATGATCTTCATGTTGCGACATCACTCTGATGTCACGACGCCAATAGAATATGAATGAGGTCGCGACACCACTCTGAGTTCGCGACAAGGATCGGAGTCTGTGACCCACAAAAGTCTTTGCGAACGAAAGTTGCGACTAGTTTTTTAATTGAAGGCTCCATTTCGTATTTACGACACACTCGATGTCGCGACATAAAAGCGAGGAAGATTTAAGTTGCAACCAAAAATAGAGGTTGAAAGGAGGTTGCAGCACGAGCCAATAAGCCCTTGCGAGGCTGAAGTTGCGACCATTTTACAAAATCAAGGATCATAAGCGATGTGGCGCGACCACTTTCGTTCGTCAGCGACTGAAGAAGAGCGACATAATAAATCAAAGATTTGCAACTACTTTTGGCTTGATTGGAATTTTGTAAGACAAGAAAGAGCAACATGAGAATTGGCGACATCACCTTGAGGTCGCGACTAGAATAAGAGTGGGAAGGAGGAAATTGGTTGCAGCGAAGAATTGAGGTTGCGACCCGGAATAAATGTGGCGACAAAGGGTGGCGACATCACCATGAGGTCGTGACATAAAGTGAAACTTTGTGAAGAAGACCACCAACGCAATCGCGACCCGAAATCAAAGTGCAACACGAGAATCATCATCTGAGCAGGTAGTCGCTGACCCTAAAGCTGTATGCGCCTTCGGAAGTTTGGAAGAAGAAGAAGACAGCGATGTCGCGACATGAGAGCTGGGGTTGCGACATCAGCTGGAGAAGCACTAAGCAAATAGGTCGCGACTACAATGATGCCAGCGACCATTGATCAAAGCGATTCAAGAAAATTGGTTACCTTGAAAAAAAGAGTCGCGGCCCGATCCACTATTGTCGAGAGAAATCCATGGGACATCAACTTGAGGGCTGACGTAAGGCGACAAATTTAGGCTTTTTCTTTGGGAATTCCACACGGAGCTTTTTGGGGATTTGATCCGATTTTGCATTTGTCGAGTATAAATAGACCGAGTTTTAAGGTAGTAAAAGTAACCCAAAGTCTTATTTACCTAGAAAAGGGGAAGGGAGAGGAACTCGGTGTATAGTTTAAGAGTAGATTTTTTGTTTCTTTTCTTTATTTTAGTTTATTTTTTTACGGATTTGAATCTCTAATTTGTGCGAGAGGCAGTGGAATTTGGATTTTTATTCTTGTTATTTCTTAAGTGCTGCAAAAAAATTTAGCAAATACAGACAAATTTAAAGATTCATTTCTTCTCGGCTTTATTGCAATTCGGTGGTTATACGTGATCGGTGCTCCATTTTCTTAGTGCAATGCGAGAAATCGAGGCTGACTCTTCAGTTGATTTTATTTAGATTCTGATCTTTCCTACACAATTACGGAGAACTTATTTGGGTTCGGATTTACTTATTTGGTGTCGTTTTTTGAATTATTTAAGTTCCCGATAGTAGTCATGCCGGTTGAGGAATGTATCTTGCTCGATATCCGGGATGCCCTACGCTTGACATAGAGACGAAGATTCTGGTGAGCATTCTTTTACGGGTATGCACTCTGGTGATGAAGCTACTTGGGAGGCTCTGAGTGTTCATTTGATAAATCACCCATTCGCTCATAATTGAAGTTGGAGGGTGTATTTAACAATATAAATAATCGAGAGAGTTCACATGGGTTAAAGAAGCGAGTTCCTAACCTAGAGTGTTAGCTTAGATCTAATCAAGGGAAGGGATGAACCCATAGATGCAGAGGTTGAGCCACGATTAAGTGGTAGAAACTTTGTAAAATCACGAGAAGGAAAAGCAAAGGTGCATTTGTCAGCGAGAAATGGGTGTGGAGTATTGAGAGGAAAAATACGGATCTTGCAGAGAGAATTTGGAATCACAGTGGTTGGTTTGATCTTGTCTTTGAGAGAAGCAGAAATTGTTATCAATAGGAGAATATGGAGAAATCGATTCAAACAATTAGAAATCTTGGACAAACCGAGATCCATACACGAATGAAGCGATGTATTTTAGAGTGGAATTAGTGTTTTCATTGTATTTCAGCGATAGTTTAGTTTCTCCACGGGAAGCTGATTCAATCCCATTCTTATAGTTACAATTTTTTATTCATTTACTTTTGTTTTAGCTTAGTTTGACAATATTCAATAGTCTAGTATCTTTAATTTTTGTTGTTTAGATAAAACTTTTACTATGAGTTCTTAGTCCAAATAGTATGGAATTTTAGTAGCTGGGGTAGTTGATTTTTAATTCGTTGCGATCTACGTAGGAATGATACCTAGACTTACATTCAAATTTTACTACTTGTATGACACAATGCACTTACTTGATGTCATAGACTTGACCCTTATTTTAAATCATGAACATTAACAAAAAAGTTATTTTATCAAACAATTTATCCAGAAGTGACATGGATGCAAGAAGTGTAAAGGCTCTTATGCTTATGTTAATTTGAGGTTTTAGTCTATATAGAAAAGAAAAAGCAAGTTTTTATGGCGTAGATTGTCGAGGATTGAAGAAAATTAAATAGATCAATATTCTAACCAAAGAGGGAAATGCTAATTTGGACAGTTTATAAAGAAAAAGAACAAAATAGCTTTTCAAGCGTGGCTACATCAACCTTTGGTCTTTAACGAGCCATGTTGAAAATCTTTGTTTAGTTTGACTAATCACATTAATCACAGTGTGTTTTGATTTTAGAAATCCTTTAATGCATAGGAAGCCGGTCGGCACATTTCCCGGCGGACAGGTGGAAAAGAACACTTTCGAAGCATAAGAAAGACTAAAGAAGCCGAGAAAACCTTGATCATGGCGGATGAGAGACATGACAGACAGAGAACGAGAGGACAACAGCGGGAAAGGCCTCCTATTACGACACAATGGATTTCTTGAGGCCTATTATTCGGGAAGAATATTACGCAATCAGACGACCCTAATGTGGATGCAAATAACGAACTAAAGCCAGCCTTGATTACGATGGTCTTGGCGGCATCCGAATTCAGCGCTGTGCCTACGAGAGAAGACGCTAAGCGGCACATGGGTAGATTTCTACGGGGATGGCAAATACGGTGAAGGTGAATGGTGTGAGACCGAGGAGGTGATAGGATTGCATCTTCCCATTTTCTTTAAGAGATATAAGCGACCACA